>KZ308360.1:1401294-1585253 GCA_000376725.2 Ladona fulva | reverse complement strand
TGTATTACGTTATTATTTTTTAAATGTGTATTATTATTTTTTTATCGTTTTCAAGAGGTTTCAATTTGGCTCCTAGTCCAGATGGCAACAGTATAAATCTGGCAATAATCATACAATCAAAGCACCATAAATTCAGACAATCTCAAAGTAAAAAGAGAGAGCCGCAACGTGGGCGATTTCAAATTGCTTATAACGCGGAAATATCTTCTTCGGAAAAAAAATTCATTAGTTTACAGAAAGACTTCATCTTTTCTAAGCTTTTATTATACTTCCTAAGCAACTCCTACTCCTTCCTCAGCACATCTCAGGGCTTCAACTTTCCCCTTCCTCTTCCTCTACCCACTTTACGGACGCCTTTATTTACAAACATTTTTCTTTTCCCATCCACTTTTATGGGTCATATTGATAGAATCGCATGTGTGCGCGAACGTGCGCGCGCATTCTCGCACAAAATCTTCCTGCGGCCGCCGATATCTTTTCCTTTCCTAGAAGTTGTTTACGATCGCGGATGTAAATGTATAGAAATGCAAATGCGTGGAGAGGAAATCGGATCGCGTTGCAAAGGGACGTAACTCATCTCTACCACCTCCTCCACCGCTTCCTCCTCATCCTCTCGCCCTTCCATACATGCATACACTCACGCCATTCTTGACCTCTCAACCCACACCCTCCAACCTACCGGTCGCCCTCTCCCTTACCTCCTCCAGCCTACCCATTCATTCTTTGGTCCTCTTCCTCCAGCTCTGCCGATTCGGCTCTTTCTACGCTTGCTATGACGGACTAGGTGTCTCTTTTGAGGAAAGGATTGTCATTTAACGGATATAGTAAGGTTCGCGAGTAACTAATGCAGATAGTTTGCAATAATAAATACATGTATAATTCTGTAGGCTACATCGTTTAGGAAACTCACACCTAAAAAGTATAGACGTTTAATTGTAGTCTGAATACAGTTTAAAATATATGCCCCATAGAATGTTAACTCTAAATTTCAAATGTACTTTTGTTTCTTTCAATATATGTTAGAGTGAATTTTATTATAATATTTCATGTGTTATCAGAAATTTTAAATACCAAATTCTATTGTCTGCTTTATTTTATGTATTCTGATAGTTATTATTATTATTTTAAATTTATTTATTTTGATTTATTATTATTTTTNGTAAATACAAAATGATGTTACATCTTCTGTATTTTAATGTGTATCATTCTATTAATGAAATTAAGTTCGACTTTCCTTTAACTGGCCTTGCCCTTTGCTAATTGTCTTCTTTATTAATTCTGTATCATTATGTATTTAATAAACTCATATCCTATTGTTTGTGATATTTTTCCTTTTAAGTCTCTTAATTTGTGATATTTTTTAATTTATATTTTATTATTTGTGATATTTGATGTGATTTGTTACTGTGACATTTATTATTATATTTTCGTAGTTTGTTACAAAATTGTTGTATCCCGTTGAATGAATAAAGAAATAGCTGTGCCGGCTTCAGAAACATTCCAAATAAGCCATTGAGGCAGTCGCCTTAGGGCGCATATTTGATCTGTGGTATTTTACTATGCGTGGCTATGAAATTGCGCCCATTTCCCATGAATTTAAATCACACCACAGAATCAGCTGTTCGCAAGGATATATTTAAAATGCAGGAACGTCGTTAAATCGAAAAAGGGACTCAATACTTATTGGATTAGCATTGTTTCTAGCTACATGTTTCCGACAGGAAGAAAAAAGCAATTTTTATAAGACAATTTGGGTAAGATTTCCATTTCTTCCTATCTGGTTTGTCTTTCAGAATTTAATATTGCTTGGAGAACATTTACAGACCGGAAAAGGGTAGAAAAATGTACCTATGGAGAACTCTCTTAAAGATTATCCGTCAACGCTGGTCGGACTTTATGGAAATTCACAATGCACTAAGAGAAAATTACTTTATAATTTCCACATAAGATATAATTTAACGAACTAACAATGGGATTTCAGCCAAAACCGGTCGTTGGATTACATATTATGTGGTAATTACAGTTTATTTATCTTTAATGCATTCCATTAGGAGTGGCCTAAATTAATGGCATTATTCAGCTCACTCATACTCAGTGGCTTTCATGTTACCACATAGACTGAGCCAAACTAAGTGGATGGTACGTTTTTCGCACAAAAAACTAACTATTAAACTATTATTTTGTTATAATCCAAAACTATTATTTTATAACAATATTCCATTCATCCTTATGTGGAAGAAACCCCGACACAACCGCTCACGCTTGAAGATTTAAACTGTCTTCTTGTCTTTTACTACAATTCATTACGTTTTTCGAGTAGCTTCCATCACTTCAGAGATTTATACGAAATATCTCTGAAAAGGATCTCTTCCATGGAAGAGTTCCAGCTTCCGCGTTTAGATATTCTTTGCGTTCGGAGAACGCAGGAAATTCACTTTTCGTTCCCGTTCTCCGTCCGCGCACGCATTGGGTTGTCCTGTTTTACGCACGCTTCCCATCTCTCCATTGGAAGTATACTTCTCGCTAGATTTACGCTTACAAGACGATTCATTCCCCCCTTCCCAATGACATCTTTTCTCCTTTCGCCAACACTACTCGCTTTCAACTTTCTTATCCTGCGCACTTCAAAAGAGACGCCGCTTCATTCTTTAGAGAGGCCTCGGTTTTAATCGACGGAGAGGATGGACGTGGAGTTCGCTGCCTTCAATTGCGCGCGGAATTTTTTGCTGATCGTCGTCTTTTCATTTTATTACTGTTTTTGACTCAGTGAGAGTTGAGCACATACACCCGTCTTTCACCTCATGGTCGCTTTACGTGCCCTAAAATTCCCCATTCAACGCTCTTTACTTTACTTCCTTATAATTTATTCCTCCCTCTTCATTAGGGATGACCAAGATTTTACCTTCATCAGAGTTGGTTAGCTCCTATGAATACTGCCCGGGTGCAGGTAAGGTACCTTTTCATCGATTGGAGTAAAATATCATCGAATATAATTTTAATTTTCTACTCGAATGATTTTTTTAAATGGACCATGGGTATACAGGGACTATGAATATACTATGTCATAACGTGACAGTTGCGGTCGAAACGGGACGTAAGGTAAGCCTATGTATTAGTAAAACTGGATAGAAAATTCGAAGATTAGAGATTCTCTTATTCATAAGACTATACATCTGAGTTTGTGCCTGCATTTTAATCTTCAAATATGAAGATAATTGATGTTGTACCAAGATCGGTATTACTGGGGGAAGGAAAGATGAAGAGAGGGAGAAGGAGAAGAAAGCTTTTAGATGATGTAAAAGGAAGAGAAGGATATGCATTGTTTAAAGCTAAAGCCTTGGGAAGAAAATTATATTAAAACCAATTACGCCAAGGACCTGCCACTTGGCAGAAAACCAATGATGATGACTTGAATGATACCTGAATGGTAAATAATGGTCCTCTTATTATTATATTTTTATATTTTATTATTATATTTTTTATTGCTATATTATTTTACCATTTATTTTTCTACTCGAATGATATGGTGTACGATAGTTCACTTTTTAGGGTAGACTCCAATAAGTATTTGTTTTCGTCCTCCTTAAGTCATCAAGTGTTAGTATGGAAAATTGTATGAAACATTCCGACACCACTGCTCTCCATCATTTATAATTAGGCGCAATAGGCGATAGCTGAGGGCCTCAAATATATAGGGGCCTCAATTAAACTGTGAAAAAAATTCTCAGTAAATTTCTTCTGGTTTTACGCTTCAAGAAATAGTTTTATATTTGTTGAGGAAGTCTACATAAAATTTTTATGGGATATACATTATATTGTGAATTTTATCCATCATTCTTTATAATTTACAGAAATACTTTGAGCAAACAAGCAAAACTTGTTTATTCATTCTTACTATAGTGAGTACTATTTCATGTACCTTGTAGGGAATCTTAATGTGTGCAGCGTCACTAATTTTTGCAAGTTAGTATAAAAATGATTTATTTCAATGAAATAATAAACGCCATATTCTTCCTCCAAATTTTTCAATCG
Source organism: Ladona fulva (assembly GCA_000376725.2). Taxonomy (NCBI): domain Eukaryota; kingdom Metazoa; phylum Arthropoda; class Insecta; order Odonata; family Libellulidae; genus Ladona; species Ladona fulva. Next base: position 1,581,221 of record KZ308360.1, on the reverse strand, counting down.
AACCGGAACGGCGAAAAATTTACAGGGACCATGGGTTAATACCGTGACAGTTGCGGTCGAAACGGGACGTAAGGTAAGCCTGTGTAATAGTAACACTGGATAGAAAATTCGAAGATTTGAGATGCTCTTATTCATAAGACTATACATCAGAGTTTGGGTCTGCATTTTAATCTTCAAATATGAAGATAATTGATGTTGCACCAAGATCGGTATTACTGGCTAACTATTCCTTTATATATCTCCGTAGTTTTGAGCAAACTCTTTCTTCCCCCAGTGCGGGGGAATGGGGAAGACCCGAGCTGATATAAGAGAAGAAAACCTCCAGGATGAAAGTTTTGATCGAATTAAAGATTCGAGCTCTCCAACATGTACAAGATAAGAAAATTAATGACTCGCTATAGCGCTTTGAAAGAGATCTTTTACCGGGTTAGTGGTTGCGCTAGGGATCTCACTAATCTTATCCTCTGCTCTTTAATTGAACCGATGACAGCTTTGTCTCCGGTGCGCCTTCTTCCAGTAAGGATCGTGGGCGTTTAATGAAGCACGTCCCGTAAATGAGCAGACGACAAGCAAACCAGTAATCTCAGCTCTATCAATTCGATCGGAAATGTAGATGCATTGACGCCTCGCGGATCCATTGATTAATGGCTCTATTTAAGCTTTGACAGCGCGGAGAAACTTTAAAAGTAGGTTAGAAAACGGGAAGGAAACACCCTTTCCTGGGTTTGATGTTTTGTGCGGAGGCAAAAACCTTACCTCCGTGGATTGGAAGCGTCGCGAAAGTCTCGTCAATTGGTAACCTGGGGAAGAATTCGGAGGGTGCTTGTTTTAAGAAATTGGTTTCAGAGGGAAAAAGGAGGTGTGAGGATAGAGGAAGGCACTTCAACCGGTGCGTACCTTGAGGGCGACTCGGGCGTGACGTACCCTCCGTCGATTGCTTCGAAACGGTTGATCTGGCCGTAAATTTGATCGTCGATGGATTGATTAGGATTGGAATGGAACAAGGTTACAGCTGCGCACATTCAATTAAGCATGGATTGAGGTAAAAAGTGTGCGATCGAAGGAGTTTCCCGAATCTACCTTCGGAGTATTTTCGAGCCCAGATTTTATAGGTTTTCAGAGCAATTATTGGTAAGGATGGTACTATAAATTCTGTCATAATAGGCCAGATTTCGTCAGTGACTGATGATGGCGATGTAACCGAAATCGGACGTTAAATATAAATTTTAAGTGTGGAAATTACAAAGTTCTTTTTTATTTCCTTAGAATGGTACTATATCGAAAATACACAGTTTGTGTATCGTTTCTCTATTATAACTTTTAGTATTATAATTTTTAATTTATTTCGGTCTTTTTATTTTACTTTGGAGGTAGTGTGATTTCGGAAACAAATATTATTATACGAAATAAGACTTTGTGCTTTAGTCTCAATATCAGTTGTAAATGCAAAAATTTTTATCGTGGTAAGGTCCCGTATATCTTTTTCTCTAAAAAAACTGACACAAACATTATTCTTTCCTGTTCAAGAAGTTAAATCTTAAATTCGCGGTACAATATTATCCACGAAACTATATTCTTCGTTTCTGTGTTGCTTCTTTTCGTATTTAAAAATTACTGCCTGCTATATTCTTAATTTTTTAATTTTATCTCCTCGTATCGCTGAATTAATTTAAACTCTCTATTGTGTTTTATACCTGATATTTTATTCTTTAAAAACGTCAAAACCTCGCATCAACCTTACCCCTTACTCCATCTTAATAATTTACGGTTTTTCTGCGTACACGTATGTGCTTAGAATAATTCAGAGTGGCTCAAAAAACGTTTGCTCATCAAACATCGTTGTATAATCACGAACCCAGTGCGAAAGAAATATTCAACGCAAGTGATAATATTGACCAGTTCGGATGACACTTTGCAAAGTCAATAAAATCCGACGGAGGTTCAAAAAAAAAGTTCTAGAAAAATTTAAAAACTGAAAGATTTAAGGGATGTGCAAAATATTAATATTCGCGGGGCGTAAAAAGCGGCCGTACTAAGTTACAACGAGAATGTTTCCGTTGCAGGAAAACACCCACGAACAAAAAGAGAGGGAGGCGAGTGATTTTAGGGCGAGGGAATTGCACGCTTGACATATCACAGCGAGGACGGTCATTGTTGTTTTTTAAGGCCGAGGTTGGGCGTGCGTTTGTTGCCTCTCCCATCCGCTCGATGCATTTCGCAAATTTATCGAACGCTCTTCGAATGACACAGGCCAACCTTTCTTTTCCGGTGGCGTAGGATGATAAGAGGCTGCCAGGAGAGCTGTCTCTTCCAATTCAGGTTCCAGTGAAAGCTTTTCATATAAGTATCAGTTCCTCTCTATTTGCGTCGCTCTTTCTCTAAGCAAACGGGATGGGGAGGAAAAGCCCTTCTCCTTGAACACTTCCCCTCTTGGATCTCTGCCTCCCGCTTGCCCACTTTCTAAGTACTGCTTATGAAATTCCTGCGGGCCTAGCTGCATCATTAACGCAGTACTTACGCAGTTGCACTGAACACTTAATGCTCGACCTCTTGTAATCTTTATAATCCTCTATGATTGAATTTCTATATTTTAATTCCTACGACTTTCTCAGATGTCGCCTTTAATGGTTTACATTTTGTTGTGCTATGACCATTTTGGTTTTCAAAGGGCCATTGTATGTTTTCTACTCATTTTCTGCTCAGTGATACAATTGAGTACAAAGTACATTACTCCTCATCTTGCTTGGTAAGCCTCATCCCTTCTGTAAAGCTTTTGAAAGCTAATAGTGATGGGATTGAGGTTCAGACCGATCTCCGTGTAGAAAACTTTAATGACAAATCTTTCCCTGCAATGGAAGTATTTTCCCGCGCCAATGTTTTTTACTTTCCAAAAACAAATTTCTTTACTTCATCCATGTATTTTTGATTCCTCAACGGGAAAACGCTGGAAATGGTGGGAGAAGAAAACTTATGTTTTAAGAAACAAAGCAGAGGAGAGGTAATGGGTATGTCAAATATTCAGAGGAGTTGAATTGCTGAGAAGAAATTGGAGTTTGGTAGTTTGGGGAAAGGTAAATTAAGTTTTATGATATTAAGGATGGGAAGTTATCCACAAGTTAACGTAAATGGAACGTAGTTTAATGGGAAATCATGGTAGAGATACGTTTTCCGAGTGAATCTAGATGACTAACATTTAAGGAAAATGTTTAGCAGTCTGTTTAGTTTAATCTAATTTCAATGAAATACACATAATCTTTGTACTTATTCTCGACAGTGGTTTAAACCTGACACATAACATCCGTTTCTGAATTTCACCCGAAAGCAAAAAGTTTGAATACGATAAGTAAGGTAAGGAATACGTTTTTAATGTGAGCGACCGTTGAAATAAAACGGAATACCCGTTGCTGGAAATTTTAACGCCAGAATTTAGTGAGTGTTTACATTGAATATTTGCGAATTTACCATTTTTATCGAAAATATTCCGTAGTAGTGGTAATAGGCTGGAATGCTTTGCAAGCTGATAGAAAAATAAATCAACTCAATCAGTGTTAATTAACATTTGCATATATTTTCATCATTATTAGTAGTGGTCCAAAAATATCAACTTAGGCACATTTCCATGACTTGCGTTTTGCATACTTGTTCTTCCTATTTTTCTGTTTATTTAGTCGAGGGAAGCCAGAAGAAGTGGTTAATTTTTTCACTAGAATTATCGTTTACTTACAAAGACCGGGATTAGATCGGGTTTGAAAGAAAACATAGTGGGCAGTTGAAGCAGTGCGAAGGAAATTCAACGAAAAAGATTTATTCCGAAAAATTGTTCGCATCTCTGATTGAAAACGATGATTTAATTATAAGTTTTCAATTAAAGACTTCGTACTTGTACCACGGATGGGATGTGCTATTAAATTATAAACGCTGGCAGATTATGAGGCGTGATCTCAACTCTTAAGGCGGATTTCTCCCCAACCAACGCAAGTCTTCCAAGAAAAAGCCTCCACAGCTTGCATCGAAGACAAAACGAGCATGTTTTCTCGTATAACAAAACTCTGGGAAAGGCTCATCCGAAGTGAGCTGAGGTTTGCGTGGAGGGATCTCTTCTTTTGGCGATGGGCAGAGTGTTGTGGGCGTGCGCGCACCATGACGTTTAAGGCGGCGGATGTTGATTGATTAGCGCAGTCCTCTTTCTCGAACGAAATCCCGGATTCTCGTGGGTCTCGGAAGACATTAAGCAGTTAATTTGACGCATTAAAGTGAAAAGTAGTGGGAGGTTATGGAGGAGGAGGGCGTTACGAATTAGCCATGTGTATTTCATCTCCGAAGACACACTCTTCGCAAATTGTGGGCAGCGTTTTCGTTTCCTCGCATAATTTTCATCGTCGAACTGGGCGGTCCTGACTGGCATTTTTTTGTCAACCGCGACATCGCGCTCTTTTGTTTTCGAAGCAATATATTTTTGTCCTGTCACAGCGGAAATGGATCTTAATCAAATTTCGTTCGTTTTCGCTGATGATTATTTTACTATGAGTTTGATATATTATGATACCTCTTAAAATTAATCATTGCTCCGGGATGATTTTTATCTCGCGGAATTTTAATCGCTACGATAATGGAAAGCGATTTTTTTCTTACAGGGGTCATAACTTCCGGTACTGCTTCGGTGTTTGTCAACATCCTGTTCGAGTAGTGAAAGACTCCTGGGAGGAGATAAACAAGGATTAGGGAAAATAAGCGGAAAATAATGGACGCATAGGCGCGCGTGCCGGGTGTGGCTGTATTCTGTATCCATCTCTTCCTTCTCCAGCGAATATATGTTACTCGTTATTTGGCGTATAAGGAGGAAAAAGATCTGTGCAACGCTTTACATAATTTTCTTCCACTTTCGAAACGTATATCTTCTTGAGAGGGGTACCACACAGTTAAGTCTTAGGTCTCTTGGGATTCTCGCCGCTCTTTATTCTCTAGCGGTAATCACCGCAGCGTTGGCAGATCGTACTTGCTTTCATAAATATCTTTTGGTATATTATGCTTGGAATAGAGAAACTACAAAAGTAGAAGTAATTTTAAAAGTGCTTCAACAGCTAAGGTCATTTTGCACTTGAGCCCCCACCGGGAGTCGAATAGAGAAACAATATTGAGTGCCCATTTGTGATGAACCATTAAAATTCAACGGAAGTCATTATACATTTCAAATTAATTTGTTATTTCTATTTTATTTTTGTTGATTATTCTTATATTAACTTCCAAAATCTCTGTTAAGTAGTTTAGTTATCAGTTTATAGATCAATTTTCTCTTTGTTCCTCATTTGATCCTTGACAGACGTTTGTAACTTTTGGATGGTAAATATTGGCGGTTGAAGAGCTTTTATTCTCATAATAATTATTACTTTGTTTACTCACATCAATAAAGCCTCAGTGGTCCATTTTCTCGATTTGAAGATTACACAAATGAAAGTAGCGCTGATATATCATGTAAATTCCACAGAGGTGATTATTGATTCATTTCTGTATACTTGATAGAGAGATGGTGAAAGATGAGAATATATTAGGAGGTGTCGATGCTACGCCGAATTCAGATAATAAGCGAGTGAGGCAGAGCTTGTATCGTCCTAGAGCGGCAAGACGTCCGAATCTGTCCTATGATAAATTTTGATGTTGATTTTCAAAAAGACATCGAAATATAATGTTCCTATGGAAAAGATCGGCTAAAAACAGGCCGGATTGGACCGCTCCATAGCATGCTGAGTGTGCCTCAGGAAATGTTTTTTATAGATTTATCGAATACGTAAGTTGAGTTCTACGTCGACGGTAGGGGTAAGGTGCCGCACGCTTTGGTGCATAGCGCATTACACAGGACTTCTCGGCTTTTTCCGTCCTTATCCATCCCTGGTGGGTTTAGGGGAAGGACGTTAATTGAAGTTTGCTGTCTGGCACTCTCGCGGTGAGGCCCACTCCTTCCTTTTGCTCCGCCGTCAGTCGCCATGTATGCAAATGAAGCGTGCAGATCTCTCTCTCTCTCTCTCTTGCGTGCATCTCTCGGCGCTTGTATGCGAAAGTGTGAGAAGAAGAGTATGCCTCGAAGATAGGTGCGTGTTTCACGCGGGAGGATAAACTAGGAGAGGCGTGGTCGCCTGCCGCCGCTTGTTACGTCGCTTTCTTCTCTCCCTGTTCCGGTTTTGTTCTTTTCGCACCTTTTCTTGGAAGTTGTCACTTCCTGGACGCCATTATTTGCGATAAATTTAGGAATTTGTAGTTCTAGAGGAGGATATTAAAGTTATCTATCTACAAAAGGAATTCAATGTGGAAATACCGAGGGAAATAAAAGTTAAAATAGAAGGGGAAAAGGAAAGCGAAATTTGTCGGACGTGTCGTAAAGACTTGTTACGTATCATATTGGAAGGAAAAATCCTGGATGAATAATTCTGTTCTTAGTGATTCTGTATTTTATAATGACAAAATTTTTTATTTATTAAACACATTAGAAATTATAAATAATTTGCCAGAATGCCGGGTGCAGGTGGGTTCGGAATTACCGACTTTTCATAATTTATATCTTGTTATTTATTTATTTAGTATTTGGTCCGAATGCGGCACTAACCCTTTTACTTCGTTAAGTGTATCTATTACTCCTACCGTATGGAATCCCATTACTCCCTTATTCCATACGGTAGGATTAATAGATACACTTAATCTAAACTCACCGTAGCCTCACCGCCAGTCCTTTTACTTCGTATTAGAAAAGATTTGCGCAGATTCCATAATAAAAAAGCTTTGTTACTATTAGAGCATGATTTTGTCAGTTATCTATAACAAGAAGTATTCAACGATTGGGTATGACTTACGTATAACATTAACAAAAGGATCTAATTACTGTGTCAGAGGAATCTGTTCGTTGGAGTGTTTGATCAAAGATAGGATCTGATTAGAAAGAAATTCAATAGAAGAAAAGAAAGTATATACAATTTTAAATAAATTACCGGAGATGTTCCTGTATATACTAATATTTGCAAAAATATTCGCATGGAAATGAACTTATTGAAAGGTTTGCTTACCCGCCTTTTTTCAAGATTGCTATTTTTCACTGATAGCGTCTCGGTCACTTTCCATTCTCATATCGGCTCGAGGTTGATTGATGACACTTTGGATCGAAAAGTCCGAAAAAAAAGGAAACATCGCAGTGCGTCTGTGCGCGAATGTCTAAGGCATGCATCTTAAGACGCCATCGACGCTGCCCGTGGTCTTAGGGTCTGCCGCATCTAACACCGACCCTCACCCACTTAGCATGCTCATCTCCCGTACAAGAGAAAACCATTTCCACCTCTTACAGCCTCGATATATCACCCACGGCTCCCTTATTTGCCCACCGCGCCCCTTCCAACCAACAAACGACTAGCGCTTCCCGCCGGCTTCATTCTTTCGTCCCTTTTGTGTTTCTTTCTTTAACGGCTTCGCTCCACCTACAGGTAATATACTCGATTAATTTGTACCAGCGTTCGCGTTCTTCCTTTGTGGATATAGGCGTTATTTTTAAGTGAGATCACAAGCGAATGAACGTGAAGTATCGGCCAGCCATTCCATCAGCAGGAAGGAACTGCTAAAGGCAGTTTCAGGGAAACTTTGTAACGTGGTCTGTAGCAAAATTTCATCGGCAGAATTGGTTTTTATCGAGTTAACGACGGCAACCTTCCATCTAGACCAGGGATGGAGAACCTTTTGCGGTAGGAGTGCTGTATTTCATGAATGTAAAGGACTTGCTTCCCAGTGTTGTGCTAAAACAGAGTAAAGTGCTGATATTAGCTTATTTACTAAAGATAGGATCATTAAGTTCTCATTGAAGAAAATAACGATTTATAATCATTACTATCACTACTAGAATTCGCTCAAGTTTAAACTGGAGCTTCTTTCTTAAAGTGAAAAATACATAACGAGGTCATGTCTTCAAATTTTCGCTTTCCATTGGTTCGCCACCTGTGATCTAGACAAAACTTATTTCTCCATTACAGATTAAAGAGTTGAGAGTTGCGTCAAGTTCAATCAGTAAATGTTCAATATGTATATACGAGAGAGCTCAGCGTCTACCGAAACAAATTGGAATATGTATTTTTAAAATTCATTACATTTTCGTTCGTGTGGTCATCATTCATAAATGAGAAATCCTACGTCCACACATGCATATGTTCTATGCCCTTTGGCGCGTGGTAGGAGGGTGCATGACTTTACTTACCTAATCTGTTGCTTTTGCTTATCCTTTGCGGAAAAATGAATTTTTGAAGCGACTATTACTAGCATCTGCGAGTATTTTCATGATTTTTCTCGCAGCATCAGAGCGGTAACAGGGAGGACGCATATTATCGGCTACATCTTCTAAGAGCGTGCTTTCTCGGAATTTAAATTTAGTTAAGTTACAATATTTGATACGAAAGAGGTATCAAAGCATTTATTACATACTCCTATTCTTGCTGGAAGGCATCAAATACAAGTATAAAAAAATATGAAAATAAGAATAATTGTACGACGATTTTATTGAATTAACTAAATCAGTCATAACCGATTGCCTTTTTTGAAATCTTTTCGTTGGAGAACTGCTTGGGATTGAGTGTATTTCATTTTTCTAGACGGGTAGAAATGTTTTTACTACGGTTTAGTAAGTTAAGCCACTTTCTCGTGAAGATTTATGAGTGTGTTGCAAAACATACTTGTGAAATCAAATTTATGGCTCTGTTTAATCCAAAGAAAAATATAAACTGACTCCGTCCGCCAAAAAAAGTTTTTGTTTGGATTGGACAGGAATAAGTTTCACCAAGCATCGCTTGAATTATTTAATTTAATTTAATGCTGAATTATTTTTTTATTCATTTTTATAACACCTTTAGACACACACTTGCTCTCTTTCGCTGTAATTTTATTTGTTTCCTCATTTATTCATCGTATCTGTAATTTTCTGCTTCTCCTCTTACCCGATTATGTTTAAGAACACGTCTCAGTTTCTCAGCCTTGTAATTTTTTCCATGAGTACCTCTATATTCATTACCGTTTTATATTAAATTATAAGTGGTACGTATAATTTTCACGATTCCTGAATCTGAGATTACTTGATAACTTTATGTGAAGCTTAGCTCAATGAGCAGTTGACGTAATAGGGATTTATTATTATCAAAGTTTTTTGCCGTCATTTGGCTTGTCATTTGATTTTCCGTCAGATATCAATGTGGTTCTTAGAATAATAACGCTCACATTCTTTAGTAATTGGAATGAAGCTTATAAACGCAATTCATACTGATTGCTACAATACATGGAGACACACCTGGCAGACCATAGTTTCATGTACAACTTACTTATGCATGGTAATTTGGTTCAGTACCATAGCTATTAATGTATTAAGCGTCCAAGATAATTTCTGCTTCTGACATTCAAGTAAGTTGCTCTTAATTCAAATGTTTGACAGGAATAACAAGTGTGAAAAATTGCGGCATGATTGGGTTCATGAGCCTCAAATGTTCGAGTTAAGCGATTTAATTCTTTCGAAAAATAGAGTGTTTGATTATTATAAGAAGTTGCTCTGTATAATTCAGCCTAGATATTTATTGAGAATGAGTTTCTGTGAAATTTGATCGTATTAATGTAAATCAGCTTTTCCGTGCAGTAATTTCTTTGCCTCTTATCCATATTAATATTTACGCGTACTTTTATACGTACCGTAACCCCATATACCTTTGAAGTGATAACTAATTGTTATTTTATAAAATACTTTGCAGCTCCCACCACACGGTCTTAATCTGGACTATTTGAATATTCGGAATATTTAATAATGCCCCTAAAGTTTGATTTTAAAATTTGCGTAAAATTTAATACCGATCTAAATTTACCGGCTGCGGTGACGTAATGAATAGCATGCCGAAAGTCCCGAATTTGAGCCGCGGGTTCGAGTCCCGGATAATCGGATTTTTTCTGGTCATGGGATGGTTTTGTGTGGTCGTCAATAACAAAAATAATTATAATTAAAATAGACGTAATTGAGATCATCGTCCTGTTTCCATAAAAGAAATAATTTTTATTATTGATAAGATTGTGAAATCCTCTAATTCACTTTGAAATATAATCATTTCACTTAACTACATTTTACACAAAAAGCTAGTTATTGATATGGAGTACTACCTACTCAATTCTATATACATCAGTCTCCAAATGACCTTCCATTAATATAATTATTTTAAGGTATATTGGAGATTCGTCCGAAAATCCAACGTTGGAGATGCTAAAAAAGCCACCATTCATACCTGCATCTAAATCAATTCACCAGCCTCGGAATCGTTTCATCACCAAGAGAGACAGATTTCACATACGAGCGCACCTCAAAATGGTAATGCAGCACCACACCGAAGGAGGTTAACCCCTCGGCGATACGTAGAACTTTGGAAATGTTCCCTGTCTTCATTGGAAAAGTGCCTCGTTCTTCGGCGCACGTCGCTGGGGCGGCGTGGGTGGACGGGCGGTCTAAAAAAAGGGGCGAAAGTGGTCGGAGGCGGTGGAGCGAATACATGAAAAACAAGTGCCTCTTCCATAAGGGTTTCATGTGCGCCATTGAGCGTGGAGTCGGAGGTGTGGGAATAACTTAGTGGAAAATGACAAGGGATGGTGAGGGCGGAGGGTTGAAAGCGTGTGAGGTAGGGAGAGAGCGAAAGAACTATGGGTTTCTCGGCAGGTATATATGCTAATTCGTGAGCTGAATGAATAATTGAATCTCGGAGCTAATGGCGATGCTCCATGCGACAAGAATCGAGGAAGGCCAAGGCTTTCTCGCTTCGTTCTTTTTGTCATTCATCTCTCCCTCTCTTTTTTCCGATGTTATTTTCCCCATATATCCGTTGATATCATTTCTTGACATCATTTCTCCTTTTCCGCCCTTGCGTAAAATTCTTTCTCGCTATTTCGTGCGCATTCGCGATTTTTATTACGGTTTTGCAATCCATATGACTATGAAGTATCTCATACGATATACGGATGCATTTGAGAATCGAGAACTATTTTGTTCTTACCAAAGAAATAATTGCCCAGTGAGATCTCTGGGAATGGTTTATTAACTGTATTCTAAATTTTGTAGTTGTAATAATGTAAACTATTTGCATATGCATTTATACTTATGCAATACATGGTAGTTTCGTTTAATGAAACAGGATTTTTTCAACATTATACGTTCCATTTTAATAGTTAAATACTAAAGTAAGCCTCCTCACCACGACAAAGTAGTACATACATACCATGAGGAGGGCAAATACTTATACATTTCGTGTAATTTTTAAATGCAGTTAAATTGTATTTCAATATTTAAGTTCTAAATCTCTTTTGATTTAGTTTCATGTCGGATAAATCACTGAAGCCATTTTTTGGAAAGTGCAAAGATTTATTTATAAATATAATTTCATTAAATATTATTTCTATATGCAGTGTTTTATAAAAATATACACTTGTCGGCCTCGATGACGGAGTGGGATTTGCTACCGTGGTCGTGGGTTCACATTCTCTTAATGAAATGTTTGCCTTTGTTTAAGATTAATTGTAAAAGTGGACCTTACCGTCTATTATCTTTAATAAAGGTCTGCGTATCATTATTGTTACTATAAAGAATTAGTAATGATATCATGGATTCCACTGTGCTTGATGATAAATATACCGGTCTTTCATAGTTCTTTCTACTCAACAATTCTTCCCGTGAATCATTTTTTTCTTATTGAAAAAGTTTACATCTCATTCACAAATACTCGTCATTCTCAGTTGAGTTGTTCTTAGATGATAGAATAACCTTTGGAGATGAAAAAACCGGAAAAAGTTTCCTCTTGCGACAATTTTCTTATCGTTATAATGTCGCCTAATGAAACGTTTATATGTATTCAGATAATGCATTTTCGCCTGTTCATAAGAATGAAATGCGTATTTAAATTTAGTTTGAAGGCCGAAGGAAGATAGACCGTGAATGACTTCCTAAGGAAAAATAATCGAGAAATCTGCATAATGAGCTGTCATTGATCCGTAAGTCGAAAGATCGTCAATAGCAACCATTCGTCGTCAATTTTGCGTCCCTGCATACGTAGGCACCTCTCTTTAGGAAGGCGTTTTCTCTCTCTGAATACCCACACGCCCTACGCAAACAAGTGCAAATGCAGTGACAAACGCGCATAGCTGCAACAGAGAATATCGGAAAGAGAGAGCTAATGGTAGACCCGAGATTATCTAAGGTTCTTTCGGCAGCGTCACCTTGAGGGCTGGGGAATATTTCGCAGCGTAGATGTGTTTTACGTGTCTCTACAGCGTCCCACTTAATAGAATTCACATAATGCAAGGTCGTGCAGCACGTCGAGTGCCATCGGCGCAAACCAGGTTAACCTCCGCTTTGTCTTCAGGATGTAATTTTTGGTGCATAATGAAACTTCCCTGAAAGGGAAAATACATTTTCTTTGCTTATGTGTGAAGTCAGAGAGGAACGCGTGCAGAGGTTGAACGAGATAATATCGCGTCTAATTATAGAAAGGCGAAGTTGGTAAAGCGGCCGTGAAGGTAAATCTAGAATGAAGTTTTGTAATTACGTCGACCGATTCAAAATTTCTAGCTCTTTCGTCAGGATAAGCCCACGTAATGTCACGTTGGGAGGAGACTTAATTAAATTATATCACCGGTTCGGATCAAACTTTGCGGCTATAACTTCAGGTGTCAGGGTATTAGAGTAAATGGTTTTATTAACCGGTTTCCTCAATTATAATATAGAGCAGTTTATAGATCGCTTCTGAATTATTGCAATTTTTCTATTGATAGTTCATAAATCACATTTAATCAATCGTTACAACCCATGTAGTAGTTATTCATTTGAAATTATGACTGTTTCATACTTACTGTCGAGGTAAGCATGTTATTTACGTACTTTTTTATGCTACTCCGTAATTTCCTGTCCTTTTTTATTCATATTTCGCTTTGACTCAACCAGAAAGCTTAATTGCTGGACAATCAGAAACGTTTCCGTGGTTTTAATGCTGGATTCAGGTATTTTTGCAAAACCGCGTCATATGGGCTAATTCCGCGCTGTAATGTTAATTATTAATTTCCGGTCGTATTGAGTTAAGTACGACTTAATACAGTTAGCCGGTAGTTCCAACCTGTTTAACTCAATTCTCAATTATGAATTATGTAACCGCGTGCACTCCATAATTACTTTATACTCACGAAAGATTTAGCGTTGCACCGAAAGAGAAAATGAAAATATCGCCCGGATTCAATTTATATTCAAGTCCTTTTTACTTGTCAGTTCAGATTTGAATATTGAATATTTATTCCAGCGGTTAATTAATTCCCAAAATTCCCGCTTTGTCTCCTAGTCTGCGAAGCCCAAAACACACCTCCAGTTTTTGCTGCCTTTAATAAAAAGTTCGCGAAGACCCCGGTAATTATGTAAATTGCGCCTTGCTCTTTCAAGCTCCGCAAAGAAGCGCACTCTCTCATACAGCGCAGATATGCCTGAATAGTTTTGAGATACGACTGACCCCTAGCCATCTTTCCCTTCGACCTCAACTGCTTGCGGTAAAGAATAGGTCAGATTCCCCTTCGTTATGATTCGGGGAACCGTCTTGAAGGAAAAAAGCACGTGAAAAAGGGCGTCGAATTCAGCATCCGAGGAGGCTAAAAAAATAGGTGACATCGGACGTGGATATGGAATGATTTGGGTTGGTAAGGAGCCAGCTTTGGAGACGGAGGGATGCTTGCAAATGTGTTCAGCGGGGGCGACAGACGGGACGGGGAATGGGTAAAAGGAAATGGCTGGGGCAAAGGTGGGACAAGGTCAGTCGTCTTGGAGATCAGACGGGCTTTTCAATGGCTTTATTTAAAGGTTGTATCGTTCTTTATGACTTATTGACCCCTTCTTTTCTTTCCTTCTCCTCGGCTCTTCGTTCCTATTCATCCCATCCTCGCGACCTGTTTTCATTACGGTCCGCGTAAGGTTTCGGCCCCGGTAGCAGGTGTAACACGTTATGTTTAACCTTTTTGCTGGAAAAATCGGTTCCTTAATTTGTCGCGTGGGGTCGATACGGGACCAAGCTGATGACGTTCTATTGGCTCGGCGGAGGGGTTCAAAGGTCTCGAGCGAAGCGAGTTGACAGTCAACGATATTGACAGTGTATCAAATGTTGATCATGCCGTAGAACGAGTTCGTACGAAAAGTGTGCCTTGTATCTTCCGATTTACTGTATAGGAAAGATTTTGAAAAGAAACTCCTTCCTTAGGTTGGTCAATCGTATTTAGTTTTCATATTAATCTAAATTGTAGGTTAATAAGTTATTTTCAGCTGTTGAAGACATTGACTGCCGGGGAGTCAATGGTAAAACATTGATTTTCAGACGTACTGTTCAAGGACTTTGCGATTGAAGACATATCGTTATCTATCTATAATTAATTACCTGTATAACTCTTACTAGTTGTTTCCTACTTGCGCAGTGATACAAGTGGATGAGTAGATGCCACTTGCATGTCTCTATATACGCTTCAGAAGTTTCTTTTTATTTTCGCTATTAATATTACAAGTTGTCTTTAGAACGATGTGTGAGATGCATAACCTGTCGGTGGGCGAGTCATTAGGATGCATCTGGTACGGTGATGTAAGCTTCAATAGCGTTATTCTCATTCTTGACAACAATTGCCCGAGATTTTCCTGAATGTCATTTATAGTAGACATCCTAACTAGTTCAAAAAAAATTCTTCAATTCTGTTGAGTCTCATTGTAAAAAAAAGAAAAATTCAGATGTAATAACGAGATTTATTCTCCAGGTCAGTAAAAGTAATGTAAAAATATTGTAAAGGCACATGGAAGACACAACAATTTACAAAAGTGTTCCCTTAGCCTGTGATTTATATAAAACACTATGATTTTTCGATAGAGATTAAAATGAATCGCTCTATCGATTTTCATGTGATTTTTTTCATCAAGCTTAGTAACCACAAAAATAATTCATGATATTCCATCGTAAAATGATTAATTTATTTTTACTCGATTAAACATGATAATACATTCTCCGTGTTTACTTCCTCTCACTTTTCCAATATTTTTTGGTCCGGTTCAACAATTATTTGGAAAAGGGAGAGAGGATATTGAGTTTCGAGACAAAATTTCCAATAATCAACGGGGAAGGAAAAATAGATGTCGACATCAATCGATAATCTTAAATATATACGTTGCTAATAGTCTCGATTCGTTCGTGTATCTTTCAAGGCAGTGAGTTGTGTTGTATGCTAAAGTGAAGCAGGGATAAATTGCTGGGAAAACTATCACATGCAGCACTTTATTCAGCTATTTTCATCATTTTTTGAATGGATAGTTGTATACTTTTTGTCTTCAACGGAATTGATCCGTCTCCTGGTCGCATATACCTAGCAACGCTCGTTTCAACCGTATGGCATTGATGTTTACGCTCGTAAAAGTTGTGAAATTAGATTACACAACCCGGGAAATGACCTCAGCTGCAGTGCCGTCTCAGGAATCTTAACTACTGTCACTTGAATTTGATAACGTGCGTTTCATATGCTGGAGGGATTTCGATGTATGTTTTTCTACTGTTTATATTTATCGACCTTCTCGAATGGTGATAATTCCATTGAAGAATCTATTTCTCTTCTAACCACTGCATTCGCTCGTTTGCTTGTGCTGATTTTATTCGCAATAGATTTATAATCGGGATCCTAATTTTCAAGCACGCGGATGTAGGTGGTAGTGAAGGTAGAGGAGAAATCGATAACCTTCCCCGACGAGGTAGTGAAAGGAGAGCATTATGGGGGAGGAACGGGAAGACAATGAAGGCGAAAGATTTCTATCACTTCGGAGCGGTGGGAGTGGGCGGGGTTTGAATAAATTTCGTGTTTTGTATTCTCATCTTGGATCGGACTTCCGCCTTAATTAAGTGACGGTATGTCGCCTTTAAGTCTCCGACAGGCTTGATTTATCGCGTGTTATTTTTATGCGCCTCAGTCCTCATTAAATACATAGGTTTTTTTCTTCTAATTTATTGAGTATGGGGACTGTGGTAGCGGAGTTCATGTGGCATCACCAGTGGTAATAAAACATACGATAGATATCGAATTGGCCAATAATTTATCGATAAACTTTTTCTTGCAATTAATAGCTGATATTTTTTAAATTTCATACTTTAATAGCCTTTCTCTCTGGTTCATAGCGATGTTGCGCGGAACTTTCCGTCACAATGAGTTTAGTTCTTTATGGTTTGATATTGGAGATGAATTTTTCTTGGGTATCAGTACTTACAATGACGTACGTACAGAATCATGACTTTTCTTAGGTGCGAAATTTCATAGTTGTTGCGGGTTTCCTGGTGGACATTTTTTGGGATTTCTTCTTCTTAATGACTATCGAGGATATTATTAAAATGCCGCACAATAATAGCATTAAGACGTCGCTTTTGGTTGTGAAGTTACCGAGAGTATTTAAAACATTAACCGATAACAACGACAGAAAATAAGTTCCTTAGATGTTGGCTATCACCTCAAAGAGATCTTATCTTCTGTTTAGCTTTTCTCTAGTGATTTAAAATTTTTATTTCAGGAAATTTTAGGCTATCAGAAGAAGTGTTTCAATTTTTGTGCGTTTATGTTGCGTGTGTTTTTTACAAATTTTTGCCAGCTACCCTTTTCTGCGTTACCTATTCAATTGATGGCTATTCGATACTAAGTTTTATATGCAGATAAACCTGGTTCATTTTATCAGAAATTTTTCTTTGTGTTCTATTTACTTTTTTAAAGAATGGAGTATAAAATTATCATTATTAATGATTCTCGCGTTTTTCCGGTTTTAATTTCCTTGTGTGTGTTGTGTAATACCATCTAGATTGGTTGAATAATTATGACTATTGTAGTTATGGTAGAAATATTTCTTGATGAAACTCAAGGACAAGTGCAGAATTATTTTACAAGGCTAAAGAACTTTAAAATTGATCGTTCACACTTCATATGATCAATTCTTAAATGCTCATATTTTAATTTCGATGGAGATTAAACTTCCGGAGTGTAAAGTTTAGGCTATTTTGGTGGTTCACATAATATAAATATAACATAGGATCTGTTTCGGTTGGCGTATCTTTTCAATCGTTAGTTCTTACGGGAAAATGAAAAATAACTAAAAAAAATTAGTGGAATAAATTGAGAAAATGAATGAACCCAAAGACAAGAATTTTTAAATGAATGGCTGCTTTATGAAATGACGGATGTATGGTTACAGTTGGTAAAGTACTGATCGCTCATCGTTTAGCTTTCAGTTTTTGAACTTAGGCAAAATAGTCTTATTTAAGGTCAAGCCGCATTTTTTTTGTGTCGTCAAACAGTTTTTGCCCGTCATAAGAATAATAATTTCACTTTTGATACTGCCGACGTGGACAGTTTCAGAGGTAATACGTCGTGAAAGAATAATACTCCTTATTTTCCAAACAAGAGTTTATGTCTTTCGCGACGGAGCTTGCGCTGGAAGAATAATAAGATCCCTTTAAAAATGTTCTCTCCGTTTCGAAAGTGGCGTTTGAAGCCTTGAACTTGAGATTACCTGTGACTCGAGAGCGGATTGAAAATGTTAAATTTCCCGTTTTTGCTCGATCTGCTTCGAAAACTCTATTAACTGAATGTTTTTTCCTCTTTGTTCCAGGTAAGTTATTCTCCGTGTTTGGATCATGTGCCCTTGAAGACTAATTGACTGTGGAGCTGAGAGCTGGTGAGTCTACTAATGGAAAAGTAACATTTGACTGGTATTAGAAATCGATTCTGGACCGGATTCAAACTTGTAATTCGATCAATTTAGTGTCATTATTGTCAGTTATTGATAGCGGAATAGAAGCTAACCGATCAATTCAGCCTCATAACCTTTGGATTCATTTAGCGTTTGCGTTAGAAGCTCAAAGCTATGAGAATTCGCTTTTTTTCAGTGTTTACTTTATGACAGAAAATGATTCAAATCACTGCTCAATGTACTTTTCTTATCTGCATCGCGCTGCGTTTCTTTGAAGTATTAACGAGTAAAAAAATCACTCATTATGTGACGGAAACCTCATATTTATGAATTCCGGAATATTATTTTAGTTACATAATGATAGAGAGATTTACTGTAGCCTTTATCGTAGTGTTATTGCCGGTTGATTTACGATTCATTCTTAAAATTTTTCACCGGAAAATCCTCAGATGAGGCCATTGCAATTGTTCTGAATTCCCACTGTTCTATTTGGAGATCGTGTTTACAATGCCGTCTTTGTACTTCAATTGGGAAAGATGTTTATAAATGAATTATTGCTTCCGGTATCAAATGGAAATATTTTATTTATACAATGAAATTATCTAAAAGTAATGAAAAGGCGGTAGTACGTAACTTTGCAATATATTTTTAAAAATATCGGGAGTAATGTTTTAGAAACAATAGCGTAGTTGGAGGGATTTCATTGTGTACATTTCCCGTCAACTTTTAACCTTCAACCATTGCTCAACCCCATGATATCTCTCACCATAGAGCTGCCCCAGCATTCATACGGTCGTTGATGAATGCTCTTGGATTTACTCGTAAAAAGTCTGGCATAATCCTCACGCAACGTCTACGTTTTCAGCATCCGGAAAAAAAATCACCTTAGCATTCTTCACTTGATAACTTCATATAAGACCAATCAGTCGGACGGGAAGGGATGGTTGGCGTAATCGAGCGGCCGTAATGAGAAAAGGCGATTTAGGCTCGTTTGTGAATCCGGCAATAATTCAAGCGAGTCACGAACTCTTTGCCTCGTAAAAAACAGGGCTCTCCGTTCTCTTTGGTCGTAAAGACTCGTTTCCAAGTTCTCGGATGATGAGCTGGGAACGAATTACAAACGATGTGAATCCAATTATCGTTTTCCTTAAATCCGAAGCGAATCTTTGAGATGCAACGACGCCGCAGAAGGTGTGCCTTTTTCCACACGGGGAAAGATTCAAGCGGCAAAATAGCTTGCGTAATTAATCTAGATGTTCAGACGAGAAAGTACTAGATTTTTTTCCGTAGCCCGTTACTCTTTGCTTGTCGATTTTGGCTTTTTGGATGTTCATTTACACATGCTTAAGGAAAGATGCTTGAGGAGAATCAAGCTCACAATCGTCGATCTTGTGAAATGTAAATTTTAATCCGTTCCGTACCCGCTGTTTTTTAGCACCTAATCTTCTTATCTTCTTCCAATATATTAAGAAGAAAATACCTCCGAAGCCTGCTAATATAGAATAGGACGTTATTACTGTTATTCCGCTACGTTTCCTTCAAATTTCAATCTTCAAATTTTTTGTTGCAAACAACTTTTCCAAATTTTTAAAAGAGGTGTGATATTTTTGTGTTTTCTTTTACACGTCGGAAGGCGGCTTGCATGGTATTAATGTAGGTATGATGGATTTCCGAATTACGACGCTTTCCTTTGTGGTCTTTGTTATAAATTATCTGAAATTTTCCATTGAGCTATCTCAAGTTCAATACCGGTGGAAGCCAGTTAAACCAGATACGGGTTATTGGCATGAAGGGCATCAGGCTGTTAAAATTGATGTTAAAACTAAATTCATCATCATCGTCATTAATCATCGTAATTATCAGCTGGTTCTATACATGATCATAACCATCAGCTGATCCTATAATGGGAGTAAAGAAGGATAGTGAAGGATACTTTATAATAATTATATAACCACCAGCAGGGTTTCTTCCTCAGATTATTCATGAAGAGTTTGTTACGTATAAAATTGCTCTTTCTTGTTGCTTGGTTAAGGAGGATGTCTGTCTTTCAACATCTTGTTCGCGTACTGCAGGACAGGTGATGTAGCAATGACAGTGTTTCTCAATTGCTTACTTTCCGTGATTTTAAGAATCAGTGAGGTAATGTAGCAGATCTGGCTAGTAAGAACCTAAAAGTCGCGATATTTTCTCTATTGTAAATGAATGGATACATCGTAGATGTTTCTGTCAAATCATTTTCTGTTCGTACTTTTAAGTTCTGTCTGCGAATTAATCTTTCATTTCGGCGTTTCTCTGGCAGTGTACTTTCAAAGAATTGGTCATTCTTTTAATTTTACATTATTTAGCCGCTTGATTCGGAAGATTTGTTAAAAAGAAATTAAATTTAAACGAGATAATTTAGATAATTTTTATCTCTAATCAAGATTTTCCTCATTTTTTATTTGTGAGTTTAATTTTACCAAAACTAGACAACCTATGGCGTTCCTTATTACTTCGCAAGGTTAAATAGAAAAATGTTAGGAGCATTCCCCTACTTCACCGATCCTTAAATTGTGAGGATATTGAATATAGATGTTGAAATTAGTACGAATGTACTGCGTTCAAATGTACTTTTCCATAGCTTGAGAGACTGTCTTTCGCAGCGCACGTGGAACAAAAGCCAAGATGCGGCGTAACATAACTGCTATAAAGAAGATATTCCCCACGCATTCGCGCCGTACCTGATCATTAACGTGAATTATGAATTTGTATTATCAGCGGAGGTATTCTCACCCTGGGGTCCGCACTAAACGATAGTTTTCTTTCTCGAGATGATAGCTTTATTGCTCTTGATGAGGTCAGGGTTCACATATTTGCGTCAATGTAATCATTGACGTTTACGTCAGCATGTCTCTATTAATGTTTGATTTGATTCTCCGTTGACGATCCAAATAGTAGTTATTAAAGCGGTTCTTGATATGATGTTACCGTTGGAATTCGAGGGTTCTTTGCTATCAAACCCCGAAGTCTCTCATGGATTGGGTTGTTATATAATTGCTTATCAATAAAAACGCAACACCATATAAGCACAACTTAGGTACTGTTGAAAAACGCTTGAATAAAATTCAAAATCTTCCATTGAAACTCACTTTAGCTTACTGTGCGTAGGTAAATTATAATAGAATTAATTCTCTTGTAATGTAAAATTGTCAGTTTCGTTATTAATTTATTTTGTTCGATTTGTTTCTAATGATTGCTGGGCTTTATTTTAAGAACAGGTTTGAAGTTTCAGTAAAGCCAGTATAAGAGTGTTTATGAACAAAAATTTGATGAATGATTCGAATTTCAGAAGGAAATGTCGTTTTAAAGATTACATTAGGTGTGTGTTAGCTAATAGCAATATATCACACTGGCACTATATTATAACGCTTTTCAAAATATAGAGTTACTAATTAGTTCTCGAAAGTTAAGGGGAGTACATAGAAGTGTGGGGACCAACAGCATAGTTGCTAACGAGATTGTTTACTCAACAACGTTTTTCGAGGTATACAAACGAATTAACAAAACCAGCGCTTTCCCGGACGAAACGCATTAAAGATAGTATTTTTCACTGTGTAATATCTCTTCCGCAATGAAAATGACCAACTCATGTTAGCTTCAGTCCTGAGTCTGTGGGCCGTGGTTTCTAAAGAAGAAATATCTCTGTCAACCTCCCCTATTAATTGGGAGTATTAAGTCGGGAATGCAAATCTCTTGTGTTGCTCTTTCCATTCTTATACTAAAAAGGCAATAGGAAATGAGCACCATTATTCACGTAACCTCTTTACAGCCTTTCTCACGTACTGAATTAATCCATTTTAATTCTTTCACATTCCTCTCATCTTATGGTAGTTGATGGTAGCTTCTGATCTGCATGTATCGCGACACAACGAATGAAGGTCGCAATTATTACCTCTCTGGAAACTGATGGAGCTTAAAGGACCAAGAAAGAGTTAGGAAATAATTTGCTTGGTCGAGCGCCTACCTTTTATCTATTTTCTGGTTCAGTGGCGACAACGTAGTGCGAGGCGATCATAGACTCCGAAATGGCTCGCTTTTAAACCCACGGATGACCGTAGGAAAGCCTTTTTATCCCTCGTCCCAGTGCGCTTACCTCATATATCTCTTTTAATTGCCCCCGTCAAAGGAAAGGCGTTTCTTTCCCATCATGCTCGTCCTTTCTGTCCCTCTTTGCGCTCCCATTTGTTCCAGGAAACTGTAGCGAAAATGACATTTCTCCATCTAATTCGTCGCCGGAGGAGAGAAAATGGATGGTTCATTAGCGAAGTATGGAGCAGCGGATAAGCAAAAAAGTGTCTCGGAGTATTTAGATACATTACTGTAAAATTCATGACGCGTCGTCCTCTGCTTGTTCATTTCTTGCTCCCTTACGTGTGCAGCCTTTGGTTACATATGGAGAGAATTGATGGGGTTTTAGTTTCTTTCGTCATTATGTTTCTGCCCAGTAATACAAGGAAGCATGTGGATGTAGTTAAGTGGAGATTTGAGCTGCTATGAGTTATTTTATGCCTTCTATTTTAACATAAGAATGTGAATATTATTTCCACAGAATTATTAGGGGCTTTAATGCCTGATTAATATGGGGAAAATTAGTTTATACTGCCCGCTAAAGCCACCACCACCTGTTCCACATATTTTCGGTGGAATTTAAGGGCTTTAAACTGCATTTTGTATTTTATTTAAATTTCAGTTTTATACAATAGGTAGAGATTTTAACCAGAAAATGTGGGTATTATCCTCACCGAATCACAAGGGGAAGTCATGTCAGATTATAGTAGGGAGGGGGATACCGGATAGCCATGTGGGTAGCGCGTTCGCGGAGATATCTGTCCCAGTTTGATTCCCGATTGGGGGCCCATATGTGCGCAATGACCTCAGTTGTCGAAGTTTTTTCAGCAACATAACTACTAAGAGTGGGGAGAAATCAGTAGATACTGCCAGTTTATAGTCAGAAATCTTTGAGACCATAAATAAAGTTTGAGAATAGAAAAATACTCTACAATGTTTTTTAACTGTTTTCCAAAGGGAAAAGTCTTGGAACGTAATGGTCATTAATTACATTTTATTTTTTCTTCGTCTTTCTGACATCTTCATACATTGCATGTATTTACGTGACGTGTTGACTTGTCATAGACTTTAGAAGCTGATCACAGTCTATCGCATGATACCTCGGCTAAAGAAGGTAATTCCATCCGGAATCTTAATCGTTCACCCAATCGAAATATAATCTAATCTTATAATAATATAACTAATAAAGTTATTCTTGTCTCCCGAAGATGCCGAAATACGTATTGAGAACAATACTAGCAAAGCGCGACCAGGAGAATCATAACCCTCGCTGGTTGGAATTCTCCAGCGGTTAGTTGGCTCCCAAACAACGGCTTTATGGCGCTTTTCTCAGCTCTAATGTCAATCGAAATATCTGGCGTCCCTAAATCCTAAATAAAACACATGAACACCAAGAATGTACTGTTCCACTTTTTTTGGCCACGATTGATTTTTCATCCGTAATATGCGTTCGTACTGTACGTTTCGTCTGTCCATCCGGAATAACAGCGTGCTCGTTGGTAGAGTAATTCGTAGTCAGAGGTATCACTGTGTAGTGAGAGTAAGCTTCCTCACTTCCCTCACACCACTTTCCCATCCCCCATGACGTATCACCGGTAAACAGCATCGCCCTTTAACCAACCACAGTATGCCGCACGTGATACGTTATGGTATCGTAAAAGGGCTGAAATCTCTGCGGGTCTAGGGAGGAGGCAATGGAGCATATGTATCACTTGTATCGAGGGTTGCCGACCCCCTTAGGGTAAACAAACGCCGGGCGTCATTCGTAAGCATGTCCCGCGTGAGCACGGGAAGGGGATAGCCATTGTTGTTCGGTAGCCTTGCTATTTCTCTCGTTTTTCTCTCGTTTGACGGCGTTGTCAGTTTGGTCACACGTACTTCCCTCGACCTCTACGCCCTTTTCCCGTTCCATTCCCGGGAACTAGACAGGCTCCGCCACCTTGCCTGGTTTTCCTGCGTCTCCGCTACCTGCGTGTTACGTATTTTTCAAACTTGACACATTCTAGGAAAGTGATAATAAATGTGTTCTCCTTTGTTCGCGAGTGACATTGAGTTTAATTTACGCCGAGTTTAAATTGCATTCGGCGAATAATTTGCATCGATTGCGTTTCGGAATGACACGTTTGTGTAATTTTCAGCGTATTTGAAAAGCTAGCGGCACTATGTAGCAGCTCTGGAAATATTCTGACACATGATTAGAGAATTTATCTTTACCATGCTGCGTTAATCATATTTTTATTCTTATTGCCATTCCTTCTCTGCTATTCGAGTTAACATCTGGCGGCAGCGTCGTGCATTTGTATACACAATGCTTTATGTATTGAGATATTGAAACATTTTATAAATTTGACACATCGCATTACACTTCATTGCATTATTACTTTTCATACTTAGAATTCGTCTATAACATTTTTCAATCCCGAATAAATTCTTCCTACTCTATGTATATATACTCGTACATTGCTATCTATGTCCAAGTTATAATATTCTTTGTATTCTTACACCCCCTATTGTTTCTTGTAATACAGCTTGATCATCAAAACGTTGCATTCCTATTACAGGCTCTTCAGTACATATTTTTCCTTTATACGAAATACCCTTTAGATTATGCACCAAGTGATTCTGAGGGTTTGGCCATTCACTTCCCCTGATGTACATAGTTTTTTAATTACTGTACACGGATGATGAATAATTTCTCTGTCAGCCAATCTTTGACTCTTTTGTCAAAAGGATGTTTATGGCTGTAATTTTGTGATAACAAAGAAACGATTTTGACTATTTACTTACTGACGTTTCTAACGAAACATTTAATTAAATTAATGCAAATTTTGAAATTCTTGGATTTTTTTATTTCACGGCTCTAAAATTATACATGAATATTTCTTTTTGTATTCACCAAGCAAATGTGTTGACGTACAATTGTACAATTGTTGGAGCGTGTAGAGCTTATGGAACAGTAAAGATTTTAGACTACTGTAATTGCCTCGTATTGTCTACACCAATACCTTAAAATGTGAAAACTCAGCAGAGAAATTTTAAATTCGTCGCTAAGTAGCGTAAAATATGCACTTTTAAAAAATCATGACATTATTTATTTGAAGTAAAATTCCGAAAATGTGTGAGAGAGGTCGCAGTGGAAAGCTTAAACACAAAATCAACGTAATTTTATGCAGGATTGCAGGTTTCCGTGGCGTTCTTTTAATGTATCGATGTCTTTCGGGTTCTCTTCCACGTCTTCTGTTTCCGCTGGACAACGTAACGTGACGTAACGTACAACGTAATTTTATATTAAAATAATTTTGAATTTCCTATAACCGAAGCCCGTAGGAGGATTAACTTACAATGTCATCTCATTTTTAATAAAAAAGTAAATTATAAGCAGATTAAAGCTGTATTTTGATAAAGTAAATTAGTATTAAATACATATTACTAGGACACAGCATTCAAATTTTAAACTAATATTCCCAAATTTCAACGTTATTGAGGTTTTTGTTATGAAAATTGCTTCAATTTCTCTAAACAACGAAACATGCCGCTCTTCTAAAGGAGACAGTAAGGAATATTTTCTAAAAATATCAACAGGTATTTCGTTAAGATCCCCTTACGGAAGTAACTTGCAGAATCCCCCTTATATTCCCATTCGAAACCATTCCTGCTGTGTCGGTAGGGGTTGAGGAAAGAAATCGTGAACAGGTACGTAGCGATAAGTCTTTCCTCTTTGCGGCTCCTTTCTGCCTCGTTTCTATGGTAACTGAGTGCGGCGGCTCTTTTTCTCTGCTTTCCTCTGCTCCGTCACACACGCTGGTGGATTCAGTTACAGCTTCGGGACAGTGAGTCGGTTTGACTCGCGCCCAACGACTTGCGGTGCTCACGAGATGGAGCTAATTCTCTTCTCATACATGCTTCAATATCGGTTTTCCGTACCTGTCAAGCGGATACGCTTTTCGTCATGTACGAGGCAGTTTTATTCCTGCCCTTTTTTTGGTGTTGGTGCTGTGTAGTGGCTTCACTGTTGCTTTGTGACGCATCCGGTGGAATGGTCAATTGAATTTCAAAACGGCGGATATGTCTGTTGCGGACTTCGTTGTCAGAATTTAATACACTTCGTGTAGCATGCTTTACCTGGCCGCTGAAGAAAAACTTGGTCCATTCTCAAAGGAGTTTATTTATGAATTATTAGGGAATGCTGAAATAATGCGGTCATCACTGCATGTATGATTTTTTTGGTAAAGTCACTTGTTTATAGGTTGATTGTTCGCTTATTTCTCTAACTTAAGCCATCGCCAATACTCTAATTACGTAAGCATCTGCTTCCTCATTTTTATCAATTTTTCTTCAACTTCTTGCCTCTGATTTGCGGACATTACCCATCATCTATCCCAGAGCTACTGAAAATTTGCGGTCAAGGAAATTTGCCATATATTGCCATATTTCCGATAGTTTACTATATGTTGTAAGATATCCCAAATGGAATTAGCGTGATAGCTTATTGTTTTTTTCCTTTTCGAATGTATGAATAGAACGAAGGTTTTCGTCCGGCTGTTTTTCCTTCTTGATCAATGTTGGTCCAAAAAAATTTAAGAATGAGGGAAGTGAAAAGTTGACCATCGTGTATCTGCTGGAATATTGCAGTTTAGAAGATGTGCTGCGAAGGAAAAAGATATCCGTGTATTACCGTGTATTTTTGAGTTACAATGTTACATTATTTTCTCTGGAAAATATTGTAACATTGCGTAACAGCTGTTGCGCTTCAGTTGCAATTTTAATAATCTAAATGTTGCCATTAAGCTAGGAGACATCGTTGCCAATCATAATAATAATAATAATAATAAAACGTCTTTCTTTAATGGCGAGTCTCTTCTTACATCTCACCCTTAATCATGTGTGTATCGAATGTCCTTAGCGTAGTCAAACGTTAAAATTTGCTTGGATAGTTTTCAAATCTATTCATCATTAGTAATTAACGAGAAAAATGATTAATCATAAGTTGAATGGTATCAAGCGATAGTTGTTTGAATTTCATGATCAATATATTTTATTATATTTAATAACAAAGCTTGGATTTATAAAGTTTGTTCATAAAATATACTAAAATATATTAGTAATAAGTTATAAAAATTATAAATTATAATTATTGCATACATAAATATTTTTTACAATTAATGATAGCAATATCACTTTCTCAGTTCCAATGAAGAGTTGCACATTCCGCGCTGTTTCACGCTCTTTTAGCTTTTAAATAGAAGAGTCGAGCATCATAGTAGTATCAAGTAGATTCTCATGAATTCCTTTCCAATGACTTTGCAAGTGGTTTCACAATGATTCCGTCTCTCGCAAAATTATTAGCGTAAGAAAATGAATTCCTTTCTCTTCGATCGACCTCATACTCAATACCGATAAATCCGACCTTTTTATTACTCCTTCTTCGCAATTCGACTCATTCTTCGCCGATGTCTTAATGCCCCCGCGTCACGTGATCGTTCGGAATCACGCTGTTGCGCCCGAGCGCGAATAAAATCCAATCAGACCTTCATTTGTCTCCAGCATTGAAAAACTCCCTGCTCTCCAACCATTGACAACCCTGAGGAATTCCGTCGCGTCGCAATTAAGTAATTTCCGACGGAAAACTCCACGCGAAGCAAAAGTTTCGCGGAAGAATTCCACGCTCGTGGACGTCGCCGTAGAGCGTAATCAAAACCCAGGCTTTCGAAGCGTCACTCCCAGGAGTCGATCGGACATGAATTTCCGTCGAAGGACGAAGGGAATCGGTTGATTTCATTGAGTTCCGCTAACTATGGCAGACTTCCCCCTTCGTAATTGCACGATTCGAATTTTAATAGAGAGTCTCCTCCCACTTGCGACGTAATCGAAGATGAAATCGGATCGGAGCATTGTCTGGAGCTTGATGACACACGACGGAGCTGTAATGAGGGATGACGAAGGAAAAATGTGGTAGACCAGATAAAGGAAGGAGGAAAGACAAAAGTTATGGGGAGGAAAGCTGCAGATTGAGGATTGGCGTCAAACTGGAGGAGAAAGGAAGCTTTGAGGAAAGTGGCTCGAATGGAAATGTGGGTTAGATTAGAGGAAGTTGACGATTTTATTCGTCTTATTGTTAGCCATGCTTTCCTGTTGCAATATAATGGAAATAAGTTGAGAATATGTCTCACGTACCTTTTTATGTAATTTAATTTTTTTTTCAAAATACTCTAAAATTTTTCAGTTGATCTGTCGCTCATGATGGTAAAGTGGCCAAAATTCGTGCATGATGGTTTTTTTTAATCAGTAGAGTTATCGAAAGTTTCAGCGCCCAGCTATTTCTGCAAAGATTATCCCTTGTATGCCCACTCGGTACCCTTCCTATGGTTTTATCAGCAGCTTTACTTACTTGGATAACCGTATCCGTTTATCTTTACTATGGGAATATAGGCTATCACAAGAAATGTTGAGATACTATTTAATTAAGTGTGTGATATATATTAATAAAGGCCAAAAAATATTCCTACCCTTTTGGTATATCACTGGAATGATACTGGAATGGTAAAATATGGGTAATGGTGATGAAGTTAAGGTAAATACTTTCATTACGTTGTTGTTAATTTAACTCTTTGTTAAGAGTTAAACTAACATCACTAACGTATTGTCTTACTATTTAGCGAAGGGGAAATTAGATGAGAGATCGCAATGAACAAAAGTAAACGTCCATATTGATTATCAATATGGTTATAAAAGGTATGTGTTGTACAGTTTCTTTCTTTCGTACTAGGAAAACTTGGTCGGAAATTAGGGCAGGAGAGCTATGAATGGGAGAACACGGGCAGAAGTTCACAATTGTGGTCGTAGATTTGTTGTAGTAAATGAGCATTAAACATCCCTGAATAGAGAGATGAGAATTTGTGCACTGCAAGATGTGTGCATTAGAATAAGAAAGTTGTGAAGAAATGTCAGTTTTCATCCTGACAGTTGGAATATAAGGAATGGTGTGTGAAAGGATGTGATGAGAGATGCGTAGTTGGCAGCGGGAAAAAGGTAATAAAACCTCATTAGGTTAAAGAAGAGGAAAGTGAATGCGGATAGGGTAGGAGTTGATAGAGTAATGGTTCGTATGAGACGGTAGGAGTATGAGACGTAGGTGTTGAATGCTTGTGGAGATAGACCTTAGTTAATAGGGAAAGCCAACAACCTATTTTATAATAACAGCCTGCGAAGGCAGATGTGATGTAGGGAAAGAATGTTGAATAGAATGAGAAATTTCCTAAATTGAGTGATAAGGGTATTTTCAAGGGAAAATGTGTGCATTCAAATGGGAAAATAGTGTCGAAATATTATGTTGAATACAGAGAAATGAAATATGGAAGATAGGTAAAGCTGTATGAGAGGAAACAATAAGTAACGCGGAAAAATTGCGAATTAAAAGGAATAACAAATGTGAAAAATAGCAACATGAGTGGGACTCGAACCCAGGTCTCCCAATTTCCGTGGATGAAACCGGACACCGGAAACGGGAAAGTGGTAGACCTGGGTTCGAGTCCCAGTATGTCGCTATTTTTCACACTTGTTATTCCTTGGGATTCAGCCGCACAGCTTTACTATGCAAAGTTAAAAAAACCTTCCCTCAATCATTGCAAATAAAGTTCACTTGGAGAAAATCCTCTCTGGTGGCCAGCCGAGTAAATTCTCGAGAAACCGGTATTTCGGTGGCTATCTTCAGGGCTTTGTCGCCGTTTTCGCGTTTCTCAAATCACTCAGTGGACCTTTTTTCGTCTAAGTCACAATCTAAATAAAAATATCCGAGTTCGAGGGCTAAGGCTCTCTAAAGCTCATTTGTTTCTAGAGGAGAAATGATTGTGGGTGGGTGAGACGAGGAAAGCGGTAATGGTAATAACTAAAACAATAATAAAGCGTATTTATTTGGGTGAGATTGAGAGTAAAAGTCTCGTCTTCTATCGAAACAATCGATTGGGCAGTGATTACTTATTAGGATTATGATATGTAGATGTTGGGTGGTTGGTAAGATGGGTCTAATTCGAATAGGAAAAGGTTGGTAGATTCCTCCATCTTTTAATGTACGTTCAGTGAGTAGATTGAGAGAAATAGTGGAAAAGAGAGCGCGAGAGTGGAAAAACGCAAGGAGAGGCAGTGCCCGGAGGTATCTCATTGCGATGGCGACTTCGACGCATGGGAAGTCTTATGGAGGCACCGATAGAATGGGATGGGGGAGGAGAGGGCGGGGATAAGGAGACTACGTGTGTGTAAGAGACTGCGTCTGTGTGCATTCCATAATGTTTTCTGCGTTACGTACTCCTCGCGAAAGCAGCCTAGTGAAAGAACTTCCTGAAATTGCGTCATGCGATCCACAGCGTTGTTCACCGGCCGTTTCAGCCCCTTTGGTATCATCTCTTAGAGCCTTTTTCCTCCATTTACTCAGCGGTTGCATAGGAAGATGCGACGCAACTCGCGAGGCTACTTCGGAGACGAAACGTTGTTCAGAGGATGCGCGTTGCGCGTATTTCGTACCGCGTTCGAACGAAAACGTACATGCAAGTGTTTAGATGACTAAGATCCAGTTCCTTAATTGGTCGATTCAAGTCGGTCACTGTACCACGTTTTTACGTCTCACGTTCTACTTTTCCGTCGACGTCCCGTCTCTTTTCCCGATCTTTCTCGCATCCTCCGAGAGATGGCTCTTTCCTGTCCGAGTCGAGTTGTCAAAGACAGTTTTATTCGGTTTTAACCGGGGCAGTGAGTCATAGATATTGCGGTTGATTGTGGTATTACCTCTGGACAGCTGGTACATTTCGTCATGGAAGTCGTGAGCTGTAACTGAAGTGAATGAATGAGTGAAGAATGTCATCTGTGGATGGTAAGGAGGAAAAGAAAGAATGGCTGGTATGAATAGCGAATACTATGAAGACAAATATACAAGATTATCAAAAAAATAGATGGTTAATTGATAAGCTGGTACGAACAATCTCACCTAGAGGAACGAAAAATAAATAATAAATGGATATAATTGATTTCTCTTGCTCGTATATCCACGGTTTCAAGCAAATTCAGCAACCTCCATTCTTTTCTTATTAACTCCTCAAGTTCGCTTATATTTCCGCCTAAGAATACGGGCATTTACTAACTGGGGATAAGAGAGGACATTTTTTCATCAGAATGCCGCATATGAAACCATCAGGTCTCTCTTGAGTTGCGGGTTGCATGTATTTAAGTAGTACGGATATATTATTCAGCTTTTCGTCGTCTGCAGTTATCGTATATTCGTAGAAAAAAAATAGACCGGCGAGTAAATCTAGAAAGCATTTTATAATTTATTTGTGTTTTATTACCAGTGAAAGTGGCAATTGAAGCTTATAATAAAATAATTTAAATGCCTGAGGTTTAAAGAGGTAGGCAGGAAAAGGCCGCATTGAACGCCGGGAAAAGCCGCGGGCGAACTGAAGGGCGCAGATTCCCCACCTCCGGACCAGACTACGTTTATTAGAATTGCTGGTAATTTAGCCATATCTTGGTGATAATTACCAAGGAATTCGTTGTTTTAACAGTTTATCCTTCACCAAATTTCTCGTATAAGGAACAGAACGGTAATGAACCATAATGAAAGTTGACAGGGAAACCCGCGAATTGTGGATGTTTTAGTTATGGAATGGATTTATTTTACTTTGAGACTCCGTCTTATCAAAACACACAAATAAAGCTCTAAATTAAAAAAATATGTGACAAGAATGATCATGCGGGTCGCCGTTATTTATTTTGTGTGTGAGAATCATTAAGAAATTCTTTCATATTATTCATTATTTATTGTTACAGAACACATAAATATTTTAATATATACTCAAAGGTTGATGCATTTTGATTTATTCCGAATGCTATTTTTTCCAGAGATGTATATATTTCTTTTAGATAGTAAGTATTAGTAAGGAGTAGCTTTTTAGTATATTAGTATTTAGTAAGGAGTGGCTTTCAAAAAGTGAATTTTTGTAAGCTTGTAATTATTTTACTAACATTTTGCATCTTTCTTTGAAATTGTGTCTAAAGTATGTGTTTATCTTGACGTTCTAACGCCGCTAAGGTTCTGGTGTCTTTTATCGGCGGTATTTTGGGAATTATGTCTTATATCGGCGTTTTTGCTTCGTCCTTCAAATAAATCGATATCTTTTCAGAATTCTATGAGTATCGAGAGAAAAAAATAAAAACATCTTATATTCATCTGCTTCACTTGTCGGTGGGTTTTGCTAACGATGTGTTGTGTATGCGCCCTTAGGTTTAGTATGATATTTCGGATTCGTGGAGTAATTTGTGCAGGATATAATGGCAAGTAATATACCGCAGAGAGCCTTTAACATGGAAGATACAGCGCTTAAGCAAGCCGTTTAAGGCTCTCCATCATAACTAATCGCATTAAAGGAATTGCGCATACATCAAAACATAATCGTAAAGGCGAAATCGCCTATCCGTGAATGTATAGGATAGGAAGCTGTAATTCTAAATAATGCACCGTAGGTTCGCGTCGTAATATCCGTGCGGAGAAAGGTATCAGCGAATTTCTACACAAACGAACGGTAATAGGTAGTGGAAACGATCGTTCCGAGAGAGTGTTTCTGAACAAGCCGTCGCTAGACAACGTAATGAAAGGAGTAATTAAAGAATTGCGGCTATGCTTCATTCCATAATGTCTCCCATTCCAAAGAGGCTGGTAACTTTCCGATATCCTCTTCTCCCGGATGAGTACTTAATACGAGACCGTTCTCTAAGGTCGAATGGAAAGTTTTTCAAGACGCATTGTATGGCGCGTTTAAGGAATGGAAATTATTGAGAAGAATGGTTCTTTCCGAGCGTATTGGTGCTTTCCGCATTAGATGCATAAGAAATGTTATTTATTCGTCGAGTCATCTCATGACGTTATGTTTAGCGGTATAGATTGAGCCTCAACCTCGAGATGTTTTTGTATGTTTGACTGACATAACGAAATGAAATTAAGACTCGCAAGTGCCGCTTTGATATGTTATTTAATTTTCCATAACCCAAGGCGAGTTATTAGATGATTGGCATATATCAGTTACGCGCCCGGAGTGTGGAAGTTTCATTATCGACCCTTATTTCTGTAATATTAGTATGTATTTATAATTAATACAGTCTTTTATTGATAAAGTGTTGTTTTAAAATTTAACGACCAAATTTTTCCAATAATTATAGACACTTAGATGGAATAGTTATTTATTGATATTTCTTCAGCTTGAAAGCCTGGAAAACAATCTCATTCGTTCAGGTACTCTATCCTTCAGAATATTTTACGAGTTTATACGTACTTCATATTTTTATTTATTATGGAGTGTTTTTTTCAAGCTTTTGAAATTTTTCAATAGTTAATATTTAACGATAAAACAAAATCGCATTTGCTGGCATGTTTCCTTCAAGTTAACAGTGAGCTGTCGTAAAATGTTAAAATGCTATAAAAGTTTGATGTCCTTTACTACGAATGTAGTCTTTACTTTTTAGTTTAAATGATCGAATGTTTTGTATACTCAATTATTGTTATTGTTGTTTATCTAGTAAAAACCAAAATTATCTATTCTTTTTATAGAAATTCTTTCCGGAATCACTGTAATAGGTGCAAAAGTACTTTAAAGAGGTTGGAAAGCATTTATATCAAACTCAGAACTCTCTTATCAATGTCAAGTTGTAATCGCTTATTTAGTAATTTGTTAAATTACCTTAGTTTTTGATATTCCATGCTATATTTGCGGTAATAAACAGTGACAACGTTTTATTTTTACAAAAACGTTGTAAAAGTTGCAGTTGTACTGTGATATTAACAAAGAGGTAATACTCAAGGGAAATTAGGCCAACCATCTTCATGCCAAACATTTATTCCGGACCTCATACCCAATGGGATTTGGAAGCGACGAAATTCCATTTACAGGTTAATTACCAGATCCACAAATGTAACCTCTAATCAACAAAGCAAGATATATTCCATTTAACTGTTCATAGTCATCTATATTTTAGTCTCTAAATCCAAACGTCGAATTATCTCTCTTTTAAGAGCTCAAGGGAATTGGATAAATGGAACTTCCCGAATGCTTAGATTCGTTTATTTTTTAGTTAAAAACATTGGGAAAGTCCAGCATGTTTTCAAAAAAGTATCACGTATTTTTAAGAACCAGTTCTGGTGGAACTTAATTTCGAGAGGTTTTTCCAAGATCAAATGTAGAAGGAAAGAGGTTATTGACTGGTTCTTAGGCTTGTATCTCGTATGCATAGTACTGAAATATTATTACATATTAACGTATTGCTGCTAGATTTGAAAAGTAGTGATACTCAGCAGTTCGGCAACTAGTGTCTAAAAATTCCATTCTTTTAGGAATGCCAGTTCACGATTTTGTTTCTGCGTATTTTTCTCGTGTGTATGTATCAGGTTTTTTGATAAAAATGCAGGTAATATTACACCATGTACTGTTTTCAACAATTCGTTTATTGAAGTCGGAATTTATGGACGCCAGTATCTTCTTAAAATCTCTCCCGTTAGTTATTCATTTTTTATTTGTAAGGCGTTCTTAGTTTATATAGGTTTGTTTTATTCTTTAAAAATTGAATTCCATTTGCCGAAAGTCGTTCAATGGGCGGTTTTTCATATTTACAAACTCATGTCTTTCCTATAATGGGGCTATTTTCTTTACTCAAACAATTATGTATCCGCTGCTTTTCCACTAACCAAATATTTTGGTTTTTTTATTCCGATGATATCATTGTTTTAAACGATTAAAACTTTGCAGTTCATTAAATATTTATATTTCTCATGAGTCTTACCAGCCTAAATGGAGTTTATTATTTTTGGCGTTATTTTTATGTCTTAATGTCATCACTAGTAATGTGAATCTAATGTACACGATCCCTTATCTTGGAATGAAAGTCGGATACGTATGTCATGACGAGCTAGTACTTGATTACAACTCAATAACTCATTCGCGAAGTAAAAACACAAGTGCATCGTAGTATGGAAACTTCCTCTTCGCTTCGGAGAGTGCTGCAGAAGATATGCAGAGGAAGGGATGGGGGAAGATCCATGAATGGGTGTCCCTGTGACGGAAGGAGAGGTTATCCACTTTGGAGATCGTTTCCCCAACGTTCCTCCTCTTTCTTTTCGCTTCATCCAGACTTCTAAATCTCCCCCCTTTTCCTATCATTCACTCCTCTTTCTCCACTATCCTCGCTGTTGACGCATTTGAGGAAGTAGACTGCGGAGACACCAACGCCATAGGCACATATTTCTCCAGCCGTGCCATTTTTTTAAAATTAATCTCGCGGAGGTGTTCGCCTTTCTCCGGGTGGTAGACGTCTGTGATTGGTTCATAAGCAATTCATTGGCGGATCTACCACGATTGACCGAAGCAAGGTACCTGACTCCAAGGTACTGACGTTTCAGTGAACATGATTTACCGATGCCTCGTTTTGTTGATAAAGACCCCACCGACTGCTCCGTTATTGTTGCTTGTACCAGGACGCCGAGTAAAGCAGTTTTGAAAATTAGTAGAGTTAGTAAAATAGCTAAATGCTGTGTTTTAGGGTTGATAGTTTCCTCTAGAAACTGAGCTGGGACTAGATATGCCACCCTTTTTCTTGTATATTGAGGTTGTTTATTAGCTATCGCTACCCCCTTGGCCCTTGAGAATTAACTTACAATGTTATAACAAAAATGTTTCGAAAGAAACGTAGTCTACTGGTTTATTTATATTAAAAGATATTGTGAATGATTTTAAAGTTCAATTCACAGAAAACTATTATTGTAAACAATTATTTTGCTTATAATCTTGAAATAAGTGTCTTGGAAGTTCATCTCATTGGTGTTTCTGAAGATAATATTTGAAATCCCATTTTAAATCATTTAAATATAAATGTACGGAAGATCGGTCGGTAAACGATGTCGTAGACATGGGTAAGCGGTCATGTGAGTTTTGGTCATGCTAGTGCCGGTCAAGTGAATGTCAGTCGAGCGAGGGAATCCCTTCATCGACGATAGCAATCACATTAGTAATCTACCTCGGAACCTCAATTTTATTATTACTGTTATTTGTTAAGAGGATCCAGTTTTGTTCCTAGTCCAGGTATACATGCGTCGTGGTTAATCAGTAACAACTCTGAAAATCCGAATCATAAATTTATACAATGAGAACACAATTACGTAATCATACCATTAACTTTGGCGAGGGAAAATGTTTTATGCGTGACACTAATCTGATGGAAAATCCATCCAAAAACTCCCGAAGACGCTTCGTTATACAATGTCACATTTGCGTCTAAATCGATTCAGATTGTTCGTTACCGGAGGTCTTCCCAGTAACAGTTATGTTCGTTGCCGTAAAATGAAAAGAGGCCTAAGACCCTGGAGCTGATGCTTGTAACATAATCAAACTATCATTTTCTGCTATTTCGACCTTCCCGTAAACTGAAGAAAATCAAATACGTTGATGTTTATCATTTCATGCGTGAGGTTCCAGTAATTTCAACTCAAGCCAGAGAGGAAAGTGTTCCAAGAAAGAACTAGTTGTGTTTAATAAGAGATAATTGCAGCTGAGACATGGTTACGGTTGGTATAATAGATTCTAGTATCCTCTACATTGAATGCTAACGACAGTGATACGCCAGAATGCCCGCAGTCAATTAATCAAAACAAGTTTTATTAGTGGCTCTTTTCTGTGACATGATTAGTATCATCGGTGACGACAAGGGAATTCAATTTAAATCATGACAGCGGTTTGCTAAACCTTGAAGCAAGACAGCATTGCTAAGGTTATAATTGACTGTTTGACTTTGTTAACTTGGTAGACTCTGTTTTCAAAGTTCGATTGCCGGCTTTGAACCTGTTTTTAAGAAAAATGGAGATATCTCTACGTAATTGGTTCTTGGGATTTATTCCGCCTTGAGCAGGAGATATTTTCCGCCTTTGATCAACATATGAGTCAGATTTGATCCAAGCGGACCAAAACATCGGTTTTCGAGACTAAAACATTAAAAAATAGAAAGTACCCAATAGATACAATTCCGAATTCTTAATATTTACCACTTCTTAGCTCTGATACGTAAGGGTTTGTTCAAATAACGTTTGGAAAAGGTCCAACCTTCGAATTTTCAGTACTAATGT
This sequence comes from Ladona fulva, assembly GCA_000376725.2. NCBI lineage: Eukaryota > Metazoa > Arthropoda > Insecta > Odonata > Libellulidae > Ladona > Ladona fulva. Next base: position 1,544,202 of record KZ308360.1, on the reverse strand, counting down.
TACATATTCTAAGTAACGTTTAAAAGAACCTTTCTTGAGAATCGAGAAATCGTGCGATCAAACTTTGTTTTCCAATTATTTTATGAATAATTTAAAACTGAATATCACGGAGGACCTGCTAACTGCTGGCTATATTTCTTATTGACCATTTAATATGCTTATCTTGATGAGCGTCAGGCAATCGGGCTGTCGGGATACGTATAGAGTCTAGTATAATGTACCTAAGTATAGCATCAGCATGTCGACCAAAAGTAGTCCACCAAGCAAATTCGGCGCCCGAATAGCCAAGTGGGTACCGCGTTCGTCTTTGGTGAAAGCGGTCCTTGGTTCGATTTTCGATGGGGTCCCGTAAGCGAAATGTTCTCAGCTGTCGGACTACTTTTAAACTTACTAATACTACTCCATCAAACAAGGTGTCAGTCAAGTGATTTGTAGTAGTATTGTTAAAAGTGCTTCGGCAGCTGAGGCTATTTCGCACATTTCCCACTGTCGAGTGCGTTGAGGAATCCAGAGATTCCCCTTATCTTGATAGGCTGACTGACTATAGGTAGGGATTCTGCGGGATTCAAACCTATGAGCCCATTTTTAGCGTCCTACGCTATTTTGAAATTGCTGCAAACATTTTAAATATTTTTGCTTCTAAGCCTCGTTTGTCACGTCCAGTTAAAAAAATTAAGGCACAGTGTCCCTCTTCAGCGTATGGTACGTTTCGATGTTTTTCGTACAGATCTTGTATTTTCGATGTCGGGATATTGAAATGCAGGGTGCATTCATCTTGGGTGCGGTCTGAGGGTCTAGTGCGGCCTTCCGGAGAAAAAGGTTTTCCTCACCTGTATTTTCGTCAGTCAGAGCAGCTCCGATTTGACACAGGTGAGGTATTCAAGGTATGATAAACTCGAGGTCAAACGAATTTCGCGGGACTATAACAAATCAAATATAGATGCATGAAAACGTGAGTTGCAGCAATTTAGGTTTCCAGATTTGACTGCTTAAAACTCGGGATGGAAATGTAGGATGCAGAAAATCATCGGAAAATGAGTTTATTACAAATTTATTCACCAAAAATTATAAATAAAATTCTCAAACATTGGCGATGTTTTGTGGAAATACCCCATGTTTGAAGGAAAAGAGACTACTTTTTCCACAGGATTTTGATAAATAAGATGGCGACCATTCGCGGAAACCTGATCGTGTCGGTATTAAAATCCTGTGGATAAAGTACAAAGTCTCTTTTCCTTCAGACAAAATTTATAAAGTTAGCATTATAATTTTCCTTTCGCCTTATTGGCCACGTACACGAATAATAGTTTTCACAATTCCTAAAGAAATGTAGAGCGAATCCAAATGACGTATCCCGAGAGATGATACATCAATCATCGCCCCAATTCGTCCCTTGCCGGTCGTATGAATTATTAGACCGCTCCCCATTTCTCTCGAAGCTCAAAAATTGCGCAGAAAAGCTGATATGTATAGAGCAGAGATGATAATAGTGATGCATGGAAGGCCGCGGCAGATGTTATAGCAGCTGGGCGGGGTCGATTAAGGTCAACTGAGGAGTAGTGGTGAGAGGCGATGAGTGTACAGCATTGCGTACCTCTTACAGGCTCCTTTTTCTGCCCATTCGAGGTATCTTTTCATCTTCTGACGCAGTGAATCTCTAGCTAAATTACTCCCCCGTATGAGCAAATGACATCCGTTTTTGCAGAAATGAAGCTACCCTCGCTCTCGCGAGAAACTTCAAATTCGCTCTTTAAAATGACACATTTGAGTCCAGATTAATTAGTGAGCAATAGATGCATTTGTCGATTTTGCCTTTTATTAAGGTCTGAGAAAAGTTGTTTTACTACCGTAAAATGCTCGTTCTGTGAAACGTGTACGCTAAGAGAGAAGGATATCGGAAGATCGGTAGGAAGGCTTTGAAATGTAGTATTGGCTTAGGATGAACAAAGTAAGCTGGGTTGATATGAAAACAAACGAGAAATACAGTAGATGATGGGGTAGGGAAGGGTTTTAATCGATGAAATTAAAGAGAGGCAAACAAATGGGCTGGTGATATAATGGTAGGGTAGGAAAGAAAGTGGTTAGAGAAAAGATAGAAGCATGATATTTGATGGTAGTAATCAATAATGGGCATTATATGATATGGTTTGCCCTTATTTTAATTCTTGTTTGCGTATACTAAAGGAGCGCGCATCCACCAAAACTTTTGCTAGTGAGGCCTCTAGTCGTTAGCAGAATCCAAAAGGAGCGAAAAAGTCCTTCAGTAAGCGAGAAAGTTTTTGTAGAAATATCACTGTAATTGACTTAATTTGTGGAGACCCCCTGAGGATGTAGGCTTTGTCTCCGAAATGATCATTGGGCCTTCCCAGAAATCGGTAATCCGGAGCTTCCCGTTCGTGTCTGAGCGCGAGTTCCGCTTGGCGAAAAACGGCTTACGGAGTGTTTTTAAACCTCTAATTAAACCTCTAAGTCAATGTAATCATTAAAGCATTTAAGTACTTTAATTTCCGACAATTATTTGGCGGTATCTTTAGAGCTATACGATATGATTGTCATCTGCTTTTCTGAACACTTTTAGCGGCATGCTCGTGAGCGTGAAAAAAGTGAGGGTCTTGGAATTAATTAATGACAATTTAACTGCCTTGCTTGATCCGCCAATTCATTCCTATGGATAAATGTTTCTTAACTAGGGGTACACACAACGCTGAGGGTATGAGAAGTTCCTTTAAGGGATGTAAACTTTGATAAGAAAGTGTCCCGTTTCATTAGCCAACAAGTAAACGAATATTCGTTGTTAAGTTTTTAAAATCTAGCCATTACTAATGCAACAATAGATAACTTCAACTTCATCGATCGGGTAATTTATGCAGTAAATTCAATCCTACTTTAATGCCATAGAGGGCATGATTTTCGTTCTCTATCAAGAAAAATATTTTTCAGTGTTATTTATTCGGTATTTTTCGAGGTGGTGCAAAACCCTTTGAGAATGCTTGCAACATATATGGGCCCCTTTTGCGGATTAATGATGAAAACGAAAAAGTCGCATCAATCCGCATTACATCGTGATTCGTTTCGTAAGCTTTCTCACGCTCGTCGCAAGTCGATGGGCAAATATATTGCACGCCCGATTTCGTTAGGCTCTCTCTCTTCAAAGAGGTTAAGGGGAGCGAAAGAAAAATCTTATGGCTGACAAATACTCGTCTCAGAGTTCTGCGTGCGCGGTGTTGATAGAGGCGAAGAAAGGGCGTCTAAACGAAAACAAAGAAAGGCGCTATCGCGTCACCTACTCGGCTGTTGAGGAGCGTAAGCAGATGCCAAGAGAATGGATAGGACAAGCGAATTATTAAAGGGTTCTGTGATTGTCCAGTGCATTCCGAGCTGGGGTGAATGTTATCAGGGAAGCTAATGACCAGTTGTTTAGGTTCCCCCTTTCATTTGTTTATTGATATTTAAGTATCGTAAACAGTTTCTGATGATTGCCTAGCCTAATTGTTACCGCTTCCGACTGTGGTCGAAGCAGGCACGGGTTAGATCGCGGCGGGAAACCAATTTTCTGGATTAGGGGAAATTGCCATCATTGCCAATTCGTAATCAATCGCACATACGACAATTATAAACGGCATAATCATCAGCCGCCACCAGAAGCAATAAGCAAAGAAGAAGTTGTTTCTACGTATGTAGGTTTTCTTCTTTCTTGGTGTTCCAATCCCATTTCTCTTCTGAAAAATGATTCTGTATAGTAGCAGTTGTTGGTCGTGTTCACTTATGAATGGAGCGGTCCGGGACTAAATATTTCTGCCTGTGCAGACCTCCACCGCGAGTAGATCAGGAATATGAACTCGACTGCGTATATTTTCTATTACAAACTCGTGACAATGGTATTACCATGGAGATGCAAGTACTGCCGCACTTATATCAACAATATGACGCCTAGACCGGAAAATCCCTTGTATTAGAACGTGCCTGGAATGTCATGGGAAAGCCATGCGCGGTACCCTTTAGCTTTCGAAGGAAAAGGGCGAGGCGATTGCAAAACTGGAATTTCTCTTCGTCTTTATAGCGAATAATGATGGATAAAAAGGGCGAGATATGGGGAAGGAAAAACCCATTTCTTTAGTTTTTTCCGAGGCGTAAAAAGATTTTCTTCGCGGATCATAGGGCATAGGTTAAGGCATTTGAATGACGATGGCGTAGTTTTCCCCTGAGGCCGTTCGCCAACCTTGGTGTACGCTATGGGGACGAAGGAAAAAAGGCACGCTCGGGATGTTGAAGGCGGAGGATTCTCCATGACGTGTACCCCATGGCGGTGTCGTCCCGATGATATAACGAACGCCGTTTGTTTACGAATCGCGATCTCGGGAAAGAAAGACGCACATGCGCTCTTTGGCAGAGAGATTGTGGAGTGCATCAGTTGGCACTGACGACGCCCGATCCGCCTGTTATGAAACTCGCATACGATAGAGTAATTCACTGCGACTATGAAAGCCTTTTTTGTGATCGGGGAAAGGTCTGTGTGGTTTCCTTGACGCAAAATCCTTGTTCATTGATGAAACTCTCATACCGAATTACCGCTCGGTTTGATTCGTTCTTTTGAAAATTTAAATTGGACTATTGTTGTGAATTATGGACTCCTCTCGCCCGTTTCCATTGTTGACGCGGGTGTTTGTGATTGTATGGACTCCAATAGGAGTTGTTTGGCGCAAATGTTGTTTATCGCAGCGTCAAATTCTTATACAATGGCAGTCGCGCAAAAGATAATCGATTTTCAAAGCGTGTAGGATATAATTCTTCGCCTCGACAGCTCATGGAAATCGTCGCTTTTCTTCAGTCATTTGCTTGAATTCAAAGCAGCAGTCCATACCTATGCAAGTCAGCGTATTAGTGATAGATTAGGTAAAATGCATTGCACTGACCTTCGTTCAGAATTGGAAATTCACGATGATAATCATAAAGATCCGCCGTGGAAACAGGCCCTTGAAATGGCTCTATTCTTTTCTTGCGGTCGTCAAGATTCATATCCTTAAAATGTGAAGTTTCTTTCGGAGAAATTCATCTTCTGCATTTATTCTACATGCAATGCTGTTATCTATAGTTTATTGCTTGCAACTGTACGACATATGACGACAATACCACTGAAGAGAGCTACCTACTATCATTAATCGTAAGAATAATTACTTTGTAATCGACAATCATATTTAATGAACCAAGCAATACCTTCGACGGTATTTCTATACGATTGTTTTAGAATGGAAATATTTCAATGGAATTTTCAGTAGTGAACGGATTGATTAAAGCTAGCCGAATGATTTGGAAATGGCATCGTAGGTATTTAAATCGCAAGCTATCGCTCCGCATGTCAAGAGTATTTCCGTCTTGCTTTGCAGCGTCGTCTCAAGTCAGTCGACATTTCGCCGACCGTAAGGTCGGTATCCCCAGGAAACAATTACATATGAGGTAGATATGTAATTGTTTCCACTGTTCGAATTTTTCCTTGTCGATGAATTTTCCATATTTATCATGTGATAATTAATCGGACCTTTATTCTGGTTGTTTATGGTGGAAGGTTCTCTGTACAATTGAAACTATTCTATGAGGCGCGCATCACTTTTAATTAAATCAATCAATCAAATTTTAATCAAATCCTAAAGCTGCCTAAACCTTCATGTGCTTGTCTATTGACGCGCTTAGATTCCTAATTCTTTTCGTCGACGAATAAGTATTCCATTAAAATAACAGCACTTCCGCGGACTTTACCTACGAAACCTTAGACCACTCTGCCGTGTTACTTTTCCGGTAAGGCTACAGAAAAATCTTGAAATTTCCCGCACTGGACTTCTAAGCACCTAGCTGTTTTACATTGAATAGCTCTGTCTTGAGTTACTTTACGGTGTACTCCGTAAATCGCCGATTTGACACATTGTCGGTAGTCAATAAATTACGCACTTTGTCTCTTAAGAACCTTGGTATGATTCCACTCCCACGTACACCGCATGTTGTGCAAGTTTAACCGCGATGTAATGCATATTTTGCCTCCCGCGGGAGCTTCCTAGAAATCTCGAAATGTCTCAATTGGCTACCCAACATCTGAATGATTAAGTTTAAGGAAATCGCGAAATAGCCTTCGCCAATGGAAATCTACCGGAGGAGAATTCTCGGAAGAGCTCCTGGAAGTAAGTGTCGCCATCGTGGGTGGAGGAAAAAAAAAGATGTGCCCATCCCCAGTTGGCCCAAAAGAGTTATAGAGTAGGCGCCTGGGAAGTGGGAGAGACTGCAAACGAGCCAGTTAGCGAGGGAGATGATGATGAAGGCGGATTTTGAGTGGGAAGGACGGGCGATGAGGGGATGGGGCTTTTGATGCCCGACTTGAGCTGACCTTGTCGTGAAGTTTATAAGAAAGTGTGAGGCGATGGTGGGGGACGCGGAGGTGGATGTCCGAGTGGTGAGACGTCGTTGGCGGGACACCTTAAGAGCTAGGTGTTGGAGCATAGCGAAGAAGCCTTGGAGGGAGTGGACAATGTTGTACGGGGATGATGGCTGAATTTCTTCCCATAGATGCACATGAGGACTTGCAGTTTCGGAGGAGTTGCATTTTCATCCCCAAAAGGAGCGATTTTCATGAGATATATAAACGGGCCCTTCATTTTGCGAGGGTTGGACCAAGTGGGCCTTTTTCGGCATAAATTCTTATTCTTAAATTTTATTAATATTAATGAAAATATCTACATTTACGAATGTTCCCATGAGAGCCACTCTTAGTGTGAAGCAGTAGGTCTATGTACAATTTCTCTGAACAGTATCTGACCTGTTTAGTCCGCGGAAAACATGAATCTTTGAAGCGGCGATAAAGTAAAAAAAACGACAAGGTAGGGCATTCGTATGGCTATAGGGATTTATGAAATCCAATTGGAATAGTTTGATCAATTATGGATCCTATTGAAAGGTTGATTTATTCCATTCATGATATGGACCAACTATCGCTGAATTTATTTTTATTATATTTGACGAGAGTCGCAATAGAAGATAGCTGAAAATTCAAGATGTAGAAAAGACCTTTATCATCATTTAAGGATTTCTCCACCTTATGGAATCGTTCATTTTCATCGCATGCTATTTCCGATTACTGATTGTGAGTTTCGATCGAACATGAAATGGATTTTCTTTCATTGTGAATTTCTGGTCTGAATCATCTTGGTCACAAAGAACCTATGTTGGGTTATTTATTGTTTTGGAAGTATATGAAACTTAGCGCAACCAAGGCTCCCTGCCCCATGTGACGTTCTTTCGCATTTTGGAATTCTGGTGTCTTTTCGATGAAAATTCCTTATGCAAACAGAAATCTAGCTTATTTGGTTGATCATTAGGTGGCAATGATATAAAAAAATATCTGTTGAAATAATTGCTCAGTTTCTACAGTATTACTTTTCATCGGTTTAGCAGTACAAAGATAGATTCACGTTCATTCTGCTTTCTATCTCACATCTTGTTAAAAAATTTAAATTTAACAGCAGCAATTGGCAGTATTTTCAATTCTGTTCTCAATATCATCCTTTCCCGTTGTAGGTAAAGCTACTACCAAAGGGAAAATTCCCACCTTTAATGCAAGCCCTTATTCTCATCTAAACAGTGCTCTCTGGAGTAAGACATCCTTGAATTCATCAACTCAGAATCGAAATTTACGGTATTCTCTTTCAAATGATCGAACCTTTCATGTTAGTGATTGTAGAATTATCTATGCAGCTTATTCCGTTCTGAAATCCTTTCACTAAGAGAAGAGTGTTTTGCGATATCAGTTCTTAAAAAGGCGCCCCAATTCGTCCCTTTTTGACGTACTTACGCGTCAATTATGCACCGTCAACGACGACCATCGACGGTGTAGCCAATCGGACGAAATAGAGAAAAGAAAGGACGAAAAAGAGGGTGTGAGTGCCGCTGGTGTCGATGCACGCGAGGTGGTGCGAGTCGGAAGATCGGTAGGTGGGGTGGAGGAGTGGTAGCAGACAGCCTTGATGCTTCTGGGGACGATCGGCTCCGGAGAAGGCTGGTCCAAGCTGCGTGCTTTCTGACCTCTTTTCAACTTTATCGGCCGCCTTTTAAGACCTCCATGCAAACAAACCGCGTCCTCCGTGTTTTGTTTCGGACACGGCGCCGAGACGGGCGCCGTTTTAAGAAGCTCGTTATGGCGCCAACGGAGATAATTCGGGGGAATGGAGTGCGGCTTTCGCCGGGTGTGTCGCGAGAGATTGTTTCGCATGTCCATATGAGAGGTGGTGGGTTGCGTTATTTGGAATATGCCTCATATGGGAAACTGCGCTTCGCGAAACTGGATGTTTTGAAAGGTGAACTTCTCTTCGGCAGAGTAAAAACAGGAGACTTAATCTGCGCGTCGGGATTAATGCAGTCTTTATTAGGTTCGCGGCGTAAGAAAATATAACGGGAAATATTTCAAGAGGAAGATTGGTCTTTCTTATGCAAATGGCTTCAATGAACCATTCTATCATTATTCTTAATTAAGTTTTTGTTCATATTTACACGCTCAGGGTTATACTTTTACATTAGGGTCTTCAGAGATATACCTTTACATCTCCATCTACGCTATTTTATGCATCACTTTGAATAGTTTTGCGGGTTATTTCAACTTTGTACGCTGAATAATGCATTTCAATTGCTACGTGGTATAAGCTATAGTTTATAACTCATTCCTGTGACCTATATAATTAACAATGCTGTTCTTCCATTTATGTTTGTCGTTCGTCAGGGTATTTCTGATGAATAAATGTATCATTTCATCTTGTCAGGGTTAATTCTACGTCGAGTATCCATGAGATGATATACCGCGATTTAGAATACTTATTTAATTACACAATGTTGCTTTCTGCCAGAGAAATATACAAGATAATCACTGAATTTTCAAACAATTAAAGAACGGACATGAAAAACCTATGACAAGACTGGGATTCGAACGTGGACCTGTCAGAATTTTTTTCATGTCAGTTTCTCCTTGGGAATTTTTCTAGGTTCACACAAGACGTGAATAAGGTAAGTCTTATATAACTGCATTTAGCAGATGCATAGACTATGCTGTATATTTATAAATATTTCCAGGGATCACTCAAGTTGTTTTTCGTTTTCCTTTCAAATCACCAAGCTTTCTTTCATTCGAGTCTCTTTCAGCCTTGGGACCGATTAAAAAAAGTTATTAATCGTACAGATTAACGAAATGTGAATCGCTAAGTATTCTGGTGCTGTGAGAGACTGGCTGTATCCGACCAAAATCATTCGATCATCGCCGAGTTGAAAACGCACGGCTTTTATTCGCGCGACCTTGATGCAATTATTTTTTCCCCGCCGCGTAATACAATCCAGGCAGCGTTTTTTGCACTCGGGAGCGAGAAGGACGCAAGTCCTTAATCACGACAGTCGAAGTACGTGTGTGCGTGTGTGTTTACGCCTTTCCAGTCGTTGAAATCATCTCGCCAACTTCCAACTTCATCGCGGCGTTTATCACTGTTTTTAAGGCAGTGGACTAAGGCATAACCGTCGGTGTCGGCGAGGTGGGGAACCGCGGTTTTTGCCTCTCCGAAACACGCTCTTTAACTTCGCGCGCAACCAATTACTCCACCTCGCAGCCCCATTTCTTCCTGCCGGTGCGATTTGCTCAGCTACGTGCTATCTTTAGCGGGCATTAAAAAATTCGAGATCCTCTGACTCCGATATCGCGGAATGAGCGGGGATCCAATCATCGTTTCTCAGTTTTTTCGCTTTTCAGCCCTCTTTTGTCTCTCTTTTTTCCGCGCTTCCTTTTCATCGCGGGAAAATGGCGGATTTGACCAGTTAGACGAAACTCGACCCGTCCCTGAAGCCGCTACCCTGTCTACGGATGGCAATTTCGAGAAATATCCAATTATATTAATGGGAAAGCAATTTGTTTTTCGATGTCCGTCATCTCACTTTCACGAGGTTGCCGGCGTGATTAGCGACCTCCTCGGCGAAAAATGGAGCGCGTGTTGGGAGAGAAAATTGTGAGAGCCTTTTTGTGTTTCGTTTTGCATCCCTCTGTTGGTCGTTTCCGCGGTCATTTCATCGGTTCTCGGCCGCTATTCAGCACACTCTTGCCGTTTCCTATAATGAGCTTGTAAAGCGTTCACGTTGATCCATGAAGGTGGGTGGTAATTGCAGTTATATTACCTTTCATTTCGTTTATAGGTTTGCTGTTGGTTAAATTTTCGTTTGATCGAGTTTTTGAGTGATCACACTTTCGTTGATCGAACTTTTGATCGCGACTGGTTGATTCTTCTATATAGGTATAGGTTCAAAGCAATTTGTTGTAGTCGTTTCACCCTTAAATGTTAATTTCACCCTTAAAATGTAAATTTTGCAGCCTTAAAATGTAAATATTGTACACTTAAATGTAATGTATGACTGCAAAATGGAAGAGAAATGGGAACTTGTTCGACGTTTGATCGATTTAGATTGATTTGCGCATTAATGGATATGGAGAGCAGCGATTTCATCCTCTTTCTGGTAGTTCTTCCATAATACACATTGCAAAATACATCTCTGAAGTTAATTAACGGAGGGGAATATAAGAGAAACTAGGGAGTTAATTTATATACTACGCATCTTATTTTTTTTACCTCGTATTTACTTCTCAAATATCTCTTAGTGTGTTTTGGATAAGACCAAAAGTTAAACTGCAGGGTGTGTTGTTTATCATAACTTTTTTCGTATGTATACTCATTCGATTTTCGCAACTGAAAATTATATAGATCTGTGGTTGAGGTATATTTGGAAGCGTTAACCTCGTATTGTTTTCCACTTCAGTTTGAGATACCGAATATAATTGATAGGCACGTTAAATGCATGCTTAAAGTATACATTTCAAAATTTCAAGCTTTCAGCTCTATGAATGATAGCGTATCTCCCTGTCTGCATTTATCATTTATAGTTTCTAAATTCTCATTTTCCCCCTATTCTTTCTATTCTGTTCTTCCTTCTATTCTCATTTGTATTCTAGTCTTTCCAATTATTCATTCTCAACCCCTGATGAGGCTCTCTTTGGGAGAGAAATACGTATAGGGTGAGAATCGACTGTTTTTTTTAAGGTTTTGATGTTATTGTTTCTTCACTTATATGTTGCCGTCAGAGGTAATTTCTATTCTGTTGTTTCTAAAGTTTAAAGTATGAGGATATACAGTATTAAAAACGAAGTACAATCCTGCCCCAGTCAGACTTAAGTATACCAAATAGTGAGTGGTTTCTCGTAGGATTCGGACCGTTCCCTATCCTTTTCATCATGTGGTTTACGAGTACGTGTACTTTTCAAATTTTTATCCTAAACGTATTTCCTTTTTGACATCCTATTGGCGCCTCCTTTAATTCGGCATCCGAACATTATACGAAAATAACATAACCGGAGATTTCAACGTCTATTCAGTCAGCGGTATTTTCTAAAGAGGAGCAGATCCGGTTTCCTCGATCTATTTCCAATGAAAGTTTTCTCGGAGTAAAACTTTCTCGCTCGTAAGAAACATACTTTTAGAGCTCATAGCCTCACTTTTAGACCAGTTTAGCTCCGTCTCCGTCCGTTACCTAAGGCGGCGCTTCTTTTAAAAATCTTTTCCCTTTGCCCGCCGACTCCTTCGAAGTCCTACAAGATATAATGTGCAAACATAGTTTCAACTCTTCAACTGAAGCGACACTAAGAGCGGAAATCGAGATAGAGCGGAAAATTCGCTAATGTTAACTTTTTGGTCAGAGTTCATACGCAGCTGATGTTAAAGTTCTCGAAATTTGACTGTAATTTTACATTTACACATCTGCAACTGTTTTTCCTTTCCATATCTATGGAAGCGAGTTTGCTTGACTACGATCAAGGTCACTGCTGCGTTCCAGACGCAAAGTATTCGTCGCGCAGAAATTTGAAAAATAATTTTCCATTTTTGAACTCCTTATGAGTGGTATTGTATGGATCAATCGTGAACGAATTTTTGTATTAGACTGTGCACATAGAAACGTAGTACATACATGAATTAATAAAATTGAGCTCTACTCCTCCGTCTAACTCAATGTGAAATTGATCTAATTAGTAAACTTATGAAATGAAACGTAAATGAAAATGAAAGTAGGAAAAACGTAGTTGTGGATAAATGTACAGTAAATAGATACCTAATATATAATATAGATATATATACAGTAATTGGATCATCATGTACTATCTTTGCGATCTAGTTATAGAGCCACGATGATAGATATTGGTATTTTGTCATAAGTATGAAAATTAGTTTTTGATCATCAGAATTAGTTATGGCTTAATTTTTGTGTTTGCACTTAGCAACCACTCTGTATGCTGATTGAGGTAACTCTTTGGTTTTAAAATTTGTTCAATATGGAAGATGTGTACATAATTCATTCTGCGACCAATAATTTAATTCGAATTCGATCAATCAATATTGATATCATTTTAAAACTATTGTTAGTGTATTTGGTATGGTGAAGTATAATAGCATGAAAGGAATATGCACCTTAAGAGCCATTTTCGAATCCTGATGGGAGTTGCAGAAGGATCGCAAAGTCCAACTTGATACACGATTGCACACCACCTCTCTGTTCAAAATTGCAGCAATTCATTTGAAGCGCAATAGGATCATTCTCTCATTGCTCTCAAGTCTTTTTCTCGGCTTTACTAAACGACATCGTTAAGGGCAAGGATTTGTCCCCTATTCATCACTCTCGACATTTTTATTCTGCGGAACTAAACGCACCAAATTGAGGCTCTGTTTCCGATCTCATCAGTCGGTGTATTATCCTTATTGCCGGCTGTTTCCTCGGCTCACCTCTGTCCATTGTTTCTTCTTCTGCCCTTCGCGATTTATGCCCCGTGTCCCGCGAATTCACGCTTTTCCACGCTCACCACGGACGCGCATTTAGCTCCGAGACATGCGATGGTTAAAGCGGACAAAGAGCTTCTCACAGACGTAGCGGAATTGGCGAGGGCATAAGGGTTCGTTGTATCCAAGAAACGTTTAAAGTGTAGGAAGGACTCGATGTTATGAAGGAGCGAAAATATAGAAAGGAATGAGGATAATACGCATAGTCTCTTAAAGATTTTTAATAAAATCGAACTGAGTTCTGCGTCGGAATTCAATGATTTTGATAAATCAAATTTAATCGAACTCGATAATTCGATTGCTCGACAGTTTATGTATGAAATTCGATCATTAGAAAATCGAAAGGTCGAATATTTGCAGGAATTAAAATTTGTCGAAAGACAGAGGGTTCCAGAATCGGTTCTTATCTTAAATAACAAAGATATTACTGCCGGAATTCTGTACATACACTACTAATATTCCTTTTTTGATAGATGCAGTATACGTATTAACTGTGGAAACAATTCTCCATCAGTTTTAGTATAAGCTCCTGGTAATAAGCTGCACGCTCATCTAGAAACGAATATAACTTCTTTTTTGTGTAGTCGGGCTTATGAAAATTTCACGGTTTAACTTAAAACATGGACTCTCAGTTTTGCTATATAGATGTTCCGGCATATCATCTCAGCTTTTTGACATAAACATATTTTTTATGTAAATTTACATTCAATCGAAATTTCTCTCACAAGATCATTTAACCCACCGGAGAAGATTATAGTTGACCATTATTCAGATTGCAGCAAAAGTATTCCATTCAGTAATTCGTAAGTATAAATGATTGGCATTTGATAATTGGTTCAATGATCATAACGTGTCTCGTTTGTTTTTCTTGTTCATCTATTATTAACTGTGTTTGAATTTGAATAACCATTTATTATGCCGCAGTATTTCGAAACCTAAGGCGCTTAAGGATTCCAAGCGCCCACTTTCGCTTATGGTTGTTTTTAAAACTTTTAGTTTCACCACTTTGGGTGATCGTTTGAGATAATTGGCTTATGCTTGCCAAACATTGCGTTTAAACGGAAAGTGGGGGATCGTAAAAATTTTCGCTTCATTGCGGTCTTGGACCCGATTAAACCTTTATCGATTATACGCTCCTCAATATTTTACTTGACCCCTTTCCATTTCATTTTGACATTTATGGGACATCTTACGACAAAATTTTTGCTTGAACCTTCGCTTTTAATTCCTACTTCTACTATTTGTTACTTCCTTTCTACTCAACGTTCATTACTTTTTTATATAGATCGCGGTGGTGTAATGGTTGGCGTGCTAAAGTTCCATTAATTAAATTTAATTACAATTAAAGTGTATGTGATACGAATTGTCTTGTTGTTTGCATTAAAGAAGCTATTATTATAGTTATTTCTTGTTGTGTGTTACTTCACCAATCCAATCTCAATCAATCCTGTTTAATTTTGGGCAGTACTTTAAAGTTTAAATTTTGGTGCAATTTCTTAACGCTTTCCTTCTTTAAATTCCTAAACTGCTCTCAGTTTATTGTTTATATTTTCATTTTCGTTATTATGTACTACCTTTCCAGCCTTATAATTCATGAAGTCTCAAATCTACCGAAAATACGACATTCTTCTAATTTAGCGTTGCTTGTACTTGCTGGCTCCTTTTATCATCTCTGGGACGCTTATTTTCAGCCTGATTTCTTCTCCTTTTTCATTTCTCCCTCATTTCCTGCGTCTCTTCCTTTCCTTTAGCTTCTAATTCTCGTTCTTTTCCAACACTTCCTGTCCCCGCTTTCTTCCCTACCATCTTTCTTCCACTCCTTGGATATTCCGCCCATTAACTCCCGCTCTTTTCCGGTTATCAGTCGTCTCAAGGCCCTCAACCCCTTTAATCTTGGCTACCTGACAGAAAGGTCGGGGTTCGTGCTCCCCACATTCTCTTATCGTAACCTCCTAATAACCTCGCAACCCATGTCGCTTCCGAGCCTCGAAATATCGTAAACATGGAATACTTAGCGTCGGCTTTAGCTAAAAGGACTATACTCTTTGGTGCGGCGATCTTCAAAGAGCGCTCCCGAGGTTAATTATTATTTTAACTGTCAGCGTGGAGCGGTCGTGCGTCATGATCAGTTCGATTAGTACGAATCCTTCGCGGGAAATAAGAGGTCATAAATCGATCCGCTGGTGATGGAATTATGAGTGTTACAGAGAAGAGAGCAAACGGGATAAAATCTATTAATGATTGGTGTCGTTTCTCTTGTCTGGGGAGATTGATGCCCTAATTTGCATCGCCGCTCATTGGATTTTTCATTACATCTATCCTCGAATACCGAGACATATATCACGCTAAATGCCATAACCTCTCTCTTTCTTTTCTTTCTTTTGCGAGTTTCATTTCCGCTGCTCCGTATCGCCTCCGTGTTGAATTCCAGAGAACGATACGTTCGGATTGATGGACTCTATGGAACGTTAATTGTGGTGCCTTTACGTTTATCCTTATCTCGTTCTTTTTAAGAGGAAGCTAGGATCGGAAAATGTAATCCAATGTTTTAACACGTTCATTGTGGATCATTCCACCGTTGGAGTGATAAATGCATTGGAAATAGTGAACGTGTTAAAGAGATGACGATGATGAAATGGTATTAAAAATTAATATTTTACTTAATTTACGTGTACTCGCTCTCACACGAAACGTACTTACGCACGTAACATAATCCATTGCTGAATTCTAGTGAGTGCATTTATGGTAGTTTATGGAGTTTTATAATAGCTTGTGCGAGGTAATCTAGAATAAAAAATCAAATAATTAATGCATGAACCATAGGAAGTTAGTTGCCCGCGCATTAGATCAATTGAACTTTTCTAAATTGTCCTAAATTTCGCCTTTTACTGACTATTCCTTCCTTTCTGTTTCGTTTTCTTAATTATTTCTACAGCTTCAATCGTTTCCCTCTACCGGTCAATCTGAAGATATCTTTTTCCTTATTGATGTAATTGCTGTTGTTTGATTTTTTGAAGAATTAGTCGCTGTTTGCTGCTACTATAGATAGTATTGAGTTTTTTAAAATTGCCTTCGCGCTGTATTTAAACTGCAGGTAGTACAACATTTAAATTAATAAAGTCCGTGGCTGTACAGTGAAAATGAGAGCTTATGGATCCATCTTACGCTAAACAGCCACTGAAGGATTGAAAAGTTCTTTAAGGACAGAGAGAAAGGGGTAAATTCCATGCGCTGTTTGTCTCACTCTCATACATACATAGTCACCACTACTATAGAGTTCTTGGTGCCTGGTTTTAGGTAGACTCGCCTAGACCAAAATTCCCTATTGCGCAGAGCCTGTTAGTTTTCCGTTTTCGCTGTAGTTTACAGTCGCTGTATGTACTTCACACAGGGCGGAGTAGCTGACAGAGGGCTCATCGGCCTTAGCTAGAAAGATCTCGAAGTGGCATCGCATTCCGAAGCTGATGCTTGCCTAGGAGGAGCTAAACCGATCCACCAGGTCGCTAAAGAGATCCCCTCCAAATTGCTTCAGAAGTAATTTTTAGTTTTACATCCGAATTTCTTAGGATCGAAGACGCGAAACGTATTATACGAGTGGAAATAATGAAATGTTAAGGCCTCAGTAAATGGAATGAAATATCACCTCGTTTAAAATTTCCTCCAATATCCCGTCATCCTCTTACTGATCTAAATGGCAATTCTGATTGCTGCGGATACGCATCCAAGTTATATTTTGACGAGAAGCATCAGCCGGCGATTATCCTCATGGCGCCCTTTAAACTTTTCGTTAGGCCTCTTCGAGGTTTTCATCCCGGCGAAATTGTTTTCCCTTTCTAATATGAATCCTTTGATTCCTTTCACTCTGGTGTAAATCTCAAAGGAATCTCCTCTCAGCTTTCTTTCATCTCGCCTCTTATTCCTAATGTCAGTAATCCACTCTTTAGTCTTTGAGATATCTTTTCGGGACGGGCGCGAAAAAGATGGAGCAAAATAAAATGATAAATAAGCCTCGTGCCCTTTTTATTCTGGTGGAATCCTTTTATATGTCTTTCGCTAGCAGTTCCCATTTAATGCCTCGGCTTATTATTTCGTTTATTTCACATCCTCTTCATATTTTCCGCTTTTTACTTTTGAATTCCGCTGCTTAAGTCCCCATTATGAGTATTTTTAGTCCGTTTCGGTGACAGTCAGGATGTATAAACTTCGCCTTTGTCGTCTTTATTATTTTTTTTGCGAAATTAGTCTTCCGAAATCGTGTTTACATGTTTTTGAGTCTTGTTTCGAATGGAACTTCTACATTCCCAACATTTGGAATTTTTAACGGTTTTACTTACGAGTTTTTCCGAGTGGTTTTCACTGGAATATTAAGTTCCTTAACCCATAAAATCCTGAATGTCATATTAGGGTTTGAATGAAATTAGCTATTGATAGTTAAATAATATAATATGTAATTAATATTGAAATAACTCCAAAAACATCAACAATGTACAGTCAAAATGTTTTATAATTTTTATTTATTGCAATTTTATTTCAATTTTTATCGCAATTTAATATTGGGGGTTATCAGTACTAATTAACCCCCGATTTTCTACCCTGTGATCACCGAATCACTATTTTTTAACCATCTAGTATTATATCTGATGGGGAGAAAAAGTAAAATACTGTTTGAATAAACACAAAAAATAGAGAGGAAATTCGAAAGCCGTAAAAATCTAAGGTAAAAAAGGGGAGTCAATCTTTGGTTCGTCTACTTCAAGAAAACACAGTATCCAGGGACTTTATCTACGTATTTCAGAAACTAAGGATCCATCCCCAGTAGTGTTGTTGGTCTGTCCCTTCTATAGCTTCTTTCATATGTTTCGGACCTCACTGGATTTATCATTTTAAAACTGCGTTGTATGGTATATAATTTTGTAGGGATCTTTTCTAAATTTGCAAAATCAAGAGAGACACATCCCTGAGAAGAAGCTATAAATCAGGATGTCTGGGAATATCAAATTTTGCTGACAAATAGCTAAATGCTGTTGGCGTTTTCTTTTATCTCGGTCAATTATGATTACAATAGTATACAAGAGATATTTTTATCAATACTTCAATTATAATTATTATCTGAAAGTAAGCGCAAATTCGTTCATTATTCACATCTGCATTTGCCTATATTCTTTTCTGAATACTTTCGTTTTAGGGCGACGAAGGATATAAATTTCAGTTGTATTTACATCTGTGTAAATTACAAACGTTAAACTCCTCAAGCCTCATTTGGAATAAGGAAATCGGCCTGAAACTTCCTTTCACGGCCGAGTAAAAACTAATTAAGAGGAAAATTCTTTGGAATGGAAATAATTAGAATTCGTTGTGGAAGAAAAGGAATTCAGTTTTTACATTCGATTGGAGGTTAGTTATTTCCCAATCCGAATTCGCGTATGCTTTGAGGAAAAGATCTTCCTAATTTCAATTCAAAACAGCGATTCAAACATGTTCTACTAGGTAAATTAAATCCCGAATCGAAGGAAAATCCGTTCAGATTTTTCATACGTGAAAGATCTGAGAGATTAATGAAAGGGTGCGTCTACTTATCGAAAGGGAGCTGATCCTTCTTTACCGTAGCCCTTCCTTTCGTTTTGTATCCTTTTTCAAAATCACTCAGCTAAATTTATATCCTCCAATCTCCAGTTCACATTAGTTCCGTCTCGCTACTCTCTCGTAATACCTTACCGCTCCCACATTTATTCAAATTCATTCCTCCTCTTTGCTATATATATGTACCTCTTTCATCTTCAAGCGCTCTCTTAATTCTCGTTCTCACGCCTATCTGCATCCACTTCGCGGAGTCTTCTCAAAGCGAAAGTCGCTGCGATGATTCGTCATACATATTTGGACCGCGAGCTCTGCGTATTTCCATCCCGGTATGTGTGCAAGGCGTGGCATCTTCTCGCTCCATTAATTGAATTCACCATCCCTGCTGTTTTTGTCTTTTTCTGCCGTTGGGACTGATTTATTTCTGTTTGGATCTTCCGTCACGGATTATTTTCGATTATATTATTTTTGTAATTTATTCGGTAAAGATGGCGTTTCGCGAGTGGTTTCTCATCACTTGTACAAAATTGCCGGTAGGTTCTTGAGATTGAGGGGGCGAATCCGGGATTTTTACCATGCGGAAGACGGAGAATCCAAGATGTAGTGGGGCATGTTCTAGTCATTTCGTAGTTGACGGTGTATCGCTATTTTAATACGCAATATATCTTTCATGCGTACTAAAAGAAACTTATTGTTTTGTACATTAGAGTTCTGTGATAATTCCAAAAAGCCGTGGTTTACAAACAAGCAAACCGTAAGGGAATTCCAACCAGAGGGGGTTAAGTTTCTCTGTGGTCGCGCTTGGCCTATTTTTTCTCAATAAGTATATCGCCAACTTCCTTTCCATCTTCAGGAGAGAAGATTTTTGAAAAAGTGCGACTACGTAGAACCCTAGTCCCGCGCTGGTTATAATTTCGCAACGGTTAGTTTACTTGCAAACTACGACTTTTTCGAGCTTTCCTCAAAAGTTTAATGCATTATCACAGCCGTGCTCCTTTTCCTTACTGATTCCATTGTTATTTATTTTTATACTTCGGTTAAATTACTCTAATAAACTCTCTTAGGACGTGGTGAGTTACGCTAGTGCTAATTACACGTTTATAGAGAACTACACTATTTCAGGGTATCTCTCTGGAACTGGAACCACCATTGACGTAACAACGATGGCACTAAAAAGGAGGTTAAATCTTTTTTTTACTTTAAGAAATAAGGACAGTAAAATTTTCTTCTCAAGGAAAAATAATTAGTTTTTTAGAGAGATTTAATTGACAGAATGATAATAACAGCAGCTTTATAAGTTTATTATTTTACACCACCACAATTCACCATCCTATGCTTAAGTTTATGGGGATTTTAAACGCCTCATATATGATTAAGCAGTTCTGACTGTAGTTATGTACTTGTTTTTCAAAACAATACGAAAGGTTCTACTCTTGGTGAAAGGAATCCTCAATTTTTTATTGCTGAAAAACCCAAGCAAATTAATTTGTAACAACAGAGGCATTTTAGGTCCAAGGACCATTCTCTAGACACAGGAAGAGGAGGTTAGAACTCGGGACGGATCCCGGAAAACCGGGATGTCAGCGCACTTAACCGGTTGAATCCTCTTAACAAGAAAAACCATTAATATTTTTCTTTCATTTGGAGATTACCTCGTTTAGATTTTGGCCGAATGCTTTATTGCGGATCGACAAAGGTATTTTATATTGTTTTTTTAAAACGTAGTTATATTTAACACTCGGTGTACTATCAGAATTCCACAAAGTTACTGCCTCCTCCGTGACTTTTTTCACTAGATATTACGGTATTTCGTTTTGGAGAGCATATAAAACTCGGAGCTTAAAAGCTTTCAAAGAGGGTTCGGAATGTATGCTGTAGGTTCGGAAGAATACAAATGCTGTAACGGGACAGATTCGTACGTACCATTATTGCCCGTGAAGTAAAGCTGTGATTGTCTTCCGCTCCAGAAATTTACTTTCACTTCTCCAACAACCGCTCCGAAAAATTTCGTTCTCGTTATTTTATTATTATATTTGACCCTATCGTTTTTCAACGTGTCATTTTTTCGCCTTTCACGTCCGTAATCGGATTCACCTTTATTTCCGTTCGACTCTCCCCGTTATTTTTGTTCATGTACATTATTTATCGCTCTCTCGGAGGTTGAGTTTTTACCTCTGCGTGTGATACGCATTCTGTCAAAATGGCTCTCAAGAAGAGACATATTCTATCCATTCGTCATTTGGATTCGGAATATGGCTCCCGAGAACGGATTTATCCGTTCACTTTCTATTCCACGTATCAACTTACGTATCGGCGATTCTTATATGCTCGCGTTCGACAAATTTATCGTCGGAGAGAAATATTAGCTGTATTGCTTGCTGTACTGGTTACCTGTGTTTTTCATTCTTATACATTTCCTGGAGTACTAATACTCACGATTAGGACTATTTGGTGCATCTTACTAATTAATCGACTAATGTTCCTATTCCATTCATAATTCCTGAAGAATTGATTTTCTGACAATACTGATGCGGATGATGAATCCGAGTATGTTTTCGTTTAGCATATTTAATATTCTTTTTAAATCGGCGAGACAGAAACAGTATCTCTGCGAGATTAATAACACATTACTTAGTGTATGGCGGGCCGCTGTGTGTAGTCTAATCTATATGTGAAGTGTAATGTACCTATGTGTGGTTCACGAACGCAGTATATTTTTCAGTATATATTTGAATGATTAAAGTATATATTAGTATATTTGAATGATGAAAGTAGAATACAATCCATCCTACCTTTAAAAATCAAAGGTTTAAAAATAGGAACCACTTTTATAAGGAAACTATATCCTATTTAATAAAAAGATATGAGGTTGACGCTTATCCGTCGAAACTAGTCGTGCCTTTTATGGTTTATGTAGGGTTTTTTGCAATGTTTTTATTCCAAAAAATACAAGGTTTGTCTAATAACATTTTCAACATAATGGGGGTGAGAATAGACGAAGAAACATGTCTATATAAGAACCATGCAAGCCACATTTCGGCATGCGGCAGGGGGTGCATGCACCATGCAGTACTCTTCCTTAATCGAATTCTTTCGCTTATCGTTGGCGGAAAAAAATGAATTCTTGAATCGATCCATTTTCCCCAGATCTTTCTCGTAGTATCAAAACGGCGTATGTAACATGGAGGATATATCATATCAGCTACATCATTCGTGAACGTGCTTTCTTTGAACTTATTTAGTAAATTTATCCTTTTTTATTTCTTCTATCTTCCAAAGATTCCCATCCTGAAGCATCCGAGTGAACTTCACCAATTTATTGTAGCAATTCTTCACAAAACATATCTCCTTTTGCTGATTCCCGAATGCAATACTTATCGGCATTGTCCCATACACTACATACATACTCAAGAGGGGGCCTAACTAACACGAGATAACTTCGGTCGCGAACTTTTTCGCAAATATCATAAACGTTTTTTAGCAGCTTTAGATCAAGAAAGGGACTTCATACTTTTCAGGAGAACATGATTGGAACAACTTGCATCTATAAAAATAGCTAGAGAAATATATCGGCAGCCTAAAGCAGCCTTGATTAATTTGAACAGAAAAATGAAGAATTAAATGCGCTTGGGAAACATTTGGTCGATATGTTTCCAACGCCGAAACTGAATGGAAAGTACATGTTGATTTGTCAGTTAGGTTAGAAAATATATGGATAAGAGTATTGAACGTAGCCGACTCCGGAGTTGCAGGAAAAGATGGTAAATCTTGCTTTATGTTCTCCATCTCGGAAAGCCAATTATGAATTGCGCAAATGGTAAGGAATGTAAAAGGGAGGGACACGAAAGGATTGATGGTGGTTATGAGGGTAAGGCTTTCTTGCGAATAAAAGAGAAGTTAAATATAGTTGAAGGGTTGGGATTGTGAGATATATGTTGGGAGTGGAGACGTCTCTAATGACGTAGGGTAGAGGTGAATGAGTTGACGCATTTGAGGGAGTGTTGGGTAGGGCTACGAATAGCGAGTTAAAGAGTATCCATGCCTTTATAAGAAGAGGATTTTTTAATTCGGCGTCGGATACTTCATCCCCAGTAGGAATTAAAATGTAGGTAGAGTTTATTATATCATTCACAAGACATTACGGATCTTAGACCTTTAGGCACTTCTATTTCCCAGTAACATTTAACTTAAGTGTTTGAATCAACTGGGTGTTCTCAGCTTCAAGAATAATTCTAAATTTACTTGAATGCCCGAGTTAAATTCTTAATTTAACAGCTGTAGTTTCATTATTAAGCAAATGACTGAAAATGTCCAGCCCGAGGGCTGATATGAATTTCAATCCCTCCACAATTGACTACTAAAATCACTTGAGAGGGAACGATGCTTATTAGGATACGGGAGGAGTGAGGTAGTTGGTGCTAAGCTGCATTATTGGGTTAATGGAATGTTAATAATCAGCTATAATTATTGGCTATAATATTGCTAGAAGCATGTATAGCATACCATCAATAGTACGTTAGTATAAAGTGCATTTAGCCTTTTTTATACCTGGTGATGTAACCATATCATAAAATCCATAAAGGAAAGGATCATGGCTGTGTTAATACATTAGAGTTTTCCAAAAATCTCCAAAAAGCCATAGTTTGCAAGCAAACCATCTGTTATGGAATTCCTTTTATAGGAGTTTTCTGGATCTCCAAAAAGCCATAGTTTGCAAGCAAACCATCTGTTATGGAATTCCTTTTATAGGAGTTTTCTGGAATATATTTTATAGGAGTTTTCTGGAATATATTTTATAGGAATTCGTCTGCGTGGATGGCAAGAGAGGGAAACGTAGTTCCCGAAAAACTTATTGAGAATAATACTTTGCAAAGCGCGACAACGGAGAACCCTAAACCCCGCTGGTTGGAAATTCCTAACGTTTCCTAAAAATTTCATTTTAGAAATGGAAATAGTCGAAATGAATATTCCTGCTAATGTACCGCGTCACTCATTTTTTGCACTAACTAAAATTTCGCGGCTGTACCCGCAAAACCCTGAGGAGTCCATCCACTTCCATAAACTTTACGAGAGTTTATTTTTGACGCGAAAATTACATCACTATTCCGCGGCCGTTTTTTGCGTAACGTCCCCTCCAGGGATAAATACACATCCGTCGGCGGCGATTAATCAGAAAAATCCGTCGTTCTGGCATAGTAACGCAGGGGAAGCACGGTGGCTTATGGGGGAGCCGTTTCAAAATCGCGGGGCGACGGCAGAGGTAGGGAGTGTGGGTGTCCCCGTGACATGAAAGGATTGGCCAATTATATCGCATGTCCGAGGGAGTTGAGTGAGCAGGAAGTATACATCATCTTACTTCTCTTCCTCTCCACCGTTTCCTCTTACTCTCATCCACCACCCACAGTCGCTCTTCTCTGTCTCACTAACAATCCCTCCAACGTCTCCGCAAACAGTTTTTGCCGCCTTCTCCACCCCCTCGTATCCGTCCTCATTTCCACCGAAATCTCTGCTGTGAGTCGTCTTGGATTCTCCGTTCAGCAGACTGTCTGTCCCTTAGCGAGGGCAAAAACCAATGGAACTAAATCCATTTCGTTTTAGATGCGTGGACCAAAAGGCAATAATAACCCTGTCTTAATTATTTAATAATAAATTCGGAATGTATTTCGGAATGTTACCGCCTCTTTTGTAAATAATCGATCAGTAATTAATTTTCATCCAAGTACCATTTTTATCTTACGATCGACTTTCATTTAAAAATCAGTTTCCTTCAAAATATAACTTACCGTTTTAATTGTAACTACATGAATATTTATTGGGCATGTTTTACCACTCAGTTGTTTCTTTCTCCTTGGCGAATCATCATTTTACAATCAATTGCTGTTCAACGATTTATTTTCATTCATCAATCGATTTTTACTGATCAATCAATTTTTATTCATCAATCAATTTCCAGACATATATCTGGGTGGGAATCATTGTTTCGTAATGCTAAGTTTGCTGCAAAATCGGTAAGAAGTTTATTGACAAAACTATTTGTTCTCCAGAATGTAACCCGCTGAATAAACTTGCTCGCCAATTTTCCATAAGTTATTTGATTAAATTGAATATTATAATGAGTAATTTATCCGAATTTATTCATGGTGAATAAAAAGAACTAAATATTATATACCATGTATACCATACATATACCGTATGAGTATAATATACCATATTTAACATGTATAATGTTAGAAGGTTCCATGAAGTGAAGGCTGAAGTAATTCATTATTGTTTGAATTTATTTCTCAAAAGGAATAACAAGTGTGAAATATAGCGAAATGACTGGGACTCGAACGCAGGTCTCCCAATTTATTTCTCAAAAACTTGAGTAAACCCCATTTTCTCTATCGAGGTCGTTATTTTTTTGAATTTGAATGCAGGAGTGGTATCAGCTTTGGTGGAAAATCGGCAACTCACCGTATCCTACTAAAATCCCCCAAATATATATCTTTTTCTACCGGGATGGCTCAGTTGGTTTGAGTGTTCGCAAAGCAAGTTGGGGTTCCAGGTGCAGGGTATTTCAGTCCGTCGATCCTTTCTCTAGCATCAGCTTTTGTGATTATTACTCATTTTACCTATCGTTCGCCTACGTATCTTTATGTAGGGCCATGATGAAACTAGTGAGAAACAGAAACTGTTGCGACCTCAGGAATGTTATTACGTGAATAAATGATTCAGTATAAAACAAAATTTTACAAATAAGGGCGCCAAAAATGCCTCTCGCTTGGGGAGCCAAATGACTGTAAAACTAACCACCTTTTAAAACACTCTCCGCGGCACTCGAACCCTTTACCTTAACTGCAGAACGTTAGCATTTCACCTACCGCACCATCAATGAAGGCAGTATTCGCAAAAGCTTTCAAATTTTAAGAAAAAGCTGATATTTCAACGCGTCGATTCTCTGAATTTCCGGCTGCACGCGATGCCTTCACAATTCTTTTCGCGATTTTGTTCCCAAGCGAATTTCCTCCGTGTTTTCCGAATCCAAACAAAAGAACCTAACGGCGGCCGTTATTATCTCAGCAAAATTCGGCCACCGCGTTTAATGAAAACCCGCTTCCGATAAGTGAGTAAGGCGGGCGGAGGGTTGATGGATTTGCGGCCGCAGATTTCTCGCTTCGAAAAAGAGAAAAGAATATCGGGGAGCGAAAGGCCGAATGCGAACGTGGAAAGAGTGAAAAGATAGGCGGATGAAAGTTTCATTACGGAGGTCTTTTGTGTCCCCAAACGATGGTTACGCTGGATGAACTCCCGTCACTCGCATCTTAGGGACTAATGAAATCTCAGCAAATCAATAGACCGTTGTCCAGCGGCTGTCAGCTTGCATACACACCTCTTGGTCCCTTTCTCTTTCCCTTCTACCCCATTCTACATGCTTATTTACTTTTCCAACGTAGACTTTCAGGTTTCCCTCCTTTATTTCCCCCTTTTATCTCGGTCTGTGCAAACTCTCTCAAGCTCCTCTTCTCTAACGTTATTTATGATGCTGGTACACCGTGGCGCAGTTTATTTTTCTTATGCAAATAGATATTTCCTATATTATGCTCTTAAAGTAATCGCCTAGTTCCTTGATGCCTAATGATCTTATATAATTTATGAATTTTTGACTTGGGTTCGCCGGAATATGGGACATTCAAGTGTTAAATTCACCTAATAAAGGCGGTAATTTCTGTTATCTGCTATGTTCTGTTATGTTTCTTTATCTTTAAATACCTATTGTTTATTTATGAACTGACGTTCATTATTTCTTCTCTTTCCAGGTGAGTACATCTTCCCAATCATATATCTTCTTGACAATTGAAGAACTGTTGGCCCTGAAAGGTAAGGGTAACTTTTAGTTTTTATTGGGAATATGAGTATCATTTGTGACAAAGACAATAATCCTTTTGATGAAGGCACCGTAAACGTGAATTGGGAAGAGTCATCTATTCCAATTATGATTTTGGTCCTTCAATGCTCCATCTAATGGTGTAATTGTAAAACCATCCTTGGCCATGAATCATGCCATACACGGGAAACGGAGCGAATGTGTTGATCCAATATTAATCAATTTCTATCTAGTATTGCAACACGAATTTCCTGAATTGCAAGTCTATTGGGAAACATCGACATGATTTGTAGAGTAAAGGTAGTTTTCCTAATCTTTGTAATTTATAACTGGGAAAAGCAACGCTTTCCATGTCTGCTTTATACTCAGTTTAAGAACAGTTTTGAAATTGAACATGGAAAGGTTAGTGTTAGAAATCAAGCTGTACAGACAGTTCAACAAGAGGGAGTGGAAGAGTCGGATGGAAAAACGAGAAGGAGGCGGTGAAAAGAAAGGCGATTCGCGGCGGCCGCTCAGACGCTGCAGAAGATGAAAGGATTTTTATTTTGTCGCTGGAAAACAGTTTAGTTGTTCTTAGTCCCATATTTCCTTCTCTGGGCATGGCTCTCCTTCCCATTGTTGCCAGTTTATTTGGTCCCTTACATTGATTCCCCTAACACAGCCTTGGCCCGATGTCGACTCCAGACGTCAATCTCCTCGTCGCAGCTTCTGTGTAACGCTCTGCCCGCCGCCGCCGACATCCTCTTCTTCCGCATAATTATCAGGCGGCCGTCGCATTATCCCTTCTTAATCTCTATCCTTATCTCTTGGCCGAGCGTTCTCTTTCAGCTGTCTCGCGGCTTAGCAGAGTGAATCGTCCTTTGGGGAGCTATCATCGAGATTTATTCTTTCGCTGAAGAGGGGCTCGGGTCGCGAAACGGTCTCTTTTGAAGGCGAGAAAAACATCTCAGGGTGAAGTTAAGTAGCCGGCTTTTTTCCAAGGGCTCCAATTATTGGGCTGAGTCGTGTCTACATGCGGTCGCACCCACATTTTCCTAAGAGCCCTGTGACCTCCATTATCTATGATTTTTAAAAGATATATTGCGGATTTTGTTAGAACTAGTCCACGGTTACGCATGAAGAATTAATATGTACACAAACAAAAGTCTCCCCTTCTTTTGAGGGCAAGTGTTAAGGCAGCAAAGGCAGTTGGTATTTCTTTTTGTAAATGGAAGAGATTAAATCTTTTTTTTCTACCTGTTGGTGATTGTTGAATGCATTGTAGGCCTATTTTTCCTTACTATCAGTGACGCTTATCATAATTTCATGTGAAATTTTTTGAACTGGCATGTGCAAGTATCTTATTTCTCGTGTTACTTTTGGTCTAATTAGCAACGTCTACTACTCCTTCAGAGAATGGTAATTCAGAAATAACGACGAAAATAGAATAGTAGCGAGAAAACAACAATTATAATCATAGCAACAATGATGATATCCGATGCTCTGGGATACGCGAGATTATTGCGTAAAATGATTCAAATAATAAACAAGTAATTATGCATACGACTAGTTTTACAGTAATTAGTGCAAATAAAGAAATGTTAAAATAGCATAGAATGTAATACACAAATTTCATGAACAGAGAATAAGAATACAAGCTTATAAAAGTGAGTTTGATTGCTTTATTGTAACTTAATCTGACAAATTAAAGAGAAGAAAAACGGACATTATATCACTTACAATTATGTTACACGCTTGCAGTTTAGAGATGGTGGTAGAATGAGTTCTCGCTAAATGCTCGAATTTACAGATAAAACGCGCATAAGTCTGTGGGTGATGGCACGAATTCTTCAATTTTGGGCCTCAAGCTAATGGCATTTCTTTCCTTTCTTTTTCTGTACTGCATATTTCTGAACACCGCAATAAATTAACTCATGATTTTTCTTTACTATCTTGGCCATAGTAGCGTTTATAATGACCATTTGTAGGGCGATAAAGGAAGAGATAACCGACGTGATTTACAATAAGTATTTCTGTACGATTTATGCAATATGGCTAAGAAATCAGTGAGTTATAATCCCAATAAGGTCACTCACATGATAGAAGTGAGTCAAGGCAAAAAGAATCTTGAGATTCTGAAGAAAATTCATTGATTTACGCTTAATCTTGAGGTTCTGAAGAAAATTCATGGATACGCTTATTGTCGGATCGCCCAAGGTAGTATGGGGGTCGCATAATATCGGCTACATCTTCCACAAACGCACCTTCCCTACATTTATCAAGCAGTCGCAATCTAGCTTCTAATCTCCTATCTTTTAAGGATTCCCAACCTGCGTCTGAGAGCATTTTGGTAACGCTTGCTTTTTTGTCGTAGCAGTTTTTAACAAAACGTATCGCGTTCCGTTGTACTTTCTCGAGTTCACGGGTGCATGTTTCGTCCGCCGGATTCCATATACTTGATGCATATACGTCGTGGAAACTGCAGATTATATTCAATTCAATTTAATTTTTTGGTTTGTTCAGAACACTGCAAAGCATAAAGAATAAAGAAAAAGAACACCTACCTTTACCACAATATTTTTTTTTTACTATACGACCAAGGTTTCGTCCATTCAGGTCATCATCACCTGCTCTTTTCCTTATTCTTTGTATTGGAGAACTACCACAACTATGCCGAATCAGTAGATACTAACACTGCGAAGTATTTTAAATTTAATCCCGTATGAAATTCCATGAATTAACAAAACTCGAAGTTTATCATTCGATTTATTTTTTAGCTATCCCTTCCCAGACGTGTTTCACTTGGGAGATAGGACTTACAGCTCTTGTATTTAGCGGAAAAAATTCTTTAAAATTTATGTTCGAGAGAGTTAAAAAGTACAAAGTTTTGCGTAATTCGCGAGTATAAATCTCGCGCGGGATAGTGTGGGCCCAGCGCCATTTATTTTCGGTGGCACTCAGATTCTCTGGGAGCATATGGAATCGCTAAGGAATAACTTGTGGTGGCAAGACGCGTGCGGGGGCGGACATGGACGGAAGATTGGTGGCCAAAACACAAGGGGCACTCCTCCTCCCACTGCGGGATTGGAATGGGTGGGTGTGTGTATGTTTTCGAAGAACGCTGGGTCGCTAACCTCAAACTCTTGGCGAGGAAAAAAAAGATCGAAAGAGGGAGTGGGGTTGTCGCTGAAGTGGAGAAAGGGGATTTTTAAAACAAACTGCGCTTGAGAAGTGCTACATCCGGAATGGGTGGGTTTTATGGATGTAATAATGAGTCGTATTTTTATATTAGGTCCATTAATCGCGATGTTTTGTCTCCTAAAAGCGTTATCAGTTGATTTTGTTGGCTTCTGATGACATTATCTCGCGAATATCTCGCGTGTTTACTAGCTTTTTCGGAAGGTTTAATTTGTTTACTTGCAGAATTCTGCTGTACTTTTCAGTTTTTCACTAGGTCACGAGTGTCCAAAGTGGCATCCAACGTTTTGATTGGAGGAAATCTGACTGCACTGTCCTTGTTATGTGTTCTTCTCTTAAATGAAACCCCAGAGTATGTACGTGTGGATTCTCTTCCTTCGTAATGAAAATGAACGATTATTTATGTCAATTACTATATCTTAACCCTACCGTTAACAATATAAAATAGATGATCTATCACACAAATCACAATATGGTTTGGCACCAGATTGGCTTACATTACCGACCCTACCCCGTTGATTAACGTGGCAAATAATTCAGTTAGTCTAGCTACCAACATTATCTTAGAATTACCTTAGTACTCCTATCCTTTCTTCCATGTTCTGTTGTTTTATAACTCACTTCATATAATTCAGCAACTTTTATCTTTGTCTTCTCCTGTCCGTTCCCCAGCATCCCTCTCTCAATTACTGTCTTTAGCCCACCATCCCTTATCAATTTCGAACCTAACCATTTCATCGAGTTTCATTTAATTTTTACCCCCTATTCTACTCTATTTTATTAGCAAGTCCTGCAATTCCTTTGTATTCGAGGGTGAGTGATTAGGTCGAGTATGTGCTTGGTAAAGACATTTATCTTGTAATGTTGATTTATATTTCTGGCTTTTGTGTTGCGCGTTCGCCTTTGGTGAAAGCGGTCCCGGGTTCGATTCCTGGTTCATATATAAGTAATGACGTCAAATCGCAATGCACTTTTAACAATACTACTACTACTTGTTATGTTTCATTTGAGCTAGAGCAATTGTAGCCATTAACAGTATCTTAAGTTCGTGAGTTCTTTAAATCATTTACTACAGTAACCACGTTATTTTTTTAAAGGGCCTCCGGATAGCCTTGTGGGTAACGCGTTCGACCTCGGTGAAGGCTGTTCCGGGTTCAATTCCCAATGGGAAAGGTGCGAAATCACCTCAGCTGCCGAAGAACTTTTAAATTACTACTTCTACAACTACTTATACTTTAATTACAAACTTTACTGTTTCTAATTTTATTTTATCTAAGCAAATCTGTCTTTTAGGGATTATACCAATAACACGCAGTCCCATGTCTATAGGCAAATTTTCATCGGAGGGATCCATTTCTTTCTTTTGGCTAAACACTTTCTTAAACTACAGCATGAAATGAAGTTTATGAGACGCTCCAATTGGATGAAAATTTTAGCATTTCTGCGCAGAATGGAGGAAAATTTGTCAGATCTACGCAGAGAAAAAGCTGGAAGAGTTCACACTCTTTTATTCCTCGATATTTCTCGAATTGACGAAAGTTTGGTCTAATTTTTCATCCGAATAAGAAATGCTCCTTCTCTCCTCATCCTTGCCTCTTCAAACTCTCCCACGAAGTGCATATTCGCGCTATTCAAAGGGAGCGCATTAAAATTTCCAAAGATTTCTTACAACTCGTTCACTGTGCCGCTTTCTTCTCCCGTTTCCTTTTATAAACTCCCAGACGCTTGATGTATGGGTAGCACTTCCGTAAGAAAGGAGTGGCGTGTCTTCTATTCCGCCGGAAACGTTTTATTTTCTTTTCCTCTCTTCTCATCGAAAACTTTTCTGATAAGTTCCCTCCGTCGGTTTTAATTCATTTCCGCTTTGGAACGATGTTTTTCTGTAATATTCCTGTCATCTTAAAAATTTTGACGTTTCAGAATGAGGAAACTTATGTTATTAGTTAATGTTTAGTTTTTTAATATTTTTTTAACTCATCCTTTAGATTAGGTTTAGTTTGCTCACCTGCCGTTTACCTTGTGAAAAAGTTCCTATTAAAGCATTACTACAATTATATCTCTATTCTACTCGTTATCCCCCTCTAAATGATTTTGGAAACTGAAGATGGCATACAATAAACAGTTTTGTAAACTCAATCCGTTCATATGAGTTTTCTTCATTTTTATTTACTTTTGAATTGTTAGTTTGAACACTCGTTTTCCATGTGAACATTTTTGAATTGGCCTGCGTAAGAATATTATTTCTCCTGTCATTTTCGGTCTCATTCGCAATGTCTTCTACTCCTACAGAGTATAATAATAATGACTAAAGTAAAATAATTACCATAAATACAATAAAAATATAGCTATAAACACAATAATATGACAAAAATATAGCTATAGAAACAATAATATGACAATAAAAATTATACCAAAAAGTATGATATTCAATGTGCTGTAGGATACGCGAGATTATCGCGATAAAGGAAACCAAAATTAAAGAAACAAAATAATTATGTATGGGACTACTTGTATAGTAATTAACATAAATAAAGAAAAATTAAAATACTTTTGAATCGACGTAATACACAAATTTCGTGAACCAACTATAAATGACGGCTTATAAAAGAAAGTTTGATTACTTAATGCTAACTTTGACAAAATCAAACAAGAAAGGAAAAACGGATATAATGTTACCTAGATCACATCCTAGATATGTTTCATCACTATGCAGTAACGTATTTGCTTTATCTAATGCTAATAGTATTAATAGTACTAAGAAAAGTAGTATTAGTACTACTAATTTAACTTTTTCTCTATTCATACGCGGGAAGTAAATCTAAAAAAGTCTTGAAATCAATCACGTATTCATATCTTATTCTTCAATCCCTATTACGTAGGGATCCAATCATACTACGGCATAAATCGTAGCTTTCCTCTGAATCAACAAAATATCCTTGTGAATCTTGAACGGCGATCCCAACAAAATGATTGAAGATAAAACTTACGAAACGATTAATTTCGAGTAGCTCTCAAACTTTTGCGAAAGGAACATCTGAGCCCGAAGAGACAAATACGGAGGAGGAAATTCGAAAGGCAAATATCGCGAAGAAGTTGCGATGTAGGTGGGTGCTAAACACGCTCTTGCCGTTACAGCCTCTTGATGGGGAGGGGCGCTTATCGTGCCTCCTCGTATGGGCACCGGACAAGACAGGATGAGATGAGAAAATAGGAGAAGCGAAAGAAAACGGGCGGCAAGTGGGCGGTCCATCTTCGCCAAAATGTCATTTGAAAGGGACGATTCGCGAAACGTCTGAAACTATGGTGAAATTGGTAGGCGACTCTCGTAGTCACCTGCAGTGGGCACATCTAAAAACGAATTTATCTCTGTTACGTACAGAAGTACTCTGACAAACTTTTCGAATTCCTACTACATTAAACCAAATCCCGAAGTTATTAATTGTTCTTTTGAAAATTCTAAATAGGTCTTTTCGGGATAAAATAAAAATCATTGTGTAAAAATTCCACTTCATACATTTTACTTAAGACACGACCGTTTTCGAACTATTCGATTCATCATCAGGTGTTTTTAGTGTAGCTTACTATACATAGTGGTTTTTATTTTACTCAGCCATGGAGTTCCACAATGTGAAGGCTTCATCTATAGATTATATAGCTATTTTCATTGAAAACTTTCCAACCTTTTACTCCTTATTCGTGCTAATAAACAAGTGTAATATCAATACAGGATGGGAATGTGTTATTTTATTACTTCGACGACAGCAAATGATCGTTATTTCTTGATTCAATTTATTTAACTCTTAGTTTTGTTGTAAGACCAAAGCGTAATAGCCCAGTGCTGACAGACTGTTAGTCATTGCTTTATCATAATTTCTTATAAAGATGTTTCGAAAGTGATCTAGATTTAATGCTTAGTTCTACATCTGTAACTATACCTTATCCTACCAACCACTGTTTGGAGCAGATTGATTCGTAAAACGTAGTATAGTGGTAGTACTGTTAAAAGTGCTTAGGGGGCCTATGGGCGAATACGGTAGTGGTTTCACCTAAGTCGAACGCATTGCCCACTTGGCTATCCGAAAGCCCCGTAAAGCGTGGTATCTGGTTTTTACATGTAGTAAATAAGTTCTTCTGACATCAATGAGGTAAAGTAAATCGCATGAACAAGAAGATTCTACCACAACTTTCTAATTTTTGTTCATGTAAATTAGATAATTACAAATTAATACCTACGATGGAAATTGATACGTCGTTCCTAATGCAGTATATGTGTATAGAGAAGTAGCTAGTGAAAGCCATCTAAAATTTCGGGTTGGCGGATACATGAATGTTTGCAGCTCCTAATCTAAGGGTGTAGGTATTAGGTGAGACGGTTGTATTTTTATAACGTCGTATAAGCTTCATTGTAACGCTCATGATTTTTAAGTGAAACTTTTTATCACATGAACGTAGTTATCGAAGAAAATGTCAACTTTGATTTCACGTATCCCATACACGGAAGTGAATAGGAACGGTGGATCCCTCATTGTCTCCAACAGGAAAACATCCACTCTTCGTCCATGAAACGTCTCTCACGTCATCGGCAAGTGTGCATGCGTTTTCCAGATCACGTGACCGGCCGAACAATGCATCGCCCATGCCTGATTTACATGTCGTCCAGAACGGCTCGATCCGTCGGCACCACTCACAAAGGAAACACGCCGATTTTATTCAATTCATATCTCCGAACGAATGCGATGGCATTATCGCATCTGCCGGTACGTGAGGTGATAAAGAGGCCGGTAAAAATTGACAGTAATTTTGTATCGGCGATGTGTGCTTTCATTTTAACATGGGCTGATGTTTCCCGTTAGCCGGTTCCCGGGATGCTGCTTACTGCTTTGCTGATTCTGGTACGACTCTTCGTCCGTTCTATAGTTTCAGGTGTGTGGTTATTCTGAGCCTGATACGCGTAATGATGATTTACTTTTTTCGTTCAACTTCGCTTCAGTTGTTGCAACATGCACTTGTGTTCGATGGTTTGATTACTTGGTTATTTAACGATGAATGTATCATGCACTTCGCAAAAATCTATTCAGTGTTTTTTAACTGTTGAATACAGGAAATTTTTTATCTCTGTTCTTCCGAATTCCCCCAAAAATGGAATGTATTTGCACTGCGAGTAGGTTCAATTCAGTGTTTCCCAACTGTTGTGCCTTGACCATCGAACCGGTACCACACTGAAAACCGAAACCGAATAAAACGTTATATTTCCCGGAGAGGCAAACCCAACCGAGCCGAAAGAATTGAATTAATAATGATTAAAACATAAAACCGTTATTTATTATGTTCCGATTTTCGGCTCCCAACAGTGCAGATTTGACTTAAGTGTAATTGGAAGAATGTTTGCTAAAGCTGTGTAACGACTTACGAATGACTAAGTTATACTAAATAACTAAGTTTGATTCTGAAATTCAGTCTAATTTTAATTAGGATAGCTGGAAATATTAAAACAAACTTTCAGATCGATTTAATATTACAATGGTTGGGGCGAAAAAACCAGCTCGAACCGGTTCGACGTCGAAAGGAGGAGCGAAAACCGGAACGGAAAATATTACGGTTCGATGCCCTGGTCGTGACTAAGCGCTCAGCGTTCCACGTAATATTTCGGAGTAGCATCACTATCTAATGCCATATTCCTTATACGCTATATATTGCGGTATTTTCGTTTACTTTGAGGTCGTTATATAATGCTAAAATATTCGCAATTGGTGATTTCTTCCTTTTCCGGGCTTAAATTACACCGAAACTTACTAACGCTTGGTTTAGCGTGCCACAAAATTTGTGTGGATAAGTGTGCTCTGGAAGACAAAAGCCTCGGAAGTATGGGCTCAATTCGTCAGAGCACCCTCCCAGAAATAGGAGATCCGTTGTTCGATTCCCGATTTTTACTCTTTTTTTCGTTTTTATCATCCATTTGGTTTTTTCCAAGCCGAACGCTTATAAGCGCAACGTTAATTCTCCTTTCCCTGCACTGCATTAAGTTTGTCATAATTTAATGTTCATGGCATGAATAATTTCGTCGTAACAAACTCACTCACTCGCTTAAATTATCTCGCACATTTGGGACTGATGCAAGGTCGCCCTCGACCGCAACTGAGCACGTTTGGACTTAAGCGGATTAAAGTGATATTTCCGACGAGCATGGTGCATCCGGGGAAACACTTGCCCTCAACTTGTTAACAACGTCATCGCAACGTCGTCATTGAATTGTTTTCCCCTTCCCAGAGTTCAACCGAACCATACAACAACGACGCAGCGTCAAGTTGCGGATGCAGTCATACTCGAAACGCCCGGCTCTCGGAAACGGTCCCAGGCTCCTAATTCGCTAGACAAACTCGTCTCTGAGTCAGCCGTTTAACTGGATTTCGACGTTTTCCGGCTAAAGAGACGTTTTAGCGAAGTGTAACCTGCGGGGACTATTCCATACAAGAGGCCTGCGAACAACAAGGAGGGAGAGGCGGTTGAGGAAGGATAGACGGCGGGGAAGAGGTCGCAAAAGAGCTCGCTTATGTGCTTCGAATCGGAAATCGCGCCATTCCCGGAAGCAACACTCTCTGGAGGACTCCGCAATGCGACTCTGTTTGCTCTTCTGGCAAGCCACCCGATCTCCCCCTCTTTCACCGGGCAAAAATCTTCCTGCAACTATCGGAATGGTGGAGAATGCGATTACCATAATCTGCATTCCTGTAGGAATGCGGGAGGGACTGGAGAGTAACAATTACAGCAAAGCCCGCCAAAACCGAAGATATCCTCCGTATGCCAGAAGCGCGGGAATCCGTGATCTCCTTCTCTTGTGGTCTGAAAAGGGATTCTGTAGCGCTGGGAAACGTTGAGGTTTTCGATCTGAATGAGGCAGCTTACGGCGGAGTAAGATTTCGGAACATTTCATAAACTCGTTCAACTGTTTTTACCAGTTTCTCAGCATTATCGGTAGATTCAGGTTAGATAGGTATATCGGTGTTTTACACCCCCTGCCATGCGCTCTAGCGGTTTGCAGGGTTCAAATGTAAATGTAAATGTGTTATCAGTTATCTCGAGGTTGTTGAAATTGACGAAGAAATATGTTAATGTAATTAGATTCCTTTGGCTTCACATGATGTCGCATCCTTTCTCTCGGTCAATATGTCGTTGAGTATGTTGAGTTTTGTACGATACGATTCTTACGATATTATTAAAGGGAGAGGAAACTCAAAGATCTTAGATTTTACATCAATACATAGGACTGTAATCATGTTAGAATATCGTAGAATATAGATCGAAAGTTTTTGCTCTCAAGCCTGGCCTGAGTTTCTAATTTATTTTAAATCCGTCAGTAATCGGTCACTGACTTACGAAATTCTTTACATAAGCAGTTAAATTAAATTTGAGTTACATTAGTATTTCGTTAATCCTTCTTCAATATTCTCCTAGAAGTATCCCAGCCGTCTTTATTTGACTTGCTTTATATCAGTGTACATTTCTAAATTTTCGTCGTCAACTACTAAAAGGTAAGGTGATATCCGTCGTAAAGTAGTAGGCAAAAATGTTGAGTTTCCTTCCTGTTCAATTATAGGCGTCCATTATTATTATGGTACATAAGCTGCTATGGTCTTTTTTTCTTAATTTATCGATCTCATATGCAACTGCAGTAATAGAAACCTAATAATTTTTCGAACATGGACTATTTTTCTAATTTGAGGAGTTATCGCCTCTTTCTTATAATTCAGTATTGACTTCCCTTTGATTACTGCGCCATGAGGTAAGGATTACGATTTTTAAACAGGTCCAAAATATAGATATTTCGTTTTCACGTCATGTTGCGTTAAAGTTTATGAAGACCAGATTTCATAACCTGAGAGCAACTGGAAGTGTTGAATAAATTTATTACTGCTTGAGGCAAGTTTTGCAGCCCTCTGAAATCGTTCACATTTTCTGCACCTCTTTCTAGCCCTTGTCTTTGGTCGCAGTTATCCTCCGTTGACCTTCTCGAATATTATTACAACTGGGAATAAAAATAATTCGGCGATATTACTTCCGAGGCGCCGTAGAGGAGCCCGGCCGAGAATATATATATATACGATGAAATTATCCCACCGAGGCTGTGATTAATCGAAACATTTTGTTTTATTGCATCTGGAAGCATGGCTCACTCGCATTATTTCACGGGTGCTTAAAAATGTTTTATTAAGGTTACGGTACGATTCCGGCCATAGACCAGGAGGAATTCTTTTTTATTTTACGTCGCATCCGAAAATAGAGCAGTTTCTTCGGTCAATATAAAAAATTCTCCTCTAGGTCCCATAGATTATTTTTACTCCGTAAAAAAATCTCATCCCCCACTACGATTATGGACGTCATGTCTTTATAAAGGTCAAAGGAATATCCTACTTCTTTTTGAACGTCGATAACTAATGGAAGTACTTCGTAATGGTCATAATCTTCAGTATCGTCCATTCTATACTCGTGTCTTTGATGTTTTAAAAAGGATGGCTTTTAACTACGTTTGAGCTAAAGGGTAAAGGATTTCTGTACTCTCAAGGATAATACGATAAAAAGTTAAATTTTCTCCATCATTTTGCGCACAGAAAGGTTTTTCATGGAGTATGGTTCGGATTACAGGCTCAAAACCATGGAAAGCTATTATCGTCCGGACCTTTATGCAAATACAGGCCTTATTTTAGAGGCTCGGAGGGGTTCTTGCACTGGGGAAACATTCTCCTAACTTGCTCATCTTTTTTGTCGTCTTCCCTCGGATGAAACTTTGCCGCAGGATCACCATTTTCCTCCCACAACTCAACTTTCACTTATACCCAGGCTGACCATATCCCGGCTTGTCAGAAATGGGACATTTTGCATCGGCAGAAGGTTAGTTCCTCTGGATTATGAAGACTTTTTGCGTTTCGTTGCCTTATTTTGTAAACTGAAGTTCGGTATCGGAATCATAAAAGATTTCGAAATGCGTATCACGGGAAGGATTGAAAATGATTTTTGATATTTTCGACGATAAAAAGCTTTCTAGAAATAGTAATTGAATAGTCCCAAGAAATGCGCAAGAACATAAAGGAGAAGTCGATGAATGTGTAGTTACAAATGTATGATGTGTATACAATGATGTATAATTGTAAGTATACATATCATTTTAATTTGTGAATTATGTATGCACATACATACACTTAATTCACATGCATACGTTTGAGAGAAAGAGAAACAAACATATACAAGCTGAAATATATTTGACTTGTTTTGTGCTTAACATTCTTTATAAACTAAACATATTTTCTGTTTTTAGCGATATTACGTTATTATTAATAGCTTTCAAACGAGTTAGTGAGTTGTTTTACAATTTCGGTGCCATTCCTTAAAATCCTTTCTCAGTTGAAACTTATGGGGTAGAGTTTTCTAGCTAAATATGTCTCTAGTCTTAAATACGTCATCTGCCTTTTTTATGTGGTGAATTGTTCGTATGTGTCCTTCTGTCTTTTATACCTATGCTCTTTTAACATGTTCACTGCGGATCACTCCACCGTTGGAGTGATATATATATTGAAAATGGAGGTATCAACAGTGAAA
This sequence comes from Ladona fulva, assembly GCA_000376725.2. NCBI lineage: Eukaryota > Metazoa > Arthropoda > Insecta > Odonata > Libellulidae > Ladona > Ladona fulva. The sequence goes on along the minus strand of KZ308360.1, from coordinate 1,505,103 downwards.
GTGTTAAGTAAATAAACAAGTTTAAATCGAGTATAGATATTTGCCGAATGATTAAAGGGATTTCTTCCAAATTGCTGGAGAGCAGTGAAAGATATTTTTTATATGAACGCAGTAGTGAGAGTTGCGAGTAATCCGCGCGGGAAAAATCTTCGACATAGTAAAAGAAATAAAATACTCAGTAGATTCCACGCATAATCTTGACCATCGACGATAAAACTGGTTTCTTTTTCAAGGGTAAGGAATCCGGATAACAGATTTAATTTAAGATACTCTACAATGGAGAAGATTGCCATTCGCGCGGTCCCCATGTGCGACCAGCAATCCCGAACATCTTCTCGCTAGGACGCATATTCTCAGAGAAAACTGCAGATTTCGGCCCTTAAATTCATACCCTCCGAGCAAAATTCTTCGCATGCGCCCTTTTCCATCGCCATCGTAACTTCCATCGAGGCCTCTGGGTTAACCAACCAACTCCAGACGGAAATCGAAAGAAGAAAAAAGACAGATGCGGGGGAAAGCACTCTCTCGGAATCTCCATTTCATCAAGGCTCCTACTACAAGAGGTCTCTCGAGTCCGAAATCGTTTGGCAACAAGCTACGAAGGCCCGTGGAGGTGGCGGCGAATACGGCGAGGAGGGATTAAGAGAGATGAATGAGAGGAGGAATGGGGTAGGGGTGGGGGAAATGATCGGGAGGGGGGAGAGGGGAGGGAGGAGTCGGTTGCATCTGGTCCGGATTGGGGGTGAGGGAGTTGGCTTGAGAGACGTCTGGGAGGAGGGATTCCTTCAGAAAGGTCAGTGGCCCTCGCGATGCGTGGCTGACCGCCCGCGCACCCATCCAATAAGCAGCTCGGGGTGGCAAACCGGGTGAAAGAAGTTTTTTGGGAAGTAACACTTCAGCATGCGGAGACGGCGCATTGCAAACCAATTCCTTACCTAATAACCGAATCCAGGAGGGCTCAGCAGTTGGGTTATGGTCGTAGTTCCGAAGTCTTTCGAGCTCCCTAGGATTTTCTTCCGTGGCACACTTACGAGTCAACCAAAACTTCCTGGCATACTAAACCATAATGTTTGCGGGTTTCAGCGCGCAGTTATTAGGGAGTAAAGTTCTAGCGAGCAACGAATGTTTCCTTTGTGAATTCTATGATCCATGTTGTGTTCAATCTCTATAAAACGGTCGGGAGCGGAGATGAGATAGGGATGTACGGAGAAGTGTTGAGTATAAGCGAAATTAATAGCTTAATCAGAAACGGAATTATAGGGTAGTACGTGTGCATGTATTTAATGCTGAAATAGCTCGTACGCTAAAACTTGTATGGGAACGCTACAGAAAACTATTGCACCGTCGTACACATTTATCATACTCGGTTATTCCGCAATTAAACTCCTTTTTAATTCTTAGCTATCCAGTTACGTCTTTTTCTGTACACTTCTTTGTACTGCTTTGATATTCACTTTTTGTCGGTCACTAAGGCATCGTTCATCTCAGCCAAGGTTTCCTTGGTCTTCCTCCCCTGTTTGGACTATTTGCTATACCGAAATATGCCCTCAATATCAATTTTCCCTTTCATACTGGCAGCTTAGGATAGAGCTGACTTCCGGTCTTCGTTCAAATCCTAGAAAATGCATCACAGATTCCATCCGTCCTGGTTTTAGCTGACATTTTCTTTCTTGGGAAAGTTAGGAAATGATTAAAAACATTAGTTACTTATACCTAGGGTTATCACATTCTGATACCAGCTAACCTGGATGTTTCAAATTTAAAAGGCAATTGAACTGGGAAGAAACAGGAATATCGTTTTAAAACTTTGTTTTAGAAATTTCTAGGAGTTTGTTAGGCTCTATCAGGAATTGTGCAGCGTCAATGTCATCAAATATTAGTCTGATTATTTTTTCTTTCCAATTCCTGGATATCCTGATGTTTAATTTATCGTAGATTGTTATCCAATCCGAGACTGTATGGAACATTGACGATACTGTTAATCTAAACCGGGGCAGTCCCGGTCTAAATGGGATGTACGGTAAGCCTAGATATCCCTTATTTAGCTGATCTCTCTGATATTTCTTATCTTCATCCATTCAGCGATTGTTCCATTAGGAAAATCATTCATGTGTTTCACTTATTGAGCCGTTCTTAGCGTCACCTCACGAAAATAAGGAAGTTACAGAAGTAGAGCTCTGAAAGCTTCGTTGTAGCACATTGGTGCGGCTGTTTGAGAAATCTGGCCGTTGAGGAACAGATGGAAACTTTTTCTGGGAGCAATATAGAAATCAAGAAACTTTTGTGCAAAAAGAAATGGAAGAACCGTGCGAGAAAATTTCCGGCGCGGAGGAGGTCTGAAAGTTACCGTTTCTAGTTGTAGGAGACGTAAATAGAATCGCTAGAATTTATTAAGGCTCCTTGGGGGAAAATTGAAAATGTCAGGGCAGGACGGGGTGCTGAAGTTCGATATACTTGTTTCGAGACTACGGCTGTTCCACCGTTGAGCAGGAAAACCGTCGGAAGTTGCTTATTAGATTCGAAACAAAAATCGATTCTTGGAATTAAGGCAAGCACCGAGAGAAGCTGGTTATTCTAGCGTGTTTATACGGCACGAAGTTGTTTGAAGTAAAGAATAATCTTCGATCGAGATTTTTACGTAATTTTGATGAAACTCGCGTACCTAATTAATTTTAAATTTCATAGATAATTTGTTTATTGCATAGATGTATTGAATTCGTGAAATTCACTATATCGATCTTAATATCCAAGCCCAACTTTCTATTTTTGATGCTCGGATGGAAGTACAGCATTGAAGAGAGGGCAACTTCATCATTTTCTTTGGTTCATTAATTTAAGGAGGAAATGTATCCATTGGAATTATCGAATTAGACCAAATCAAAAGCTTACTGCAATTGTCGAAGTATCCAGTTTATCTAATATTTATTTAGTTCCATACAAATCCATCCATCTATCGATTATTCCAATAAAATGCTGCGATTCTCTAACATAGGAGTAATTTTTGTCTCAATTTTGCATTCCAAACCATCGAATTTTCAATCCTGTCTCAATACCCCCTCCCAAGAATGAAAATAATCAACGAAGACTGATGCAGCATCTTATGCAATTTATCGATCTGGCGCGTACTTCTCCCCAAAGGCCTCAGTCAAAATCTGGGGCTTCGTGAACCATATGTGGAGAGCGATTAAACCAAAGGGTGAATCTTCAATGAACGTTACCTCCCTTAAAGAGCTAAAAAAAGAATATGCTGGCGAGATAGCAGCAGATTCCTTTCAGCCATCTCTTCAAGGACCCGTTCTCTCTCCTTCTCTATACGTAGCGTCGTCGGAATTTTTTTCTCTATTTCGAGAGCCGAGGCGCCTCTCCTCTTGAGTAAAGGAGTGGGCGGAAGTGGGAGCGAAGACGGAAGGACGAGAATGGTCCATTTCAAGAAGGAGTGCTTTATAATTTTCTCCAGCAGACGGCTTTAGCTCTTCGTCCAGTAATACTGATGCGGAGGAGATTTGCTCCCTCGCTTCCCCTCCGGTTCATATAGATAAGTAACCATTATAAAGCCATGGGTCGCATACCGGCATTTTTATCGCAGGTGGGCCAATGTGATTCTTATTTCAATGGTGATGCTTGTGTCGCTCCAACGTAGCTTGATGATAAAATTGCTTAGGTTGAATGTAACCGGCAGAAGATATGAGGTTATGGCACTGACAATATTTTACAAATTACCACGCATTTTAAAAGTTTTTAGCAACGCAAAATTTGGTTAAAAATCGAAAAATTATCTACCAGATTAATATTTTATGGTGTAGAGTACATTGATAAATCTTTGATAGAGTTCTATATATGTACTTATCTACGTTGTACTGTAAATTTGCTACGATATCACCGTGTTTATCATAATCATTGTAAGTTTACTTCGCTCATCATATGAATATTTGGGCTCATACTTAATTCGACTTGTCGTGTACATACCCGTGCATATTGTATCTCTAAAATTATTATTGCTTTGATTTCAGTTTTGCGACTTAATAGAGCATCTAGTGTGATCTTAAAATTTCCTTCAGCCTATTCATATAATTACGATAACTTTACTGATTTATAGAAACGGATAAGTGATACCAGGGCAGAATTCTCTTTGCTTCATCGATTCGGAGTCAAAGAAGTGTGTTTACAATAACTCATGTGTAAACTCATATATTTAAACATACCATGACAAGGTAAGGAAGATCAATGAACCGGGTGACTGGTACTATTACTAATGGAAATCAAGTTGTACTTTGGCGAAAAAGGGTCAATGGAAGGTGTTAAAGAGGAAAAATTATTAAATGTGGGGGAGAAGCGGTAGTGCATAGATCTTTGTGTGAATATAAATATTACACTTTGAGTTAAAAGTTACTATTTTTTACAGAACGAAAGTTTAGTTTTTTGAATTTTTAACCATAGTTTGTTGCTTAAGATTATACCGAGCAGAAGAATAGCTATGATGTACTTTCAAAGGGGGAAATAAAGGCTCTCCAAACCCTTTCCTTTTAAGAGGAAAAGGGAGAATAAAATATCCTTGCTTGCGTACACCATAGACCTGTAGCATTTATTCTTCTGTTCCTCTCTAACAAACGTTCCTTACCCTTTTCCTCTTAATTTTGGTGATGATCGAGGAAAAGTGGGAAGGGGTAGAGATATAGGCCTTGTGTGAGGAGGAGACTCGGTGATATAATTAAGGAGTCGGAAAAATACCGAGTACCGCAGCTCTAAGGATCCGTCCTCAGAAAGCGAGAAATTTTTTTAAACGTCCGCTTTTATCTCCGTTACGCTCTTTGAAATAGTCCATTAATCTCCAGCCCTCTCTTCGCAGTAAATATTTTTTCCTTTCAAGAATTCTTCGGGCTTTGCCCCTCATTTTTCGCTTATAATTCTCGCTGGTCCCATTTTATGAATTAAGAGGTCTAACGGCTCTAAAGAAACCATGAATCAGGTGGAAATGTCGGGTGGCCCTTTCCGTAGGGAAAGGAAAATAATTCGCAGGAATAAAATCAAGTCCTCAATCATTCCACTGTGCGAGTTTCTTTTGTTGGCCTCCACAACAATGAGAAACAGCCTCGCTAGGAATATGCGAAAAAAGGTTAGAGGGAAAGGCGTTAGATCATCCAGCTCGGTTTTAACCGGAACCTGCTACTCTCTTTTTTGGCATAATTCTTGCCAGATATAACCGGGTATCTCCTTCGGATATTGGGTATTGTTTTATTCTACAACAGCGTATAAAACAGTCTGGAGGAAAATACTGTTTATTTAAATAATTTTGATGATCGAAAATTAGAAGAAATAACTTTCTTTTCGATAGTGAATGACTTACTTCCAACCGTTGTAGGTGCATAAAAATAGAATCTGCTGTCCACTAATGAGCAGTTTGGTAATCCCTATACTTAGTAGGACGCCTTCATTCTTCTTATTGGAGATGTCAGCGACCATGTATCGCCCTGGATGTTGGTTTGAGTGGAGAAAATGTTTTATGAATGTAACTCTTATAGAGCTCATGTTGCTTGGAGCGCCGAAAATGTGCTTTGCAAAATTAATAGCTCCTATCCATGTAGATAAAACTTAGTCTAAGGATTTATGTTTTGAAGGCTAATAGCAGGTGATACGTTGCAAAACTAGATATTTTTATTTATCGGTTAACCGGTTAACCGTTTACATAGAACAATAGTAACCGGAAATCCGGTTATTCAGATTTACCATTTTTCTGATTCCCTGGTTGGTACTTGTGAAAACTTAGCGTAAATAATTGGCAGTAATATTTTTGTAAGCCATTCTCCCTCTATTCTCTTAAATTGCATTAAAGATGCCGCCATAAGCACCAGGCAATCGGCTAATTAGGTCGAGTAAGTTTTTAAGTTAAGGACTTCCTTCCTTCACGGGCGGAATTATGAATAAAATATTTTTTAACGCATCCGGGAGATGATTCACTGCGGATTCCTTTTCCGCCTCCAAGGCGTGTCGCAGCGCAAAAAATATTTCAATTATTTATAACTTTAACACCTTAGGCTTCCTTTATGCGAGGACCCGAGCGTGTACGTATTGGCACTTGAATAATTCCATAGAGGTATGGTAATTCCGTTTCGACGGTTAAATTATGTCGCTGAAGAGATCGTTTTGCATAAATCGGGATGCTCAACGCTCTCAGACGGATTTAGAATGTGTATTTGTCATCTGATAACCATTTCATTTATTCAGTAGCGCTTTGTTTGCCTCGCCTCGTCGCGGTTATTTTATTTCTCGAGTATTTCCACGAATTATTAAGGTTTCGTTTATGTACTTGAAGTAGGCTCTGCCTATATGGATACTCTGCACTTTACGGTAAAGTGAATGGGAAGGTTTTAATCTCTGATTTTAATCTAATTTCGGTATGTTGTTACTTCGTTCCTTTCATGGCCATTACGTTTTATAATCCAGTTACTTTGCCTTGTTTTCTATCTTACATTCTATGGGAAATCCTAATAACAATCCCGTTTATGTTTTGAGTCTTTAGCTAGAGTTTTCCGTAGAAGAGATGTTAGATTGTCTGTAATTGGTGAGAAGATTAACTACAATTGACTGAAATAAAATTTTATCTTTCGGGGTAATACTTTATACCTCCTGATTGGTTCGAAGTGCGCAATTATTGGGTTCATAAAAATCTGAGGTATCCTAGGGTTTTGAGACTGCCTAGATGCGCAAAGTTAAACGATTTATCCTTTGTTCTTCCAGACGAATGGGGGCGATTTAATCCCCAAATGGAGGTGCATGAGAAATTTCTTGCATCTTATTTTTCGGCGTTGCATCTCTCGAGCGTATTGAGGAAGCGATGCGTAATCGTCGGAAGAGATCCATCCCTCCGTATCTGTGTCACTCGAGGTCATGCAACCGCGGGATCGGGAAGAATGAAGATACCCACACCCGCGCATCTCTCTTCCTCCGTCTCCTGGACGACGAGTATGTTTTCCTAGGGAACATTTTTAGCTCGCAGCAGCGGACGGCGGCTTTCCAATGCAGTTTTAATCCCTGTCCACCGATTCGGGAAAGGAGTTATCCTACGATTCGATTCTGATGCCTAAGAGGTTAGTTCGTTCCGGAATCATTTTCGTGGCTATTATTACTATATGGGTCTGTTAAAGCTCTCAGCTCGAAGGCCGGACTGGATTTATCCACCGTTAGATAAGAAAGTCTTCGGTAAGTAATGAGGCAAATGAGGTAATTTGCCTTTTCTTTCCTCACTAGATCAGTATACTTCGTATGGAATACGCCCACGCTGATACACCACAATTACCCTGTGAATAACGCTTTTCATAGCATTGAATAAGAAAAGACGAAAGTCCTGCATCACTTATACATATGTAATTTTCATAGCATCACACTGTAACTATATAATTAATCTAGAAATGAATCTATAGTGTGTTTCGGTTTCCACAAATTCTAATTAACAAGCAGACCACCAGTTTCGACGCAAGTGTTATCATCAGGTCCTTATTTGAATTATAAAAATTGCGTAATGCATATGAAATACAAAGGTGTGATAACAGGAACAAAATATAGAAAAACCTCCAAAAATCATCAATTTCTGTTTACAATTAGCTATATGGCAAGATGCATTAGCTTAAGCATAGCTTTTATTATTTTTGCTTTCTAATTAGATACTCCGTCTGTTAATTTTCTTCTTGTCATTCTTCTATAGCACCAATTTTACGTAGCTACTGCTCAACATACATGCAGCTGTTTAGATCCACATTTCAGTGCCATCTTAGAAATGACTCCATTTATTGTATCTTAAGAGCGATGTAAAATGATTAATATACAAGTGAATAAATGCGACATGCGATTAAGTACTATATAATGCACAGCGAAAGTAAATATCCGCGCACGATACGCATTTATCTTCGCGAGAACCTAATGGAAATATTCCAAGTGTTAGAATTAGCGGGATTGCCGTGAATAAATTGCTCTATTAGCACGCAAGTCTTAGGAGATTACCTTTCATTTCAAATGTCACGAAAATTGGGAAGGAGTGAAGAAAGAGACTTGAGAGTAAGATATTAGTTAGTCGTCGACGGAAAGTAAACGAGCGAAAACCGATTTCGATTTGTTGCTGATCCTGCATCGAAGTAATAGAATGGAAATGTCTTTTTGTAAAAAAGCTTGTAGTAAAGGAATGAATGAATGAACGATTTCCGCTGCGGGAAAGGAAGCGGATGAAGATGGCACAGAACACAACACGGGGTTGGTTGGCGCCCAAGGAAGAGTTAGGGATGGCTTAAGTCTTACGTCGGACGGGCGATGTAACACGGTTTGCTGTAAGTAGCGGAGTAACACGAAGCTCGCATTTGGATGAGTGATCAGCGAAGATTGATCTGAAATCTCTGTAATCACTTAAAGCTGGGGTCTCAACCAACTCTCTGCTGATCCCTAGAGTTCATCTAAAGCTCACGAGATCTTTAATCTTCTTCGAATCCTCTTGGAAATGCCTTTCCAAGAAAATCTTGGAATTATCAGTTCGAATCTCGCTCGAAACGAATCCATTTATACGAAAATTCTCCAATTTAGTCGTACATCGGTGGTTTAAAATTAAATGATTCATGGATTTTAAGCAGTGGAAGAAAATTAATTTTCATCCCCGAATATATGAAAAGAGGGTGTCATCTTAGGTTTGATTCGTTCAAGAACGGAGCGTCCTTAGGTTGCCATCCAGCGCTTCAAATATCAATGGAGAAATTTGTTACCACTGCAAGAAATCTCTCTAGATGCAGGATTAGCATAGGCATTAACCAGCTGTAAGTTCTCATATCCGATCCATTACGTTCGCTCGCGGATTTCTTTTCCACGCTGAGAAGTAATAAAGCCAAGCCATCGATTCATCTGTCAAGTTCCTTGAGCAGAGGATCTTCTCATCAAGCTCTTTTTTGGGCCTCTTTCAGCACGCATATCTGTTTACCCATTTGGCTAATGCGAGGTTTTTACTTCGTCCATCACCCGCGGCACAGCAGCGCCGGTTCATGAAATATGCGTCAGTAAATATGCTTTGCGAAACAGGATGCCAAGTAGCATGGCTTTCTAGGTTATTCGGTGATCGAGAAAAGAAATACAGGAGAAAATGTTCCAGTTCTTTCATGGTTGCTTTTTTTCGACTAAAGCTGAAAATATGAATTCTTAAAATTATTAACGATGACTTCATAAATCCATATTTCCATAATAAATATAATTAGAGGAAACCTCACGTTTAAGTTGCGTATTAAAGTAGAATAAGAGCTACTTATTATCCCATTGTTATCTCATCTCATCTACAAAACCTGAAAATCAAGTCAAATATGAAAGTGGAAAAAAAAAATCTTAAGAGAATCTGTACAATTTTGACTACTTTACCTTATGTATGATTATTTTCTGGTTTTGATTATTATATAAATATGAAATATTGTACATATAGGTATATACATATCTTTCCCAGTGTATTTATCGGTACATAGTTACTTTATAAATCTAAATTATCTATAGCAGTTCTTACATTGTATTTTTCTAGCATTGTAGATTTTTTGTAATTATTTCCCAAGTATTCCGTAATATCCCATGTTTTATTTGTGATATTCTCTCTTTCTGAACATGTATAATAAATTTCATCTCTTTGCATATCGTACATTTTTTTCTCATCAATTCGCAGTAAGTATTTGCTCAAGTGTGCTAGAGGAAGGTAGTCAGCGAGCTTTGCAGTTGACCATGTCTCAGGATATAATCTTTCGCATCAGTCTTTGAAAAATTTTCTTGAAGTTTTTCTCCAAACTCAACTCTTTTCAGAATTATTATGCGTTGCACATAACTGTAATGGCAATAGATTGATTCGATTTCTGGCTCCTACATAATCCAATCAGTTATCGTATCTTTGCAGTAGAAATTTGCTAACTTTGAAAGTTAAGCCTCTTCCCTCTTTTAGAGAGCTGAGTTTAACGATTCATAAGGCGATACCGAACGGTCCAATCTCATTCGGATTACATTAAGGGATCCTTCAGAGATTGGAAAAAGGACGGAGACGAGTGAAAAAACCGTGACTTTTTAATGCGGAGAGATTGTCCCCATCACGGGGTCGAGAAGGACATCTTTTTGATCGAAAGGTCCAATGCGGTCTTCCCTTGAATATTTATGAAGTGAAGGAATTGAAGCGCCTCCTTTTTATTAGTGTGACAGCGTTTCTTTTACTCATTCTCGCTGTTTTTTAATTCACGTGTCCCATGAAACATTGAGTGCTGCGGGTCAGGATATTTCCCCTGCACTTCTCCATCCGCAGGAAGTTGAATAACAGGGTAGACTCATCTGGAGCCGCGGTGTAAGATAAAAGGGATATGGAACGCTGGATACGGAGAGAAGGGATTCATGACCTGGAGGGTTTTGCGATAGATCGGGTTTAGGTAGGGCGGAGGAATCCATAAGGATGATGGGATGGATCTCGGGGTCCAGAATACGGATGTCTTTAATGGAAATCCCAAGCACTGCGAATCTAGCATATTGCTTCCGAGGTTGATTTATATGGATTCATTCTAGATGTGGAAGTTCGGGAAAGAATCGATTACTTTTAATGAAAAGAATCCTTCGTTATTGCAAAATGGGTTTGACGCACTTTTCTATATTTAATACATGTAGTAGTTGCAAGTTATACCATTTGATTCATTTAAGTTGGAAGAAATTTTTATTGATTATTATTGATTATTACATCACCTATCGTGAAAAAGTAATGACAATTTCTGATTATAACCATTATAATCATTATAAATAAAAGAACCGAATTTATTACGTATGTAAACTGGCAATTTTGGAGCACTATTAAAACCTTTACATTTTAAGGGTTTCTGACCATCTACCGCTGAATACTGTAAAAATTGTTANTTAAAAATTAAGACACCAGGAGAAATATGGGTGGGATGAAATCAGCCGCGAGTTACGCTCGGCAAAATAATTTTCGGAGTTGCTTTATATTTTAAATTTACTCTTCACCAAGGCCTAGTATTCTAGAAAGCCTCCAGGTGACGAATATTTTCTGAGGAGTTTCTAGCTCCTTAATAAAATGTTGGAAAACATTGGTTTTGCAATCTACTGTATCAGAATCTGAAATAGTTTTTTGTAAATATTAAAAAAATATATTTTCTCTCTGTGTATGCTATCAGCAAGGCGATTTTCCTAAGAGGCGATCCTCCGCTTATACTTCTTATCCATTCTTCAGTTATAGAATGAAGAAGAAAAATGTTTAAACAAATGCAAAGGGCGCTGCGAGTTCGTAAAAATATTTTTCCCTAGACTTCGTTTGTAGACTTACGTAAATATTTGAGTAGCCAAGACATTGAATAAATGGGATTCATAACAGGAGTTTACCTATTTAAAAACGCTCCAATTGCTCGCATGTTTGAACTGCCTTAAAGCGTTTAATTAAATGCCTCTAAGCCGTTCGCAAAGTTAACAAGTAGACCGAAAGTTTTCGGGGAATATCTTTTTATAGCGCGAGTTTGCAGAGATGCTTGAAGAAGAGTTGAAAAATTGCGGGGTGGTGCGAGACCGAAAATTGAGGAGCAGCAAGCGACGGAAGGCCTTCGAGTGGGTGAATCGGAGTAAGAAGGGCTATGAAAGCCTGCACAAACGGTAATATCAACTGATGGAAGGATAAATTCGCCGCTCGCTAAAGGAGCAGCTGCGAGGATAGTCTTTCCTCCTCAAACTCTTCATTTTCTCCCCGTTTTTTCATCCATCCTCATCTTCTTCGCGACGCATCAGCTCGTCAGACTTCATTTTTATTCCTCCGCAAGAACTTTAAATTATGAGATTTTGGCGAAACCGGAGGAAAAAGTAACTTACCCGTCGCTCTCTCAGCGTATTAAGTTTTCTGCTCCTCTGTTATCCCGTTCTCTCTACCTCTGAATGTGAAAGGATGAAGTGAAATTGCGATTCCGATCAAGCTCATGAGTTAAGCCGTTAGCGTTTACTCCTATCTCTCTTTATCAATTGAGATTGTCTGCATTCTATTTGGGTTCGCTTAACGCATTATTCTGGCGCCAACGATGGTGGATATTTTGGGTGCTGAATCAATGTAGTGTTGTGAGGTTTTTATAAATATGTTTATGCATAAATTAATGTTTTAACTTTCGAACACCTCATTGGTGTTAGAAAGTTAAAACATTAATTCATGCTTGAGCGATCGTGAGATTGTCACTGGTTATCGCTTATCAATGGGAGGAAATTTTTAAGATTTACACTGAGTTAAAATCTCTTTTTTAAGAGTTTTTTAAAGGTACTTGCATTTTTTAAAGTTTTAAGCAGTTCGTCGCATCACGGATTCACTGATAGTATATTTTTCATTAAATAAAATTACAAGGTACGCATTTTAACAATGATGCGTTAATTGAAAATACATTATCAAATGAAAAAGTTCGTGAGATTTTTACGTTTATAGAGGAACGCATGTTAAAACAGTTTATTTTTTTTAGAGATTGACGTTAAACTAAAGCTTAGGTGATCGTATTTGACTATAAGATATATTATGGGATAAAAATAAGTTACAATATCAGATCACATTTGGGTTCTCAGATGATTCTAGAAACTATTTGTTTGAAAATAATTGTATTTTATTTATTTGATACTTATCATTTCGTCTGCTATTGAGCTTAATTACTCAATTTAACATTGTTGATTGCACTCTTTTATTACAAATATGTTATGATATTTTACGTATAAATGCGTTATAGTTTATTATAGATAACTTCCTTGCGTTCTCCTATGGATGAATCAGATCTTTGTTCTTTATTATTAAATTAGTAATAATTATAAATTTATAATAATTTAATTTGCCAAAATGCCTGGTGGCAACACCATCACACGATATACGTAATTGCTTATCCCGAGTAAAATATCAATAAACTTACCTCTTTCCCTTGACAAATTAAAATTATACCATTCTACTTATCAATTCCACACCTTATATAGATAAGCCCATGGTAATATTTATGGCGATTCCAAGACACGTAAAGGAATTAACCCATGATATAAATTCATGAAATACTACCTCTAGATTAGTGCTGAATGTATTCTCTTTATACAGCTCGCAATCAGAGCGAGTGCCACAAATTTATTCTATCAAATTTGAATAAAATTATCCTTCCGTCAACCCTGGACACGCCCACTTGGCATTAGAGCGGTGCGGTTGATTTAGTTCTCCATTTTGACCTTTCCTTGCACAATGATCTCGGCCTCCCAAGTCGCAAGACGTGATGAAACCCCTTTCAGAAAGTTTATTCGCAGAATCGTAAATTGATTCGCAGATTCTTTTCAGAGCAATCTATCGAGCTGCTACACGAGGTGACACCTTAAATCATTTTGCAATCGACCGTCAGTTTATCCTCCCTACAGCGCCTATACAATATCCTCTTTATGCCCCGTCTTCATTTCCCGCGCAGTATGCATTTTTATCGAATTTACGGTTCCCTCGGACTTTTGGACTTATGCCGAGCCGTTTAATGTTGCTAATGGAAGTGCCAGAAGGAGGGAAATTGCTACTTAACATTTTTCCCTCCATCTTAAATTTCGCATTACGCCCAGGTTATTCCTTACTGTGAGGAATTTAGAACTCGGTCTACCGTGAGTCTTCCTCAGCCGTCGCAGCGTCCGCCATTTTGTTTTGGGAGTGTTGGTCGCTGCTTCCAGTTTTTTTTCCTCCAAGAAGGCCCTTTTTTAAGTGGAGGACAGGTGGCGCCATTTGAGAGTGACGGGAGGAAATGAACAAATGGCAGTCGTTAAAAATTAAGACACCAGGAGAAATATGGGTGGGATGAAATCAGCCGCGAGTTACGCTCGGCAAAATAATTTTCGGAGTTGCTTTATATTTTAAATTTACTCTTCACCAAGGCCTAGTATTCTAGAAAGCCTCCAGGTGACGAATATTTTCTGAGGAGTTTCTAGCTCCTTAATAAAATGTTGGAAAACATTGGTTTTGCAATCTAAGAAGAATTAGTTAATCTATATAAAAATCCATGACTTAAAGCTTAAATTATATTTATAAAGAGTAGATTTTTAACATCACCTAATCACTAATCATCATCACATCTAATTATAGATAGGTGTTTTCCTGTTTCGGATCCGACAGTATTTCATTTTGTTGTACGAAAATTCAATCACTACTTATTGGTGCTATTCATCAGTTGTGATAACATTTAACTCTTTACGAACTAGGATTGTTCTAACAAGTTGCTTTATTTCATGTCTTATTGTGACGAAGCGTTTAAATAATAAATATATCGAAAACCGTTGCCGTATAACTAACCCTATACGTGGCCTTAAAACCATATCTAATTATAATCATAGAATCAGTGAAATCTTTGTCCTCTTTCATAGTAAAAATAATATGCTCTATATAACTTAATATGAAATGGTTTTCCAGGAAGTATGGAGGACAGATTCAGTCATTACCGTCTATTCTGAATTGTAATTTGCCTTGTGACTCGAACGCTTTGTGTTTACACCCCATGCCACACGCCGAAAGGCGGCTTGTAAAGAATTTATGTAGATGTAGATACGTCTACTGATGAATAAATATAGAAATATTTCCGTTGCTTACTTTGGTCTTCTAAGTACTATAAATTCGCCATTTTATAGGATTTCTTGTGGTGTTTCCTCGTTTGCGGGAAATTGGAAAGAAAAAACTAAACCTCATGTACATACATTAAGGTGGTAGAAGTCAAAATTGTCGGACCGGAACAACAAAAATGAGGAGCATATTGCCTCAAATGTTTTATTTTTGAAAAACGATTAAGGAAAATAAACGGCCATATTTTTTTAGGTTTCTCATTCTCCATCCATTAAGTTAATTGATTAGGCGTCCTAACTTTAGAACTTCAAAGGAGCTCCTTCTCTCACTCAGCTCCATTCAAAGTTAGTAAATCATTTCAAAGCGAATAATTTGTAGCATTGAGTCAATTTTGTGCCACTTAACTCATCCCTGCGTCTGGAATAAGCATTTTATTACAGCCTCGAATATACGCGTATCCACTTTGGCCAGAATAAATTTAATCGTGATCGTCATTAATGGTAGCCCAAAAAAATTTTCAGTTCTGCGAATTGTGTGTTGAAAGGGTGTTTTCAAGTGTCCATCACTCGGCGATATATTAATTCGGTTGGAGGGGTACCTCTTTCAATTTTTTTTCAGTGTATTATTGATATTTATACTGAATAGGTTCAATCAAAAAGTTCTACTTCATGTAATTTTTTATTCATGTAGTTTTGATTATATATATATATTAAACAAAAAAATTAACCTAAAAAAATAACAGCTTTGGATTTCTTCTTAGCGTTGACGATCCTGGACAATGTTGGCTTGTGCTGATCAGGTCAGGCGCTTAGCTTCCCATTTATGAAGTTGTTCATGAGATGGCCCAAACGAGAGAGAGAAAAAAAGAGAGCCGCGAGGGCCTAATCGGCTGTCAGCAGCACCGGCGCATACATACTGGAGATGTACAGATGTACAGCGCCACCACTCTATCCGAGCGAGTTTGAACAATTATGAATCGAGAAAAAGCTGTAAGATTTACTAAATATTAGCGAAGTGTATATCTAGTTGTGTAAACTTATTAAGACAAGTTCACTCAATAAACTTGTCCTTCTCCATGTCCCTTCACAAATCTAAACGATTTCAGATGCGAATCTCATTGCAACGATGGGAACTTATTCGCTTCTGGAGAACTTCTTCCTCGCTTGGAAATCGCATAATCCTCACTCGCCACACCCATTATTATGCCCTCCCACACGCCCTTTATTATCTAGATAAATCACTCGGCGGAATAAAATTGTACTAATCCCCTCCTTCTTTCGCTTCTCGACTGTCGGCATTTTTCCTTCACTTCTCCTCGTGCCTTTTTTAATACGAGCGGCATTATTCAAATGAAATTAAGCGAGGTCTGCTCGCACTTACGTCTCGAGATTGCGCCGCGTGTGATTGCTTCTTTCATGTGGGAGCGAGACATTGCTTTCCACTACTTTTCCCTTTTTTCCTCGTCCTCGAGGGCTCTCCACCAATGAGGTATTCCCATTCTCCCGCACTTTTTTCCATTCGTTTTCCCTCTCGCTCGTCGGAATGAGGGATTGGTGGGGGATGAAGGAGAGGAAGGTGTTAGGATCGAGGAATGCTGCGTAGAAATGTTTCCAACCCCCCCCCCCCCCCCTCCACCTTCTGCTGTAGCGTCGGAAGACAACACCTACAACAACCCGCGAGTCCCTGCCGTATTGCATCATCCTCCCTTCGCCTTCTGGATATTTCCATCGTTTCTTAGCTTTTCCCATTCATGTCCGCTCGCCTCCTGCAGGACTCATTGAGAAACTGACTGCGCGCTCGCGTCGTAGCCTTTTTTGCTTCAACGAAGTTGGTGGGTTAAGGGGTTACATCTAATCGGCGGCCGGAAATTAAGGCAGAATTCGTAATTTTTAGAAGCTAATTAATGATTTTGATAATCTAAGTTTCTTCGTAAAATAAAAGTATATTCTTTGAATTTTTATTTTTAAAAGCATTGTTAAAAAATGTAAATAATTTAAAAAGTTATTCGCTCATGAATGGTACGCTGTAGGTCGAGCTTTCCCAAACGGTAGGCAGCTTTTCTCATAAATGGTTCATCTGAAGTCAGAAAACAAGCATTTTTTAAACTAGAAAAGCAGAGGTTTTGATGCTTATAGGAAGCTCGCTGATACAACTGGTCTTAAAAAGGGCCTGATAAGTTTCGAGATTTGATTCGAATTTTAGCCAATAAAGGATCGGATTCGTTTTGAATTCAACTTCTCTTCGAAGTTAGGTTAAAGGTTTAGGTTATAGAGTAAAGAATCTCCGATATCAGTTATAATATGCTTAGCATGCCGTCTCACCACAACTAGGCTCCCTAGCGTCGAACCCGAACACTCAGGGTTTATCCTGGTTAAGTCATCATGTGTAGGTCGGTTGCTACTTATGCTGTAAACTTGAAGTAGCAATTGCGATGAGTGGAATTCCGATGAAATAAATGAACAAATATGATGGAATTTTATATTTCGAATCGTTCTCAATACAGTTCTTTTATTTTATGCTGATCTCACATCTGCATTTGTAAGTTGGCATAGAATTTCTAATTGACTTCGCAAATCTGGTTTCGTGAAGCTATGAAATTGATTATTCCGCATTGGTAGAACTATTAAGGCAAGTATGATTTAATCACACGCTGGTATACATATTCAGGTATTGTAGTATGAGGATGCATAACTCAGAATTAGAATTAATGATTTGATTCAGTTTTCAATTTGAATTCGACTGAATATCTGATACTCAATAATAGATTTGATAATCAGTTATTGCAAAGCCTGTCTTTTACACAGTAATAGAGTATAATTTAGGTAATGTATTTTCACCTCAAATATATTATATTCTAATTTTTTATTTATCTACAGAAAGGAATATCCTTTTAGCATCCATTTTAATCGACTTATCCGTTAACTTTATCCTTCATACTATCTATTAATAAAATATTTGGATAACAGTGGCCCTCGAGAGATATTTTTATATTTTTGTTTAGTTTCTTTCTCTTTTCTCCTTCTCAAGATTATAGTCCGGTATGATACATGCCTCTACATATGACTCCTTGTTTTCAAGCTGTTGCGAAATTGGTAAATAGAAACGTACTTATAGTTTCATTTATAAAATCAATATTCAACAAACGTTTTAAACTTTTTTAAACAGAATTAAATACTTTCTTCGTACAAAATTTTCTGTTTGAAGGGAGTTAGAATGTTAGGTGCGATACAGGAAATTAAGTTATTCATTTTATTTGCAAAACGTTCAGGCCGCTCAATATTTTTCAGTTAACCTCCTATAACTCGAATGATGCATTTAATTTAACAATCGAATTGTAAATTTATGTAGGGAGCACTTGAGAGCTTCAGTTGTTATAAATGTAGATATTATTCAATGAAAGCATCAATTAAGGATTGTCATTAAAAGCGTTCCACGTGTATTGCATTAAAAGAATGACACTGCAGAGTTTTGATTTTTCTTCCTTTTCTACTCGATTTTAATTTATCATAAATTACTTCAAATGCATTACTTTTCTATCGTTATATTTATGTTTGGCCGTTAATATACGCAACCTTTTCCAACAGCTATACTAGTTGCTTTATAATTTGTGTAGGAATGGTAATCTTATGGAAGTTTCGTTTATATCTCGATTGCCTCCATAGTTTTAGTCTTCTCTCCTACGAAAACTAGTTTGGCTCAAATAGAAGAAAATACATTTCAGGTGCGAGGGATAACTTTAAGTCGTCGAATCAAGGAATTGTTAAATTTGATAAGAAGCTAGAATTTTGAACGAATCCACTAATTCGGATGGATCAGTGGTTCATGGTTGGTTGATTTCACACTTGATTAACGCATTTGATGGCGCGGAAAAATATTCATTTCCGTTCAGAAAGAAATATGTGCGCAAGAAGTTTTGCAGACATTTTTAAAATAATATTACAGATAATAATATCCAGTTGTTTTTATTATTTTTAATTAGGCTTCGGGGGATCGTGAAGTTCTTAGTCCCTTACATTTATCATATTGCAATACGTAGAGGGAGTGAGGGAACGACATCAGGGAGGAAAAACAGAGGGAAATAGGTAGCCACAAAAAAGTTGCCTCCCAAAATGACATTAGCCTGGCGCAGCTATCCAAATTCGCTCCAATAATTATTCATCGCGTTTCATTAAATTGCTCGGATATTCAGGATTGGAATTGCTGTAATAATTCTTGAATATTCGTTTTCGGAAAGCTCGAGTGGGAATTAAATTTAACAAATAAAATTCCTCTTACCTTTCATTAAACGCAGGACCACCGCGGAATAAGTATTTATTAAATTCAGAAATTGAGAAATAAATGTTTGACGCAGTGTAATAACTTATTTTGACGTTAGAAGGAATCTGTTTAGGGCTAAAGAATAACTTTCTTGCAGAATTTTGCATTTTGCGGTTCCTATTATGACAATAACTCGCTAATCAAAATACGTTGGAAATTCACTCAGGGGTAACTTGAGTACTTATGTATTAGTGATTGATGTTTCCGAAAAAAGCTAAAATCACGGAAAACCATGATTTTATAATATGAAATAGTAATTTTCGTAAATATTTTCCGGAAAACTACGATGATTTTTGCGAAGTAGTAGTTTTGCTGAAATAACATTTTATTAAAAGTATTGACGTAAAGATCAAATAACTCAGATTCTTATTATTTGTAATAAATCGTGAAATATTAAAAAACTGAGAATTTTTGTCAGTGCAATATTCCGCATCATTTGCGTCTCGCTGATAATTTGTAGTAGTAGTGGTAGTAATGGTACAAATGTTTCGACAGTTGAAATTTTGCACCGCTTCTACCAAAAGCGATCGCGCAACCCACTTGGCCACCATTGAAGCCGTCATTGTCAACTCGACTCTGCCTTAATTGGAGAAAAAGGCTCTCTTTTAAGAATATTAATTTTGGTATTAATTTTCACCGGAGAGGTAATGGCTCAAAAAAAAATCGGAAAATGGAGAGAAACTTCATTTCTACTCTCATTTGTTCATGATTCAAATCACCGTAATTAAGAGCTGTTTCACAATGGAGCCCTTCCCGCGTATCGGATGCTTAAAAGAATTTCGTTCCCCTCCATTTCGCCCATCGTTTCTTTCTTGTTTCCCACCTTTGTATTCCCTTCGCGATTTAATCCTCTCTCAAGGCGATGATTGAGCATAGCAATTGCCTATCGCGATGATGAATGCGGTACGAAAATTCCGAGTCCCTCACAACGGTGGGGAAAAAGGAAGAGTTCTGTTCTGTCGCTTTTTATGTCCATCGTGAGGTGATTTATGAATCTCCTTCCCATCTTGGTCGAAGGATGACTGAGTTTCATTCGCTCTCGAAGAGTAGTGGTTGGGAGATGAAGTTTGTGACGAATTTACGCAGAGAACAAAATTTCTGAATGATTGGGTTGAATACGCAGCTGAAATTGGTGAATCGTTAACGTTCATTTTCAATGAATATTCATTTCCAATTTTTGGGCAATAATTCTTATATGTGCGTTCGCGATCTTCGTCACTGATATCTTATTTACACGTTTTTGATGGACTCAAAAGCTTTCTAAGTATTAGTTTTTCTCGTTTTAAACGAAGTAAAACGGAGTTATAAGGCCGTTCAATGTTGTTGCATGCATCGGATAATGAAGTCAAAGGGAATTTATGCATGCAGTGATGAATTGTAAAAATACCATTTTTTTAAAATGCTAACAGCATTTCCCTGGAAATTGTTTACGCCCAATGTATAGAGAAGGTGCTGTTTTAAAACTTATGCTTTATTTCATTCCTCGATGTTTGGTATTTTCTCACTCATATGCGCATCTAGTAACGGTGGCTTACTACATACAACGCTGACACTTTTAAATGCTAGCTAGTTATATTAGACCGATTTGATGGCTTCCATGACCTTTCATCATGAATTTAAATGCGAAAGTATCATTAATTTACGTTAGTAGAGGTCTTACTGAAGTGGTAATCCATATAATTAATATTATATCATTAATTTTTACTTATTTATCATTTACAAATGAAGCCATGCTAATTGAGATTTCGTCATCATACCAATTTAATGTAAATATGACCTCAATGTCGGGAGAAAGAAACGCAATCTTTCTCACTGCACATGTCTACGTGTATTACTTTTTCAGTAGCAAACCTCTCAATATTTCTCTCGATCTGGTTGCGATAGTTTATTCCACAAATGAATAAACGAGGTCCTAACACGTTACCCTGAAGAGCACCTTAGGTCGCTTCACGCAGATGTAATTAATAATTTGAGAAGGGTTAAATCGGAATGGACGAAACGGAAATAAGCGCAGAAGTGCGCAAATAAAGACGCCGTCGTATCTCCCGTTTTTTTTCGCAGCCTTTACGCGATCGTCTGCTCCCTTGGCGCGCGATTTTGTTTTTCTTTTTTTTCGTCGTCGTCGTCGCGTTCAGTGTCCTTGGAGGACAGGGTGGCCGCCCTTTCGCCAATTAGGTCACGTCTCGGACCTTCTCCACCCCCTTTCTTCCTCTTTCACTTCCTTTTTTCTCTCTCCCACACTATATCCGTCGCTCTTTCGCTCTCTTTCCATCTTCGCATCTCTTCCCTCTTCCATCAGATTCCATCCCTTTTCCAATTCGCGCCAGCTACGCACTTTCCGCGAAATGCCCCCAAGTTGGCCTCACTGCTTTCGGCCTCAAGAGTCATTCGTTTTTTCCTCCTTTTTAATCCCTCTTCGACTGCCCCCAAGGACTCTTTTCGGCAGGGAGGGGGGCGTTAAAGTATGGAAGGAGGCGGTGTCTTTACCTCCCATCCTTCCCCCTTCCAATTCGGAACAAATTCGTTCCTAATGGATTCTCGATTGCCTTTGTCACCCCGTATATGGTCCTCTCTCTAGCTGGTGGAATTGTCCGCGCGGACAAATGAGGGTGTGCAGGAAGGCTGAAGTGCAGCCGAGGGGAATAAGTGCGGGGAATTAAAGCCTGGACCGTATTTTGCATCGCGGCTGGATGGGCAATTGCCGAGTTCCGGAATATGGAAGGGGTTCAAAGGAGTTCAAGCGAATTGGGACGTTCCTTTCCGGGGATGAGGGTTTTTAACTCGCCTAGTTTCGCGACTCAGTATATAGGTCATTGTTTCAGGGACGAATGGAACCGTGGAATTTCAGTTTTCCATTGGACGTGATGCATGAATTCAAACATTTCTCCTTGAGAGTGCGATATTTGGAAATGACAAAGAAATTAACGTTACGGCAAATAAGATTTTGTGAAACACATCGCGAAGAATTGCGATGAAAAGAAATTAATGGAATGTGCCCAATTTTCATAGTACTTAAATATAATTTTAAAAAATAGTGTACATTTTTATTATAATTTCATAGTATTTAGTATTTTGTGTAAGATTATCGACTCATTTCGTGAATAGATACTCCAAGTCATGACTGCGGAGTATAACAAGCTTATTACCAATTTTGAGAGATTATGGTTTTATTTACATC
This sequence comes from Ladona fulva, assembly GCA_000376725.2. Classification (NCBI taxonomy): domain Eukaryota; kingdom Metazoa; phylum Arthropoda; class Insecta; order Odonata; family Libellulidae; genus Ladona; species Ladona fulva. The sequence continues at coordinate 1,483,036 of KZ308360.1, read as the reverse complement.
GTGAATCGTTTCAGTCAGAAATTTTATACTTTGTGCTGTAATCCACACATAGATTGAAGTAGTTTTTTGTCTTCAACTTCTTCAAGCGAATCATTTTCTTGAATCGTTTAGATCAGATTTTTTTATTTGTGTATAAAGTTTAGATTTTACTTTTATGGGAACTACAGTATTCTGCTTGGTTGGCGACAGAAATCCTGTTATTTAACGCTTAAATAAATATACAGCATCGATACACGCAGTAATCAAACTACCAAAATAAAATTTCTCATATTTTCAATTCAATGTATTTTAAGGTTACCGAATGATCACTCCTGTATTTCATGTATTTAAAGATATAGTATTACAGGGGGCGTTGCAATCATGAATTGGATTCGTTCCTTCGAAGAACTTTTTATCGGTATTAAAAGCCGTTCTGAATGATCTTCCGACCTCGGACTGACAAGTTTGCCGTGAGGTAGCTGGTCTGAATCCGGGAGAATGGGAATCACTTTATTGCGTCTTTTGAAATACCAAATTGTGGCGGTGTAATGTGTTTGAAACATGAATTTGTTTTACCTAAAATGTAAGCAAACGAGTTACTGCATAGAGAAAATATTTGTTGTTTATCTATTGTTAAATATCTGTTAGTTTTTCCTGAGCTCCCAATCACTCAATGAGAATACACAATTTGCAACCCTCAGTTTTAACGGAGAATTCATTGTGGAAGAAGTGTGAAATAAATCACGTAAAGTAAAGCTTTAGGGTGTTCAAGGTCGAATCATATGAAAGATAATGCGGAACGTGCAAAATTTCTGAATATAGTATGGTTCTTTGAGAGAGAGTTGAGTCATAATTGGTGATTTTATCTTGGAATTCTTACGGAAAAATAGAGAAAGACTAATTTAAATTTAATGTATTTACCCGTATTTAATTTATAAATCTCCGTAGTATTTCATTTATTAATGGCGTTCCACCAAGTAAGGTCGTTTCATATTGATTAAATTTAGTCTTTTGAAAACTTCAGCTATGGTTATATATTACATTAACCTGAGCGATTAAAGGACGTAACATTTTCTCCTCAAATTTATTTTATAATATATCGCCTCAATCTTTTTGAATTGTGTGCTCACGTCCAAGGAAGAAAATGATGTCACAGAAATAATATCCACCACTTCAGATACGAGATTTCCACAGATTTTTCTTTGCCCATCGCCTAACGGTCTAATTAAAAATAAAAGGATTCTGAGGAATAAACGAATAATACACATAAATGCGCGGTCTTTAACGTTATCTCTTGGCCGTCATTTAATCCCCGGAAGGAAACAATGAAACCACGGAGACAATGCCTCTCCCGGTCATTTTCCAAATGATAAATACTTGTGAAAGCAATGAGCAACCATGAGACACTTGCTATGAATCATGTCGGGCAGCCTGTAGGGCCGGTTTCTGACATTAATACTGCCTCAGGGCTCGGAAATTAATGGAGTGTGATACTGGAATAACGCAATGTGAATTTAATGCCTCAAACTAGAATAAATAATAATATTGAAGCCAATCTCCTGCTGGCCTGTATTGATGAATAGAATGTTTTTCTTTTGATACAGGATAGAGAAAAATGTAGTATTCTCTCTCTTTTATTCTTTTTCATGGCTGTAATGAAGTTAGTGAGCTATGAGTGATGCTGGATGATGGCATTAATTAAGGTAACTTCTTATTAAACGCTTTGAAAAGTGTTGTTCATGGAGTCTTGGTGCTTCACTTACAAGGAATTGTTTATTTTATTCTGGCTAGGTGGGGTATGCAAAGGAAAACTACCTCACTCCTCACCTTACCTAGTTAGCCTCATTCCCTCTCCTAGCTTTCGATAGCTAATGGTAGGGGGAATGAGATTCCAACTGGACTTCGGGTTGAATATTTTACTGACAGATGTAGATCATCGTACATGATACTGTCTACTTTTCATATTAAGTCGTAATTTAAGTGAAGGATTTCTTTATAACATCCAGCAATTAGGAGGGTTTGAACCTCGTCAGATTTGTCATTCGATAGCAATAGCTTAGGATAAGGAATGAGGTTTATTTGGCAAGGGGAGGATTGGGGTATTTTGCCATTGTACTCCTCCCTGGGCCATAGCATTTTCAGGGGAAAACTACAAATGGAGACCAAAACTCATTATAAAGAACATTTTTCATAACATTCATTGTGGAGTGACCAAAATGAGTCCTACCGTTAAGCGTCGCTAATGCCTCAGTAGCTTTCATATTACCGCAGATATGTGAAAAACAAAGACAAAAGTGAGCGAAAGATGCATTTTTCTATCCTGTGGTGTTAAAAGACAATTGAAGGACTGCATCGATACATTTATTTCTGCGTTTGACGCTAATTTAATGTGTGGCATAGGGTTGCCTCTTATACTCAGAAAAACAATAACCATCGTCTGTCTGTAAAGTATTCAGCCTGAAGGCCGGTTGGGCCCTCATTCCCTCTACCATTAGCTACAAAGAGCTAGGAGGGGGAAATGAGGCTTACTAGGCAAGATGAGGAGTGAGGTACTTTGCTTTCTTCTCTGAACTAGAATTCTATAAGCAAAACTAGCCCGCCTTAGTGAAGTGCAATGATTCCACGACTTTAACACATTCCGTAATATTGCATAAGAAGAAATCTTAATGCCTTAATTCAGCCTCAGTAGCTTTCATATCATCACAGCCATGTACAAGTCTGAGTAAAAGTAAGTAAAAGATACTCTAAGGTATGTATCCCATACAATAAGACAAATGATAAATATTTCGTTCATCAAGATATGGTAGCAGGACCAAACCATCAAGTTATAACTATAACAGATTTAAACAATAAAAATGAAAACTTAGAAGTGAATAAAATAAGTGAATACAACGAATAAATAATATACTTTAATAATTAAAGCAAATAAATATTAAGATACGATAAAAAATTTAGGTCATGGTTCGTAGGAGTTGTCAAAAAAAATTAAACGTCAAAGAATTTAATAATGCAAACGACGAAGAATTGTTTCCTCAGGGAGTCGCGCATATGAGGCAGGAATTGGGAGTTTGTAAACTTCGTGGAAGATGGGGAAAAACGTCGAAGAGAAGAAAAAGGAAGGCGCCCCCTTAAAAAAAAATAAGTCGCAGTTTGACCTACCCTCGTCCTTCGCATTTGCCTCCCTTCCCCTCCCATTTCTCCCCGCTCTTCCAGTTTCTCTCCGTTCCGTCTTCATCATCATCCACTTTCACCGCAGACTTCTCTGGAGAGACGCGAGACCCAAGCAGCACCATCCGTTCATCATTACACCAGAGGGGAAGTCCGGCAGTGACGTAATGAGCAAGCCTTCGATGACGTGCTGACCCATTCCTTCATCTCGTCGGTCGTTTTACACGCCCTTATCTCATTTTCTTACGCAACTTCTAATTTCCCCCCTTTTTCTCGATCGCGAACTTGTCGAGAAAAAATTTTCGTTGTATTCTTTCATCCTACAAGGAGGCAATTTTTGTCTAAATGCCTCTTAATTTTAATCTAATATAATCTCCGTAATTTTAATGTAATGTAATGTCTTATTGTAGCGGTAGTCCTTAGAGATCGCCTCGCAAAGTCGTAGACTCAACAGTGAAAAACTGTTCACCCACAACGAAGGAGGAAATTTTTGTCTAAATACCTCTTAATTTTAATCTAATTTAATCTCCGTAATTTTAATCTAATGTAATGTCTTAATGTAGCGGTAGTCCTTACAGATCGCCTCGCAAAGTCGTAGACTCAACAGTGAAAAACTGTTCACCCACAACGAACGTATCCAATTACTATAAAGCAGCTCAATATACTGATTTACAAAGAATTTCCACTGCTCCACCTGGCGGCATTTAACAATAGCTGAGTTGGATAACGAGTGCGAATCTTATTTTGGGAACATTTTAGTAATTTCTCGCATTTAAAGATATTGGTGAAGCCTTGCTGCCTTACTTCGGTTAATCGTATACGAGTATTTTTAATCTATCTTCTTGTATAGGATAGAGGAAATTGTATGTCGTGTACTTCGCCTCAGTCTTGTTCATGGTTGTGGTGATATTAAAGCAGCTGAAGTATGACTGTTGGCATTCGTTCTGGTTACGCCTTCTTGAATGTAGTTTAGTGTTATTCAAATGGTCACTGTTCTGCATTTACGTGGATGTTTCCTTTCATAGTACTGCGGTTCATTGAGGAAAGCAAGGGCATAATCCCTCATCTTGTTGCGCAAGACTGATTTCTTCTACTGGTCTTTTGATAGTTTAATGCGGGAGAATTTGTAGTTCAAACTGGCTTTTGGGCTGAATTTGATACTGATAGTTAGGCATAACATTGTAAACGGTCCCAAGTATTGGTACAAAGGAATGCGTTATTGTTATTATATGGTATGTTTTCTAATCAGGGTTTTCTATGAAATTTCCTTCTCCTCTCTTTATTAATTCATTTATTCATCATCAATTTTTATTAATTTTAAAATGTTTTATTTGTTTATTCTTAAGTCAAAATTTGTGTACCATCTCAAGGACCAACTGCCATTACTCATCCGCTAATATACTGACGTTATTATATTGCAATTAATTCAGTAGTAGTAGTAAATACAGTTCGTGGATGGCCTGGGGTGCCGATGAATTTCGATGTCTCCAAAGCGAGGTATTGGTCAGCAAGACACTTCGATAAACTGAGGAAGTGGGGAAACTAGGGTCAGTGGTCAGTGAGGTGTCTGACAACCAAGCGTCGGACAATTAGAATGATCCGTAGCTTCGTTCTCCTAATTTTGCAGTTTATTTCCTATTATGGAATCTTTCTCTTCGTATATCTTCAGACATTGATATGCATCCATCCATTCTTCATTCTGAAGATATTCCTCCGCAGAACCTCTCGCCTTTCGCTTTCTCGTCTCATATAGTTCCACCGCAGCATGATTGATACATTAAAATTATGCATTCCCGACGAAGCGTCCGCCATCATGTACACCGAGGACTTATTAATTGGCTACCCGTGTCGTGTAAATGCCGGACGTCTTCTCTTAAAGGGACTTTCGAGTTTTGTTTGCGAAGAGATGGATTTCGACCTTCGCCTCGAGTCCTTTCGAATCATTCTTCTTTACTGTGTTGCGAGACCCGCGCGAAGTAATTTGATTATAAACGTTGTTAATCTTCGTTTTTGTTGTAGGTGGAAGGACGGCCTCGCGTTTGCCAAGTGCCCTTTTTGTTCGTTTTTGAAGCGAGGTACAAAAAAGCGGAAATTTATTGCTTAGTTTTGCAAGAACCTTCTCATGAATTCTTAATAGTTTGGGAGAAGGTGCGCAACTCGCCATTTTTCATGTGCAAATTTAGTAACATGTTGAGCGTTCATTTGTTCTGGCAAAAGCGCGCGGTAGTTTCGCATCTATTTGCCATTCCTGAGTTAGATATATTATACAAAATGCGTTTTCTAGGTAGAGGTTGATGAGCAATAACCAATAGATTAAAACTAACCATTCAAGGGAAATTGTTGTTTGAAAATTTAATCATTTCTCAGGATAACGGGCATCATGCCATTCCACGCCTTGTATTGAATAAATTCATTTCACTCTCTCATTACGGATATGTGATCTAAAATTTTTGCTTTGATCGCAATTCAACGATATTGCCTATGAATTCAGATTTAAGGATATCGCTTTTCCATTTAATTTACCTGCTTATTAACGCTTATCAATTCATTAAAATCTATGTAGGCAGCCAAGATGCTGTGAAAATCCACGAGTAAAAACGATGTATACTTTTCCACACAAAATCATCCAATAAATAGTTTTATAATAAAAAAGTGTAGAAAAGTGTTTATACTTCCTCTCACTTATCAATTTAAGTTAAAGTTATGTTTTAAATTGTCAATAATATCCATATTTATTGTTACTATATCGAATTGTAGCTGTAAATTATTATTATACATAAGTATAAGAAGTAATTCGCACTATATATTACAATTTACTGAAATGTGTGATGAAGCAATATCTAAAATATCCTGTAAAAAATTATTTTCCACATAAAGTTATAAAGTAAATCAATATATAAGTAAAACTAGAGTACGTTGTTAGTTAGAATAGAGCTGATGAAGGATATCTTAATTCTAAGAATGTTGAATGAGAATTTTCTGTAATATCATTATCACATCATGATTAAACTCTACCATCTGAAAGCAACGGCAAAATTTGTGAACTTTCAGCATGGAGTCTCTCGATTCTGCGAGAACGGCAAACTACAGGGTTCCAGGAGCGATAAAAATCACTCGTTGGTGAATATTTTTTCCAATTGAGAGAAGTTTTCCAAGGAGTGATGATGAGAATTGGCTGTGGGGCGAAATGCGCTCTTGCTCTCGTTCTTGAACTTTTAATGATCACCGCTTGACAGGGAATGAATCTCAATCAAATGCCAGTGACGCCCTTTTCTCCTCCGCTTTATATTTCGTTTTCTCTCTTATTCGTTCTTGCCTCCCTCCCATGCTATCTGCCAGTACATCCGCAGATTAAGGTGATTGTGCTAAACTGTTCCTTTTTATTTCTCTCTGTGACGTAATTTCCAATTTGTTCAACTAGGCTTGTTGTACTTCCTTGCCCGAGAGGTTATTTAAGTATCCTTTTTTCTTTGGCTTAACACCGATAAAATTAACCTTACTGAAAGAGAGATTGAGGGCTAAGTTTTATGGTTCTTAATGGATGACGGCGTCTGTTTCAGGAATCTTCAGAGAACTCATTATTCTCAGAGAATCCCCAGTAAGAGTTGATGTTAGAAAATTGAGTGGTAGGTAGGTAGTAAACTCATAAAAATATTAATTTTTTCTTTAGAATTTCTTTTCTGAACAGCAATCCGATGCCCTTATAGGGAATAATAACTCTTATATGGTAACTTTAAAAGGTGCGTGATAAATTAGGAAAAACAATATGGATGAATTTTATTTTATGATACCTAAAGTTAATAATTTAATTTATCAGTAATTTTTGAACGAATGATTGAAACTACCTACTGTATTATACACACATTTTCCTGCGAATAAAAATTACACTATTAGCGGAAAGTACTTATTATCCTATTTAATTACCTTATTTTGTGACAGAATTGCACAAGGTAAAGCGATCTTCTATTTATTAAATAGAAATTTACTAAATTTTATAGGCTCGTAAAGAAAAAAATTCACTGATGACATAATAAAATATCTTGGGAAAAGTGCTCCATTTTTCCATGTTTTGCCAAAATTTTAACTTTTACGTATGAAATTTTTATAAAAAATGTTTTAAGTGGTACTTCATTTTCTTTCATCTCACGAAGTAAAAAAAATTCAGTCACCTAACTCCTTTTTTTTAATTCACAGAATGCCAGTTCGGGAAACAACTGTATGAATTGGGTTCTACATGGTTTGCAGATCTTGGCCCGCCATTCGGAGTGATGTACTGCATTCGCTGTGAATGCAGAGGGGTAAGTGTCACAAGTTTTATCTTCAATTCCTTTACCATTTTAGTAACCTAATATATGGGATACAGAAATGTTACTGGGTAACGATTCCAATTAATTACTTTATTAGCTGATGAAGGACTAACCCAGTCCGAAGCCGGTCGTATTAATAAAGTGGAAATGTTACATGGTAATATTTCTGGATCCCGATATGTAATTCCACAAAAAGGAGGCTTCTTCAAGAGATAGATTTTAACCTATCATATTACTATCTCATAGGAACTACTCAATTGTTTGGCTTTAGATGGACGGAGAATCGGAAGGTAAATTCACATTCCCTCGAAACGCCTAATTCCACCCGTTAGAGATGGAAAGAAAGCTATAAAAGATCCATTTTCCTTAGGTTTCTCGGAAGATGTTTTTACGCAGTTTTGGAAACAACGGAGGGATGTTTATTCGGATTCGTTTCCATGACGGTGCAGATCATTCTTCCGTATCGGCTGCTTTGTAAATATCTCCAGGCTATTTGGGAATGAAAGTATGCCTGAGAACATCGCCAACGGATTTAGTGGCAGAGGGCAAAGTTCTTTTCAGTAAATACGTTAGAATTGTTTCAGAGAAGCGACCGATATTAGTTCTTCATTTTTTTTCTGCTGGTCAAACATCTTATCCATAGGTTGAGGGTTTTAGCGTTTGCCGAAATTAAAATTTTGCTTTCGAATTTGGACTGTTATCAAATCTCGAATAAAAAAGCGTCTTGGCTTACGGATTTTAATCATATCCCCAGGTATACTGGGAAATTAATTTGAGGGTAATGTGGTTATCCTGTGAAAAGGATTTTCCTTACTGTTTTATTGCACAATTCTGAACCATTTTCAGCATCAAAGATCAATTAAGCCTTTTCAAAGTACTGAGCTTATCAAATGTCATAATACGAGCGCTGGTAAAACTCACTTTGTCGTACAAAGGAATGCCATGACATTGTCCTACAAGGAATGCCTTGTCGAAATAGTTAATAACTCTTAACTACGACAGCAACTTAAATATGCATTTTTCGCATTACGCCCTGTAAGTTTTGTTTTCAACGCACTAAATGTTTTTCGTTGCTTGGTTGGTTTCTCGAAGTTTCCCAAAAGGTTTCCTTTAAAGCCTTCATAGTGAAGTAGCAAAAGAATTGTTTTTCTCTGTTTGTATTTTAGTTAAGTAAAAATATTTTCCATTTACTGCAGCTACGCGTATTAAACCCTTAGGAAACTGCTCATTTAAGGAAACTTGAAATGCTTGAGCATATCATTCTAATCCATTAACCTTGTAACTAAATTTAATTTCTCGTTAAAATAATACATCCACAGAAATAGTAAGAAACGAAACTTTCAGGTTTTACTAATTGTTGTTACTGTTTTTACTGATTAACTTTAGCTCTATTTCTATTCAAATCTCTAATTTTTAGACAAAACGCTCTCCTTTTAGCATTACTCAGGAGGGAGGAATGTGTTCTAAAAGAAAGAGTTAAAAATTTCAACGTTACGCGAGATTAAAAGACTAGGATTATTGATTGAAATGATAATCATCCCCTGCGACAAAAAGGTTACGTTAACGGATATGTAGAATGATTTGAATGACGGATAGTGACGTGAAAAGCCTATTTTCTGTTTCGAGGTGTGTTCTGAATTCCTTGGCTGTAGTAGTCTCTGAAGAAATCGTGCATGAAGCCATGTTTTCGAAAAAGAAGCTAAGGAGCGAATCCCACTTCTCAGAGTCATCCTCCCCTGACGTTGAAGGAGCGCGACCTCCGTCGTGGTTTATTGTTTTTCGGACGCCTGGTGGCCGAGAGCAGTGATTCACATCCGCGGAACCAGATCTCCTTTCAGACCCCGGCCCGACTTTTTTTCGATTCCTGACACGGCGTCATGTCTTCCCTTAAGGTAGACGTGGAGGAGAAAGGACTACCGATCCATCACTGGCGTTCCAAACTCGAGGATATGCGGCCGGCGTGGGTTTCTCGAGCATTTTTCCCCACCTTACCAGGGTGGTCTGCTCCTCGTCAGTCATTTTCGAGGGCCAATCCCATAACTCACAGCTGCGCGAAAAGGGACCAGCTCCTTTCGACACCCCGCGTCCTCTTTACACCGTAAATTCTTCTGGAGGGCGAATCCATTCCGCTGTCCCTGAAAAGAGTCGGAGAATGTTATCCTTAACTCCCACGACCACTTTTTTACCTGCGAAGGGAGCCCACGCCTAGCAAGAATCCACGAATACATCTTTCATCCGAATTTTTGCTCACTTTCCACCGCCTTCTCCCACTCACCCCGTGCCTTCTTCTTGCTCTGTTTTCTTATTTATTCCATATTTCTGTCTGTTAGTGTCTTCCGTTTTCCCTTTCTGTTTTAATTTCTTCGCCTCTTCTTCACTCCTTTTTCCTTTCTCCAGCTCTGTGTTAATTTCTTTCATTACTTTCCTCATAATTCATTGCGGTTATTTCTTTCGCTCTGTCCCCCTTAAATCTGTCTTCTCTTTCGTGTGAGGGTGTGTTTCATTTTCACCTTTTGGCAACAAAAGTCGGGAACGGGGATAAAACAAATAACATAAAAAATTTCTGTTAAAGCAAGCTTCTCTGCATCCCTCATTCTTATTACATTTCTCTTCTTGTGTTCGTTGACTTTTATTAATATAATCATTTTACATCTAATGGCTGTATGCAGTTGAAATAGGTAGTTTCTTCAATGAAATAGCTAGTGAAGTTTTATCAGTTTCATTTCTTTTTAATCCCGTCATGATGTTTCACGTAGAAACAGTTAAGCTCCTATCCGCTGTCCATAGGCTGAGAACCCAATAATTAAATCCGAATCATCTTATAGAAATCATTTTTAATTCGATTTCATTGGTTTGTGTATATTTGTACCTTTTTTAAAATATAAATTCCTAGTTATCGAAAGGGTTTATCAAAAACAAATCAAAACTTTTTCATCTCTTCGTTAACAAGAAGTGGAAGTTTAACTGGCTAGAATCCCTTACCTTGTTTGTACTTTGTAAGTACTGACATTTATTTCATCATGAAGTCCATATCGACCATGGCGCACTGACAATATCGGTCTTACATAGCAAATCATCATTCATATCTGAATCTTTTTACTTAAAATATCAAAAGTGCCTGTTAAATTTTCTCTAAGGAAAAATTTTGGCAGTTGGTGAGAGCATCTGTGTTCCACCATTTCTTTTCTAGAATTCAGCCACTGTGAATCACCGTTCTTCACTTTTCTCTTTCCAATGTTTATCTTCCATTTTCCTCCTCTCTATTCCACAAATAATTTATTCCATTCTCCTTCTTCGGGGTGGTCTTCTGTATCCCTCTTCGTCTTCACAAAGTATGTGGCAACCCATTCTGAATGAAACACACTTAAGGGGGCGTTCCTTGCCGCATTTTTCACCATTACCTCTGTGCCGGAGTCGGTAGCGTTGTCAGGGATAACAAGAGCCTCGTTTATCCTTTCCTATCTTCCGCTCCGATCGCCTAAATTGTTTATGCAGTCCGTGCACTTTCGATCCAATCAAGCACGGGGTCACTCCGTTGGTCTACTTAGTTATGGATATCAGGAAGGTTTTAAAGTCGTGTTCCAACAAGCTGTCATATACCTCAGCTTTCCACACAGGACTCGTGCCAAGAGAGTGATTTACGTCTACGTATTTCATGGAAATTACTGCTGTTTGGTCGTGTAGCGGCGAGATTGTTCCATAAGAATATCTGGTTTATCTCGGTCCGGCTGTAAAACAGGCCCGTCAGAGATGTCAAGTGGGTTGCGTCCTCCTTTTAGTCAAGGGGCCACGGACGGGGACAGAGCACGTTGGGTTGCCTAACTTTACGGCGCTACCGTATTTTTCTTTGTTTAGAGTGGGCTCCGTATTCCTTAGAAAAAGGGCGGATAATTTGACAAAAATGCCTATTGCGTCGGTTATCAAAATTAAGTTTTCTTGAAATAATGCCTGGATTACCCTGAAAATAATGAACAGAGTTATTATCGCCCGAACTCAAAAAATGTACAATATTATTATAAATACATGTATAAATATACTTATATAAATAAGTGTACAATGTATTATGATATTCATGCCAGATATTATGTAGGAAAACGTATCATACTGAGATATAATTTTGTATACTATGCAGTAATATACCTAATTTTGCGGTCCGCGTAATTGCCCTACTTGGTCTGTGGCTTTGAGACCTCCTATCTATTTTTCCTGCAAGGCTCACGTATTAAAACTAGCGATGGACGAAACTACAAGTTTATTGTGTTCTGTTTTACTCCAAAATAAAAAATAAAAATAAAACAAGGATTTTTATGATAGTCGTGTCGAACTCCGGTTAAAATAACTCGCAAAATCAAGGAAAGTGGGATATGACATCACAAGCAGAGGAGAATTGTGCGGCACACACGTCGCATTGCACTGGGTCAGAGGAGAAATTCTCTTGATTATAAATATTACTCAAAAGTCGTTTCATGAATGTTGTTGTTGCTGTTAATATTATTATCATTTATTAAACATGGGGCATGCCCAGTTTGCAATACCTCACGACAATATAGTACATATAACGACAGTAGTATTAGTAGTTTTGTAAAAAGTGCTTCGACAGGTTTGGTCATTTCGCAAGTAGCCCCCCCCCGGGAATCGAACCCGGGACTGCTTTCGCAGAAGTCGAACGCGTTGCCCACTTGGCTATCCGGGAGCCCCATAGTGATTTATGGAAAAGTACAACGGAGATATTTATTTCAATCCCTAGAATAATAGAAATAATCACGATTAGAATAAAACATATAAATACGAAACGCAATTAAAGAGAAAGGAACAGGTAAAATGAACAAAACTATGTAGAATAAGAGCAGACATAAAAAAAATTAATACGCAAGGATTTCAAAAAACTTTGACATGGAAATAGTTTTTCTGTTTTATTCGAACTATTTTTATTATCACTAAAGTAAAAATGTCAACAATATCTGAAGGAAAATTTATAGTAGCAAGATATTATTGCTTGTAGTGAATTATAAATATAATTTTTCCTAATAATTCGTTTGAGAAGATATACAAAGTGTCAAGTGACTTTGATTCTTGTAAAACTTCGTTTATATTTAACTTCTTGTTTCAACTTCAGTTAAAATGTGATTTATATTATCATATATTGCTGCGCATTGAATAATTTGAGCGATAATTTTAGCAGCTTTAGTACAAAACTTTTGATTGAGGTACTTACCTATCGCATGGTAGAAATTTAATGATGTGATATGTGCGAAAGCTTTTACGTGGCTGTGAATGTTTATGATGAGGAAAAAAATTACAACCAGGTTTTGGTATCGTACACGGGTGTAATCCTACCCACCATTGCTTAAAATAGAATTTTTGTACTTATATATGTATTTGAAAGACGGATCTTCAGAAATTTCAGAAGTCCAGAGAAATGAATTTAATCTTACAATGCTCAATTTATGAGCGATGAAAACATTCTTTGTGAAATGAGCTGAAGGAGAAGAGATGTAGCGATGAAATGGCTGTCTTACTGACACCTAGTATTCACGAATTACTTTCCTATACATGTTAAAGCTTAGAATTTTAACTTTTTCATCTTCTGTGGCGCTGCTTGACAGAGCAAAGGGCAATCGAAGTAGAACAGCGGATCACCCGAATTATGTCACCGAGTAAAAACTGTTGCAGTCTTCCTTGAGATTCAAATAGCGTTGATAAATGTATCCTAAAAGGCAAAACCTACGGTTGGAAACTGCCATCTCAGGTCGACCTCACATCGGAATTTTTTCTTTGTTGCTGATTTATTGAAGGTGTTCAAAAATGAAAACTACATGTAGAGATTTATATCTGCTGTGTGTGTAGTTCCTGAAATGTTCAACGCAACTGTAGGAAGAAAAAAAAATTTAGGATATATGGTTGTATTGGGTACTTCATGTACGGATTTGGGCTAAATTATTTGCCTTACTTTGATATTTGCTTTGCTTTGACTTGTTTTTCGAAAATTCATTCATTAGTATAAGAGTCAGTTGGAAAAAGTGAGGAGTGAGTAGTTTTTATTTTTATGAACCCCTAATTCGCTCTCATAGCCGAGTCTTATTACATCATTGACTTATTCATAGTGCTTGATCGAGTCATTTTAATCGAGGTATTGACCTTAAATTATTAACTTAAAACTTTAACTTTTCTCGTTCCTTTTAATTTATATTAAATCTCTTAATACTGCTTTTACTATCGTATCTCAATATCAAGGTCTAAGGAATTTCGTGTTTGAATTAGTATCTAGTTCTCAAACAATTTTTGGAGCTTTAACCTTTATTAAAATTATCATAATAAGTATATGATAACATATGAAATACAGCACATAAAAGTAATTTTCCTCTGAAAGAAATGTATCACGTTGGGTGATTTAAGAGAGTAAATGTAAACATTAAAACAAACACCTCTTATAAAATGCAAGCTTTTCGTGAGGAATCATTCAGTTGCTAGTTAGTCATAGCAGATTTATAACTGTTCGTATATATCATGTAGGAATAAAGAATTAATTATTTTTGCGTCTAAGCCAGAGGGAAGTCATAATTTTCATATTTTATTTTCATTTTTCCAACCTCACCAATCCATATCGTAATCTCCGTAGAATGAGTCACCCGTTCACAGCAACCTGCAATTAGTACATTCTGCTTTTGCGCTCACGAGCTCAAGGAGGTGCAATGGAATAATACTCAGTCGTTACATCAATAGGCGTTCCTCGCTATGACTATAAATTAACTTCCGGCGATTGTAAATACGTCAAGGTAAGGTTTCATTAATGATAAAATAGCAGTGTCGAGTTTCAAGTCGATATTCAAGTGTAACTTAGGGGGAGGAGTTATGGCTCACTTCCTAAGTCCTTAAAACTTCATTCCGTAGAACCGCTCAATTGTATGATTTCTTTGCTCTTATCCGTCTCTCGACTATTTCCTTCGCAAAGTGGTCGATGAAGTATGTCTTTGCTGATACTCTAGTCTAAATGTTTTGATTTTCTAGAGGCATGGCTTAATTTCATTAGCTCATGCCATCATTTCCTGTTTCGTTTCAGGAATACTTTTATACTTGGTTACGCCTTACGGAAATGTTCTAGAAAACTAAATTGTTAATTTAAATGTTCTGGAAAATAATTTTTGTTATTTTTTAAATCTTAATAAAGTTTCAGAAACGCAGCTTGGATATACTGCATAGTAGGTCTTCCCAAACATTTTCAATTTAAGTGCGGTTGTTTAAGTTTTTGAATGAAGACAGAAAGATTCTTTTCGGAAGAGAAAAGATCGGTGAACCCATGTTTTAATGCAAGTTATATACATAGCCAGGATTTGTCCACGGAGGGGGTTCAGAGCTATGGAATAAACGCCGTATTGTTTACGACCCAGGGGCTGGAATGCTTCCTCCCAAAATGTAGTGAGAATGTAAACTGATTTATTTTAACATGTATACCCTGTATATCTCCAGGAGTATTCATATGCCATAATTGCTACAGGCCATCCTCTGCCTGCTTTCGTTAATTGTTGTCTCTGTTCTCATGGGTTTTGAACCCCCAAAACCATCCCCATGGCTATGCCTGCATATAATGTATAAAATGTTACACTAATAACCGTTTTCCGCGTATATCTCCGAGATTTCGAAACACTAATAAAATATTGTCCTTGCGTCGGTTTTCTCATCGCTGCATTTCTGTGTAACTACCCGCGTATCTTAGAATAAGAGTAAAGTTAAAGAAAAGGTTAATTTAAAATTAATTTAAATTAACTGATTAATTGTACTATAGAAATAGTATTTTTACGCAAATTGGGCTGTGAATTATATTCGATTGCATAACCAATTATGTGCACTTTGTTTGGCCTCTATTAAGTTTGGCCTATATTAATAATTTTATTACACCTACACAGGATCGTCCGAATCATTTTTCCTCCAGGGGTGAAATGTCTACATAGCCTTACGTTTTATCTCCGAGTCATTTTCCTTAATTTCAGCCTTCATAATTGGAAAAGAAAAGTAAGCAATAACGTCTTCTAACTGAAATTGAAAATCATTAATTAAGACGTTTTTCATCGAATTCATTAGCGAAGTTTTCTTTCCTATCGTTTCAATTCCTCACTTCATGAATGCGGTGAACAAAAATGGTGATCTGACGTCTTCATCGCACGCTAATGTGACATTCATAGGTATAAAAGTTTCTCCCCCGTGACATATACTAATCAACCAATTTTAACTTTTGCTCTTAAGAAAGTTACGAGCGGTGAAATGTAAAACTGGGAAAAAAAGGGTTAAGGTATCAGAGAAATGAATCCGATGTCAGAAAGTACCACCGCAAAAAACTGCGAATAAGTTATTATTCGAAGATATATTGGATGAAAACTCCTCACTAATTGGTTCATTAACTATACGCGCATATTAAACTAATTAAACAGATCAGTATCCAATTAATACGGAATCCATTCACGCCTAGTAAGTCAGCAACTAGATTGCTAAAAACTAACAGTCGATCCATCCATCAGAGAATGCAATCGACACTTCAATAAGTGCATGTTTTACGACGCAATACGGCGTTTCTGAATTATGCCCAGCCGTTCCAATAATTATCGCTTTTTTCAAGGCCTAAGCGGTTGGAAACAGACGGTCTCATTCACACATACTTTACGAGGAAAACTTCGCCGATGAAATCTCGGCCGGGGAGTGATAATTGTCCCGTTTTCCCTATCTCACTTTAATCACGACAGTATTTCATGCCCTTATTCTTTATTACTTATACTTCTCCATTAACTCATAAAGCTTATTGGAGGTCTTAGTGGGGCAGCAGATACTCAACGGTTTTCTCTTCCTCTCATTTTAATCTTCTTATGGCTCCATACCACCCTCCCTCGACCTCTGTTCATTCTTCGGAGGCACTCATTCACCTTGGCGCACGCTTCTTCCGCGCAAGCAGCTCGTATTTCAAAACCGCGTTCGACCACCCAGAGATAACGTGCTTCGATTTCCGCGACAAGGATGTCAATTCAGCGTCCTCTTCCGGGAGGCGCGTGAAATAAAGGGAGGGTAGACAACCTTGTAAAAGGGTAGCTTCCTTGCGTCGATCGTGTTTTGTCTTTAAGGTAGATGTTTCAAAGGATGCCGACCACTTGACGCGCATGATTGGCTGTATCCCAGCAAGGTTAAAAAGTTAAATTGTTCATTATTAGGACTTGGAAAGTTCTTGGGTTGGTTTTCGTGAAATATTTTATGAATTCAGCAACGCCCTCTTCTACAGTTGGTAGGCTTATCTTGCCTCTAAAGAACCAGTTTGAACCTCAGTCCCTTCGACATAAGCTACCGATAGATTTGGAAAGGGAACGAAACTTACTAGGCAAGATAGTGGTAATAATTTCGTTTTTATTTATAACCTCATTAAAAATATGTGGGAAGGCTGCATTTCGTGAAACACCGTGACAGCTGGTAAAGAAAAAAAAAATAACTGTTGTAAACAGGTAAAAATGTACCTGATATCACCTGATGTAAAGATGTAGCTGATGGCCGTCAATGGCTTAAACGGTCGTTATAAAAATATCTTGTGAAAAGTTTTTACTAAGTTTAGTTTTTCTTTTAAGAAGCGTATTTAGTCAAGGTTGACCATTATAACAATAACCCCTTTTTTACGGGGACCCAGACAACCATGCCCTGACCAAGATTCGAACTCTGGACTTCTGTAAAGCGAGGTTAGCACGATATCCCATACGTTACCGAGGCCGGAAAGCTGAGGGGGAGGTGGTTTTCCATTGGTAGTTCAACTTATTTCATCGTTATAACCAAATTGGTTTTATCCTTTGCCAATTTTATGAGAACATTTCAATACATTTACAAACAGTAGCTATGATTGTATTGAAATATGACATGTGACGGAATCGAAAGCCATCTAAAAGAAAGGAAAGGGAAGGTAGAATT
Source organism: Ladona fulva (assembly GCA_000376725.2). Taxonomy (NCBI): domain Eukaryota; kingdom Metazoa; phylum Arthropoda; class Insecta; order Odonata; family Libellulidae; genus Ladona; species Ladona fulva. Next base: position 1,465,649 of record KZ308360.1, on the reverse strand, counting down.
ATGAAATACCTGTCGAATGTAAGGTTCAAGAATAAAAGTAATGACATTTTACAAAAATATTTGGTTATTTGATTATAAAAATAATAAATATTTGTTAATAATAAAATTGGATTTATAAAAGGGCGGGAGTACCTCTTTCATTGAATTATAGAAGGAAAGTATTGCGACTGCTCATTGGCAGAGCTGGTCTTTTCGGAATACGTTCTTTCCTTGATGATCGCGCAATACGTTACTTCAAGATGCAGTGTGATCATTAAATAATATAACTAGATTGGTTTAATTATTTTTAAAAGTTTTTATTTACGAAGTAATCCTGAAATAAGGAACTGGATTTGAATTTCAGCGCAATTAAAGAAATAGCTTGCTTTAAAAAATTCAATTGAAATACAGTATATCGCTAAATAATATGCAGACTCACGCGATATAGAGAGTATAGATCACAGAGGAATAGGAGTTTGCAACTAAAATCCAGTCTATATTGAGAAAAATTCAATTTAAATAGAAAATATTCACCCTTTACACGGCTTTACTAGCTTCATCACACGACGTCGTCTGTCGGCGAAAGGCTAAATTTGCATCCATATCGAATTTCCCCGGAAATCGGGACAAATTTCCGGTTTTCGAGCACACTTCAAATCTCCAAGCATACCACTGCTGTTGGCAACCGGTCTACAATAGGAGGAAATAATAAAAGCTTCCGGAACCCCCTGCTGTCACCTCCTTACACGGCGACACTAACAACCCTCCGATGGTACGTCCGATATCGTCGGCGGAACTGGGCCGAGGGTTTGTCGAGAGCCAGATTTACAGGGTAATCTCCCGTGGTGACGTCATCGGAATTTATCACGTACTTTGAAATTTCGTCATGCAAAGAAAGCCCCGATATTCAGCACTTACTGCCGCGCTCATACGTATGCCATCTGCGTCTCTTTCATTCTTCGTCACCGTTACTGCGGGAGGTTTTCTTTCATCGATTCTCAGAGGCATTTTTCGCTAGTATGTCAACACGTTTTCAGTGTCCCAGTAGTTTTTATCTTCAGGTATTAATGCATGTATTTGAAATATATTACTTTCTATATTTCTCATGTTATTAGAAACGAAGTTCCGTAAATACTGGGGCTCTTATGACGTTGATGCGAAATGTGATTAAGAAAAGAAAAAAATGTTAGTCTCTGGTTGATTTCCTGTTAATTTGATTGTCAATTAAAGTACCCTACTACTATAAATAGTATGTAATAGTAGGTATTCTGTAAGAAAATCATGGAAAATACTTCGCAAAAACCAATGAAACTTTCATGAGGAATTACCTTTATTTGACTCATTTTTATTTAACCATGTTTATGACCATAGTAGTGATTATTTGGTCCTACGAATATATTAATTTTATAAGCATTGAAAGTCATCGATTTTTATTTGCAAATGGAGTAGGTATGCAATAATAACAGATTCTAACAAATACCATCGACGTCAATTTAATTTCAAAACTGTTAATTTTCATCGGCTAAACAACAACTAAATTAACTATTAGATAATGGTTAAGTATGTAAGGTATCATACATGCTTTATGCATTTCATAATACAACGTAATGCATATATCGTAACATTGAAAGATACTGTAATAAATAAAAAAACATTAGTAGAAGATGGTTCATCATTGTAATAGCTTTTCAGTACAAAAATATCGATAACCTGGACCTTATTGGTATTCAATGATAAAGCAGACAGGTACCGAAAACATATCTTTATACATTCCTCGAAAAAGCTTCTTCGGTATTTACTTTCTTAATATATTCAAACATTCTCGTCTATACTACTATGTATACTTCACGATTCTGCTTAGGAAGTAGTTGAATGATTGAGACCCATTAGCTATAAATGGCTTGCTAATTATTGTTAGAAACGTTTGCATAAGCCACAGGAAAATTCACAAAATAAAATCAATTTACGGTTTGTAGAAAAGTAAATTAATGTTATTTTTCCTTGAATATTTTAGTCTTAAATGTAGAATGTTTTAAGACTGAAAAATATGCAACTCCAAATACTGAAAGCAAAATTTTCTTTGGTGAAGGTTCCAGATACCAGAAGGAACACCCTGGAGAATTTCAAACCTAGAGACGCGCAGTTCCTTTTCATCTTGTACTTCTTCCTTCATCGAAAACGATTTCGCATCGTTTCTTCGTCTTTATATCCGATTGCGCAAAAATGAGTCCTTGGGAAAAAACCCTCCTCCGCCAGCTCATTTTTTCTTTCGCCCGACCCTTCGAAGAGGGAGAAAAAATGACCGCAATCTTCCGCTCATTAACGGACACTCCCTCGATGATTTACATCGCGATGCCCGCCCCCTCTCGTGCTCTCAGTATGCTTTATTAATCCGCTCTTTTATCTCTCGAAGATCTAGCATACTTCATTCCCGCCGGCCGCGTTTCTGAACGTTTACGGAGTCGCCTGCGTTCTTTATCTCGGCCTCACTCCTCCCACAACCGTACACTCATACCCTCTCTCATACATCGCTTGCTTTTTCTTTCCCTCCCTCTTGCCGAGTTGCCATCTTGAAATTCCCCGTTACCCCTTATTTACTCGCGCTAAAAAAGTTCCTTAATTAGCCTCGTGACTCAGTCTAACCCCTGTGTTTTTTTGCGTCTAAAAACCGGTATGCGGACCTTTCAGCCGAAGATTTTTCACCAAAAGAACCTTTCATTCAAAGACATTTCACCTAAGAGACGACCCGTCCAAGAACAGTTAACCCCAGGTAATTTTCACCCAAAGACACCTCGTCCAAGTCTTTTCGCCCATTTTTTTTCTCCCAGCAGTCGTCTAACCAAAAGAAACTTACATCCAAGTGATTTCACCCAATGAATGTTCACTTCTAGCGGTGTTCCAAATAGAATATGTAGTAGCCGTTCTATGAAGAAAAGCATGAATGAGAACAAGATGATGTCGCAAAAGTAAAGACATTTCTCAGCATTATCACTCCAATCACTTCTGGTGTCGGCGGATGATTGTGATAATGATAAATTTTATTTTGGCCTTTATTTTTATGTTTGGATAAATTTTCTACCGCCAATCTGCGTATTCATCTACCGGAATCGAACGCTTCCTTCGAAGACGGATGCGTGTACAAGAAGTTAAGCGAAATCCCTGGAAAAAATCTTAAAAGTAAGGAAAATAAACAATATCCAAGCTAAAATTTCGCAATTGTGTGCAGGGATCGGTTTAGGCAAGGTGGCAGCGTCTCAAATCCCGTCTCGGTGTAAGCCCGTTGAAAACAAACCCTTTGTCAAAAAGTCGATTTAAATCACGCCTTGCGTTGGTATTGTGTATGAGATTCTAATTGTGTTCTGAAAGCCGTATAAAAATGACCAATTACTTGATGTCTGATGCGATATCTCCCTGACGTAGGGAAAGCGTTCCCATAAATACCTTTTGCGAGAGCGCGAGACAAAAAAATGCGTGGCGTTTTTCGCCTCTTGGCTCTGTCCTCTGGTCTAATTGCTTCCTTTCTCATTAGCATCCTTGAATGACTGGGGTGGAACGAATAGGAATTTTCTCTTTGCCGAGATTTTAATGAAGCAATCAACGTTTCATGTTTGGTCGCCCATTCATTTTTAATGGAGGCCGTTGTAATGTATGTTAATATCCATCGAATCCTTGGCGAAAAAGCGTGAATTGTCGAGCGACGCGACTATGTTGGCGTTATCTGAAATCTCACGTTTCAAGGCATCACTTATTTTATTTGCGAAGGATTATCGTAATTGCGTGATTGCTCTATTTATCCAGGACTGATATGTTTTTGTTATCGCCGATTTCCTGTTTACTATGTATAATTTTAGTCTATTTACACTAGGTTCAATTTAGTAACTTAAAATAAATGTCGCTACCTTTGACGGAATTGGCTTAGAGCAGTTTTGATGAGAGATATTTTTTTTTAGGATTTCATTGTATCCAAATTTTTAGGAAGCTCAGTTCATTCAGAATAGAAAATTTTGCTCTGTAAAGACAATGCTTACAACCTTGAAATTCTCAACGCGTATTTGTTGGTTCGTTGCTCTTTAAAGAATGAAGTAGGTAGAAATATTTAATATACTGTTACATAAATATGACTTGTACTTATTTAATATACTAATTATTTTATTTGAATCCTGTTTGCGAAATTTAATTTAAGAGTTTCAACTCTCGTATTTTATTCTAATGATTTATTTGCCAATGGCGATGTAATAGTTTTTCACGAATACGGTTTTAATTTGCATTTACATGAATTCCCTGCAAATCGCCTTTCGGCGTGTGGCGGGGATGTAAACACTGAGCATTCGCGTTCCTTTTTAGCTTATTGTTGTCGCATATCGTTCGCGGAAAGAATGAGCCCTTAATGCGACTTGTCCTCCCATCTATTTATCTTATTTTACAATCATTATTGGATCTGCCGAAGTAATAGTAATTTCCTTAATGCAGGCAACAAGATCATGATGTCTCGTTTTGGTTGACATTACCATAATAGGTTGACTTGAAAAATGTTCGTTGATATAATCAGGAAATCCATCGTATCATAATGAACTGAGTTGATTGTACGGTCTGTAATAACGGTAATATTTTATGGCACTTATCTTCGTCCTTTAACATGGCACTGAACATCTAAAATCTTTGTACTTAGTTCAAGGTTTATGAGTTACCATATTGGAAAATATTCTCAATGACAAAACTTAGGGTTCCTTTCCTTAGGTAACTGAATTTGAACTATACTTTAGTCTGAGTTCTACTCATTCCAAATATATTTCATGTCAGGAATGGCAGTCAAATCATAATGTGAACGATGGTTTCTTTATTTACATTTCCTTCATCACAAAATTAAAACTGATCTTGTTATATTTATATTAGCTTGTTATGAACTTTAAATAAATTCACTGTCAAGAAATTGTGCGTATTACCATATGGAGAATGCTTCTTGCTGTATAATCCGTAAACTCGACTGAAGATGAAATTCTATATTCAAAATAAAGTTTAAGTCTCCGCAGCACTCCAAACACATCTCGAAACCGATATAACTAATTTTTCAAGCTGGAAAAGAGGTATATGATCAACGGAAACAAGAAATAACAGGAAAACCGTTTTCTTATCTGCCGCCATATTTCCTCCATTCATTCTCGAGCTAGCCACCCACGGTCGAAGAAATAATAAATTAATAAAACCGTAAAAAATAATCTCCCGCGACTGAATGACTGTGAGAAAGTGACCATGGGATATCCTAATCCTTACAAATAAAGACGTCACTCAGAAAAAAGTCATTCGGAAAACCCGTCCTTGCTTTTCCTCCCTCTACCGACACCTCTTACAGTCTTTCCCCGCGTTTCTGCGACTCCAAACCCATTCCACTTTCCGCATTATAAAACTTAGTGGTTTTGAGCCGAGCAATTCCATTCTGAGCGGGCGTTGTAAGTCATTAATCAGTGAGTTAGGCTCCGGAGTGGGATGGACGGATCGGGTTTTGAGATATGAGGAAAAAATTTGTCCCGTTTTTTTCTTTCGTACTTTTCGAGGTGTGGCAAATCGCCATGGGCTGTTTTTTAAGGTGCGGTCTTTAGCAAACGTATATATTGTCATTCTCTTGTCGTCCATCTTGATTTAGAGAGTACAGTGGTACCTCATCTTACGTACTTGATTCGTTTCAGTTTGAAGTTCGTGACTCAAAAATTTTGTATCTCGAAATCCAGTTTGCCATTCTAACTTTTCAGTTTTTTCGGTTCGTGTCTAGAGATCAAAATAGAGTGATGAAAATGTCCGTATGTCGAAAAGTCTGTTTGTGAAGAGGTTCGAACGTCGAGGTATCACAGTAGTTCAATGATAGTTCGAGGTAAAGTCGTTTAATTTCTGTTGAAAGTTTTAACGAAAATTACGAGCATACAAAGTAAACTTTTTACAGTAGTATTTAAGAAATGGTATACATAGTGGATTGTAGTCAATATATCTTAGTAAAGCATTGCATCTATTTGAGTATAGCGCTGCATATAGAGTATATATTATGAGGATGTTATAACTTAAAATTACGGTATTCTAATTATTAGAATGTGTTTTCATATCAATATAATTAGCGTAGAAAAAATGTTGGTATTTTAACTTTTAAATTTTAAGATTTCAGTATTTTAGACTCGGAAGTGTTAAATGTGTACAGACAACAGTATTCTATAGCAACACTAAATTCTAATATTACATTTTTACGTTTATTCCCTGTTTCAAAGGTTATTAATGGGTTTGAAGGAAAAAGAGTCTATCTAGTCTCAATGTCGCTACATATAGACGTAAACTCAGAAGTTATTCAGACAACAAGTAACAATGGAAAGATGTAGCTAAGAATAATCTTCTGTTCAAATAGCGGGTGGTATTATTGGAACTTAAAAACTTATTGCACAGGAGTTAGGAGACTTCATATTGCTTTATTCTAACGCTCTGTACATTTGTTAATCTATTATTTTAAATTTTATTCCTTACGATTAAGTCCTGATAAATGCTTACTCTTTTTCATCAGAAATCTCATCGTAAAGGTTAAGTAGTACAAGGAAAATTCTCTTACAATTATCAAAGCCTTCCTGAAGCAGCTGACCCTTTCATTCTTTCATTATTGCTTGCCTTGAATTGACCATTACTAGCCTGTCGTTATAATTCCTTACTTCCAATTTTCTATACAATTTTTTCCTGATTTTATTAGCAACCTAAGTTTTAAAAACAATCAAATTGCGTCCGTTAAAAGAAAGAGCTTTACGCACCTTCGTGCGCGAACTGGACTATCTTGGAAGAAGTTAAGAAGGGGACGCAAGCCTGTATAAACTGGTAACCATTGGTACAGAGTGCATAAGAAAGTGGACAGAGGAATCGATATAAGGAGCGTCGTATTGTTAGGAAAGGAACCTACTGAAAGTCGTGACTCACTTGTAATTGCTTAGTTGAAAGGTGTGTTTTCCTGTTATCTATCCAGACGGCGAAGCCTTTATTAGTTATACTCTATGCGGGGCGTCCTTCTCCATCACAATCCAATCTCCTCAATCTCTATCTCCAATTTCAGCTCACTTTCCTTCTTCAGCCCTATCATGTCCCTTGTCATATTTTTCACTTTCGCTTTCCAGACCATGTTCCGCCTGAAGGAAGCGAATCTTCCGCTGTTATATTTTATTGGTCTGATCTTATCCAGTTTCAACGATATCCTGAAAACTAGATTTTTCATCTTCTCAGGGATTCATTCACTTTAACTCGGAAATTGTTTTCTGAGTTCGAGGGGAGAATATTAAGGAAATCACTAAAAAATACCTCCAAGAATTTAGGGAAAATATCAAAAATCGTCTTAAGCAAATATTTGGAAGAAATATGCATGAATAACATTTTCCGTTTTGACTATTTTTTTCTATTAGACCGTCCTTTCTATAAAAACACGAGAAATTCGTAACATAATCGTGTTTTTATTGGAATTACTGTGGGTTCTCAGGAACATTGCATTCTGAATTAGAGGAACATTACTCGTATTTTAAATGGAAATCCAGGAAAGAAAGTTGTACACAAATTAAGCTAGGTTGAATAGTTCATGTTTAAAAGATCGCATTTTCCAGAAAATTCTGTTTCTAACATAAAAATAAATTAGTACGCAATTATCATCGTAATGGGTTAAAACCAAATATTGGTCTGTTGCAGCTCTCCAGTCTCTGTCCCAGCGAATCGCTTTAATCCCTTTAAATTCATAATCAAGAACTCTTAATTGCTTCCAATAATTCAACTTACGTTCTCTCTCAAACGTGGTTCTTCATTAAAAAGTTGTATTAAAATACATGTATTATTTTTCCAATCGTAAATTCGCCAGAGATTTCTTCTAAGTGGAATCTGTCTTCCGACAGCTTTCAACTGGGTACCCTCCTGTCAGTCCTGAGCATCTTATTTCATTTGCTTGTAACTTCGGCCATTCTTTACGTCATCTAGCATTCCTGTTTTTCTCCTTCCCCTTCCTCGCTTACCTTCTATTTTTCCTTCAATAATTCTTCTAAGTAGGCAGTTTCGGCATAGTATGTGCCCCAACCAAGCTATCTTCCTCTTTTGGATTTCCCTCAGCAGTTTCCTTTCCTCTCCTATTCTCAATAGTACTTCCCCATTTCTAATTTTATCAGTCCACTTCACCTTAAGAATTTCCTTAACAACCACATTTCGAAACTTTCTAAGTACTTTTCTTCTTTCTTTTTGACTGTCGCCAGGGATAATAAGAATAATATCTCAATTCACTCTTGGATTATATTGTGTATATATTTGTGCATGACTACGTGAAAACTCGTACTGTAGCTAATTACACTGGTGCCTTGAACCATTCCACGTACGATTTTTTCGACCCACGAGCATTATTCTTAAACCGTTTTGACCTCTAGATACGAAATTTTCTATTTACAACTTTCGAGCTGGATCGTAAGTTCGCAAGTCGAGGTACCGCCTTATGTTTTTATTTTCCATTCAGATTATTAAGTTATAAAAAATGCTTTTTAACTGTAGAAAAGCTAATTCGTTACCTTTAATTTGGCCTTTAATTTTACCTAATTTATCCAAATTACCCCTAAAAACATTTCAGCCACAATGCAAATATATTACGATAAGGCAAGCATTACATTTATACACCATATCACACATAAACGAAAAGGGTTGTACTACGCTTGTAGGTGGGCCTTCTTGATGACGAACTTCCTCATGAATGGGCTTCTATAACGAAGAGAATAATGCTTAAATATTATCCCGTCGCCGCCAATGCCCTCTCGTCATTCGTTCCAGATTTTTTCAAACCGAGGATAAATGGTAAAGTTTGATGGGTTACTTCCTTTTCGTTTTTGTAGTCCTCGCATTAGAGCCAATTCGATTTGAGCCCGTTTTCAATCCTCGTCTGAATATCGAGGTCCCAAATTTACGTCCACCTTTCCCTTTTCAAAACCTTTCCTTTTTTTTTAAAGTCTCCTCAATTTTCCCCAAATCATACGCTCCTCTCCTTTCCCTATTCTTCGTAATGTATTCCACCTCCTTAAGGCTCTTCGATACGGGTGAAAGTTTTATGGAAGAAAACGTTCCTTTCCTTCCAGCGAGGCTCTCCTTTCATATGCCCCCCTTAATCCACAGACGAACGCCATAAAAAGGGAATGAGGATTAAGGAAAAGGCTCGCGAATATTTCTCTTTTTCGATTTTGATAATTTTATAAGTCGCACTCTTTCACTTGCGTTAGATAAATTCCTTTAGTAAAGGAATTTTCCTTATTTTTATTCCTTTATTGTTAGTTTTTCTTACCCTAACCTTTGTCCCGTACCTTACCTTTTAGGAGTAGCAAATGTTATTCTCTCAGAAGTAGAGCAAAAATTAGTTTATGATACCCTGTATTTTATCAGAGTTGATAAGTCCGAGTTAAAAAAATTCTTTTCCACCCATCATTTCGCCTGGTACTCACTTTACAGTCGCACGTTCTAAATATGCACAATTTCGATAAAGGTTTTCTATCAATTATGATTATTTAAAGAACAGCAAAGTACATAGATGACATGGAGATAAATATAATTGCATTCGTCTTCAGCCTTTCTTACGAGACACAATAACAGTATATCTAAGATATAACATTGCATAGGCTGCTATCTCTACGTAGGAAATCAAAACTGAACATTGTGAAAATGTTTGATTCCATTGTAAGTATTACCTTTAGCAGAATATTAGCGCAGGAAATTCGACTCATTCGAAAAATTTTCATGGAACTGTAATAATCGTGAAAATGGTGAATTTGCTTTAAAAATTACGAGCAAAATAATTGTTTATTCTAAAGAAAAAATCATGGGAGCATATAACTTAATTAATAAAGTATTTATTAGAATTATATCAATGTTAAGAAAACACCTCTTGCATTTCAACTATCCTCAATTTCCATATTTTTCAATCGAGAAAATAATTTGAACAAAGGTTTCTGTAGAGAATGAAAAGATATTAAATTAAATCTCGAGACAAAACCGCCACTTTATCGAGCAGTATTTAAAAAATCAGGGAAGAAAATATTTTTATCTGGAAGGTATATTTAAATAAGAATTTCTGAATTGAATATCGAAATGTTTCTTCTGTAAATTTTGCAAAGTTATTCTCCGTCATGCGTAGCTTTTTAATAAAAGGAAGCAATAAAGCTGGTTTTTCGCAAATATGGCCCCTTCTGGGTTATGAAGGAAAAGAGTTCCATCTAAAAGGTGGATGAACGGAACGAATTCGCGCTTGAATGAGATGGAAGGGGCTGACTAGATACGCAGGGGCTTAGCCAAGGAAGAGAATAAAGGAGAAAGGCAAATTTACTGCCTACACTGCCGCATAAGTACATGTGCCTGGAGAGGGATTCGAGTACAAATTGCCGGAATTTATGTGTGAGGGTAGGGAAAAGGCCCTTTGCCTCGTGACCGTAGCACGTGTGTCGCTAAATGGAGATAATGTCTGGTCCATGGGGCGAAAGTGTTGGGTGGGTTGAGCGGTGAAGGATAGTAGCAAGGGATGAGGGGATATTACTGCATTCATACCCGAGGGATGTGAGTGATGCGCTAAGACCGTGTTTAGCATGACTTAGTGCCTGAGGCGAGAAGGTCTCCCAAGCTATTGAAAGACACACACACTCACCGTAGGCCACTTTCTTTATTTCCCTTCAAGTTGGTGTGACAGCTTCCCTGCGTCTATCGCCCACCTCCTGCCTCCCTGTGTCCTTCTCTCTTTCATTCCCTCATATTTGCTGCGGAGGGATATGATGCCAAAGGTGGGAATGAATGAAAAAGCATTATTTGAAGTTTCCCTTTGCTCTCTTATGACTCCAATCACGACTTGCGTTGGGTCTCTTTCCTTATGGATGGTGGCATTCGAGATTAATTCTTCCCTATCGCATTGTTTCGAAGGTGTTCGTGAAAAAATTTTTAAGTTCATTACAAATTAAAGTTGTAAAAAGGTTTTTCGGGTTTCCAACCAGGTAATTTCGGGAAACATTGCTGTTGCCAACGTTTCGATGACAAACTCTGTCATCTTCCTCAGGGCTGCTCCGAGGTCAGAGGACAGCAATGTTTCCCGAAATTACCTGGTTGGAAACCCGAGAAACCTTTTTACAAGCAATCCACCAGGAAAGCCTAAGATCATCACAAATTAAAGTTGTTTCGAAGCTTTGATTTTTTACGATTATGATTTTCCGCGTAGTCACGCGAACATTTCGTATAGTAAGTCTGGGGTTATATCTTCCTCGGCCTTTGAGGATGGTAGTACTCAATATTCATTTGTTCCCTTCCTTATGGCATTTTTTCAGTATTCTCTCTAAAATTGTGGTTCTAATTGAAGATAAACAGATTTCTCGAAAATTCTATTTTCGCGAAATTGCAAGAGCTCGCAATATCTCCTTTTTAGCGAATTACTGAAATATGAATTACCGTGCAATGTTAAAAACATCTTTCCTTATCCTTGAAATATGAATACATTTAATAATAATAATCATGTCTTTATTTAGTCGAATTTTAGTCTAAGAGACCACTCTTACAATTAACCTGGTAAAGACGAGCCCAAACAACCATGCCCTGACTAGGATTCGAACCCGGTACCTCGGCATTGCTAGGATAGCGCGCTAACCACCACCACCGAGGCCGGCTCATTTGAGGCAAAGGCCTGAACATGAACGTGGGATAAAATTGTAACAAAGACTTATTCGAATATTTTATTTCCGCAGTTTAAACTTTTTCCTTCGAAGGATTTCAACCAAGCGAACTCTGCGTCGTGATTTCGAAGGTAAGAAATGGCACAGGTTATACCCAAGACTTAAGTCACTCGTCCACATTTACGATCACTTTCACAACCCACCGTTTTCCTGTCATTTCGGCCGATCGCCCGCGGAATAATTTTCGTCCGCCCTCTTAACGAAGGTTTGTGTCGGAGTCGTAAAATCAATTAACAGCCACATTAGTCTCAGCGTCCTTTCCGACCAGTCCTTTCTTTAATTAGCAAAACGTAAGACTGTTTATATTTCCTGCGGTTGAAACGTAATCGGTGATTTTATGTCAAAGAGGAAATTAATGTCCCTAAAGGTAGGGAAAGGACAAGGTTATAAGAGCACTGGGTGCAACCACCGTCTAAATTTTCGTTTTTTCAAGTATCTTTGACAAAGATTTAGCCCCTCCCACTCTTCTATGAAAAAGGGGGTTTGTCTTACAAACGCAAGCACAGTGATACGGTGATTTATATTTATTTATCGAATCATTTTGAGTGTATAAGTAATTTAACGAAAGTAATTTGACATCAAAATTTGCCCATACAATATATTTTAGTATGTTTAAAATAATTATTGGCGAATATCATTCATCAACTTGCCACTTTCAGCCACAATGCTATGGCTTTAATATTTGTTTCTAGCATTTCTGATTGTTCATTTTTTTAGTTAATAATTTTCTATTAATTATACTATAATATATAATAATAGTAACATTTTCTGCATTACTGGAATTCCTTATGCGAACTTATTCATCTAGTGGGGAATATATCTGCGGAGTATATTCTATTGAGATTAATAATTGTGAAGGTCAGTTTCTTCATCGTGGATTATGCGCGTACGTACCCCATGGTGAATGTATAAGCTAATCATTAAAGATTTACTTCATCGTACAGGGTTGAATGAGTAAGAAGTAGAGAATTTAAGAAGACGTATATTTTGTGATTTTCAGAAGTCACATAGCGCTGGCACGATATATTCCACAAGCATGAATGAACACATCCAAAACTTAGGGTCGTCTGACTCTTCAGCACTTCCTTTCTTAGGGACACGGAGGCGCCTTTATCTGGGGCATTATATGTAACGGTTATTGAAGCTACGGTGTACGTCTTGCCGGAGCTCCCTGTTACATGCAGACGAAAGCATTTACGCGTGTTTCTCTTCCAGAACATCTAACGCCCTCTAACTACGGACGAAAACGCTTCCCAAACACCGAGAGAAAGGGTCGGCAATAAAGAAAGCTTATCCTAGGAAGCACGCCGTCTGACAGAGGAACGGTCTCGTTTTAATTCAAAACCTGTTACGCGTGAATTGTAGCTTTTACCCGGTAGAAACACAATTCGACTATAATTAAATCCCCTCGCCTTATTAGAGTCGACAAAGAGACGCACCGCCGAAGTTTTGAGCCGAAGAAAGGGGAAATGTATCGAAAGGAAAGAGATAAAGAAATGGACGAGAGAAAAGGAAGAAAACGGTAGAATCCTTTAAAGACTCCTTTTAAGCCGTTCCCTCCCAACATGACTCTTCCCCTCCCTAGTAACCTGTTTCCGAGTTGCAATAATAATCTGGATTTGGACTCGGCTATGTATCAAGTCTGCTTCTTGCACGGCCCAACACCCCCCTTTCCCTCCCCTAAAGCATCCCCCGCCCACATCCCCCGCTGGACCCTCCGTTGAACGCACGCAAGATTGCACCAGAAGGCCGTGACTCGCGTACAGATGGTCTAGAATCATCTCCACCTTCCTCCGCCCGCGGATCTAAGGGAGCAGATGGGTTTGAAGAGAAGGGAACCTTGGGGGCTATGGGAGAGTGTAATTCGAAAGTGTGTTGGATAGGAGAAGTAGATAAGTTGGCAATTTGTTTGAAGAAATGGGAAGTACGAAGGTTTTATTAAGTTCCTACTGTGACGCTTCAATTTTAAACATTTGAAGCGGAAATGCTGGAAAGTGGAAAATTATAATTCCCTGAGTAGAACGCTTGCTATTTTATATGAAGATGAAAAGTGATAGATTTATGGTACTTGCACTCACTCTATGTACTATGGTACTTTGCTGAAAAGCGGTTATGTATGTAGAAGTAGACGAAATATATAAGGAATATTTTGACGCTATCAAGGATAGAAGCGGGTTCACGTATCGCATAAGTGAAAACACATCTTTTCGTGCATATAATATGCTGAATATGATAAGTTTATACATTATAATAGGTTGTAAAATAAGCTAAAAACTCGCAACTAATTTGTTAAGCAACGTTAGCTGATGATTTGTTTGAAATCTTGGATTTTTTTGTTTTGTATCTCTACGCTAAAAGTGGCTCATACGTTAGACATAAAAAAAACATTGTTGCTCACTTTGATTCATAGTAAACATTTTCATGACAACGGCTTTCGTATTTCGCCAAAACGTGAATTATTACTCGTCAGTAGCATCGTCTCTTAAACTAGAGAAAGGCTTAGTTTCCTTCCGTCAAAGACTTCCCTGCATTTCAAGATGTGATTTTTGCAGCTGGAGACGTTAGAGTTCAAATATTACCATTCTCAAATATAAAAAAGGAAAGCAGTTTCAATTATCCCATCTTCTATTGAAATGTACTCTCTGGGTAAATCTGAGGCGAACAACAAAACGAATCATCATCATCGTTTATCCTTAGCGTATATATTGAGTATTTTAATTAAAATGGCCATCCAGAACCTCAGGATATCCTTGAAATTGAGAAAAAAGTTAGTTTGAAGTGTCTTCCTGTGTGCGCGTAAGACATGGACCCTGAGAAAAAGAGGACGTCGAAGGATTGGAGGCCTTAGAGCTATGGGTGTGGCATGTATTGTACATACAAAGTTGCATTGAAAGAAAAACTAGGAGTAAGTGCTGGAGATTGCGGGAGAAGAAAGTGGTTTAATTGGAGAAACAAAGCGGAGGGTGAGGAAATGGATGGGTCAGACATTGAGTTGGAATGCTAGGGAAAGTATTCAAAGGTAAGTTGTGAGGGGAAAGAGTGGTAGACAAAGATAATGGTTGTTGGATGCTGTAAATAAGTAAGTAAAGGCCTTCATTTAGACGAAATGTATGTTTAGGGAGGGTTTAGCTGCCAGGAAAGAAAGGAAAGGGCTCTAAGTACCGAAATTTAAAGCCGGTGAGACTATCGAGAGACAGAAGACAAATACTTTGCTCAGAAGACTTACAATGCCTTGAACGTTGGATTTGTGATTGCTCTGGATGACGCGTTAGGAAGGATGATGCTCGATGTTGGGGGGGAAGAATTGAGTTAGCGTGAGAGAGAATGCAAGAAGACGGAGAGAAATAATAGAAAGGGGTTAGAAAATATTAGGATTAAAGAATGTTCTGCAGAGTCGTGAAAACGAGTTTGGTGGGTTTCACCTATTAAAGTTTGCTTACTACGAAATGATGGTAAGAGTTTCACGACGTAATTTCGCGGTGGTTACATTATTTTAGTCGCCTGCCTCCGGATTAGCTGTTTGTTAATTCCAGAGTCGCCGCTCTAGCCTTTACTACACGGAGGTATATTTTTTAACCGACAGTCGTTTAGTCGAACGGGAGAAATATGGGATTTTTTGAGTGGGGTGGAGTGGATGTTAAGGGTGGGAAATGCGATTCGTTCTTCGGGATTGTGCGCGTGAGGCAAGGGATATTTTTAGCGCTTACCTTAGGCGTATCAGTGGGTTTATGAATAAGCCGAGGTAGATAGGAATTAAGACGTAATAATAAGTTTGGAAGGAATTATTTCCACCTACCGCAAGGTGTAATGAAAATTACATCTCTCGGAGTTAGTGCGTGACTTTTATGAAGAGGATGGCTTCCGTAGTGTACTTTATTGCTCTTGATTTCTATAATTAAGGGCACTTGGATTTTATGCATCGAGTGTGTGAATCCTTCAAGCTAGAGAATATTTACAAAAGTATCAACCATGTTTATTTTATCCGGATCGTTGCAAAGGTTGAACAGGTATATTTTTCTGCGTAAATGGAGGAGTTAGGTGTATATCTTCTTTGGATAATTTTAGTTTAAAGTTACTCCTTTGCTATGCAATGAATTATGGTTATGGCAGCATAACTTTATTTTTAAATTGTCCAATTTACATCGTGTTTCTATTAATTTTGTTTTCGTGATGATTACTTTGGATACTAATAGTAGGTGCGCTTGTGCCTTTTCATAAATACACTAGCAATGTCAATATACTACAAAAAATACGCATTTCATATGGCATGCTGAAACTGATATTTATACTTATGCAGTTTACACTTCAGAATCTTATTCAACAGTTGACATGCGATTTTTTCCACAATTATAGTTTTTAATCGATTCATTATTTTCTCGCGTCTATATTTTTTATTTCCTAATTATTTCGTCATTCCTTTGCTATGCCTATCTTCTCTTTTTCAAATCATTGTTCACTATTTATGTGGTGTTTGCTGCAAATATAACACAAATGTCGTATATACTATGTGTAACCCTTATGTGTATAAACTTCTTGTTCACATGAAAATTACACGAATAAATCATATGATTTACGAAAATGAGTAAGGAATATTGCAACACATCTCGGTTAGCGTGAAATAAAAGTCACACACACTACTACACGCATGCCTTCTCGAATTTAATATAAATTTTGCGTTTTTAGGTTACGTCCTCCCAGGAAACGAGGATAAAAATGTGGTCAGCATTTAAAGGGCACCTCAGTGTAGAGAATCGGGTAAAAGAAAGCTCGCCTGAGCAACACCCTTTAATGTTTTGAAAAACTTTTTCGACTTCTGTTTCAAAGGGCCAGTGTTTCGCAGTCGGAATTGCGCGTGAGCCTACTTCCACCGCGTCCTTAATCGAGGAATGGTTAATTGCAGCGCGTGCCCCTCCCCGCGGAGGTGGCTTCTCGCATCTACACGTGGAGAGGAAAAAAAATTCGCAGACGAAACAAAAGAAGCAAGGCGGGCGTTCCACTTGCGACGACCGCGTCGTTATTATTAACACGACCGTAGAAGGGCGATGTTCCTCGGGAGAGATGCAAGGGGAAACGGGAAGGCGCCATCCACGGCCCCAAAAGTCATCCTCGGCTCCTATTTTCGTCAATTTTGAATGTCTTTCCCGAGAAGCGGAGTTGGAAAAATGAAGGAGATGAAGCGATACTGTCTGTTTACACATACTTCTAGAGCGTTCTTAATTAGATAAAAGTAATACCTAGTTTCGCTGGGGTTCAAACAGGGAGGGTTTCATTATAGCTAGGCTTACCGTGTTAGAAATATCCGAATGAGCTATTTTACGTCATTAAAACGGGACAAAACAAAAGGAGTTCTTGTCACGATTTTCTTACGATAATTTTATTAATTTAAAATGGGTTTTATTTGAGATAATCAGGAATTATTTTAGTGGCAATTTCACCTTAATCGGAGGGATATTAGCAAAATTCTTTATATCTTTTATTTAGTATTTTCGAATATTTTGGTAAATTTAAAGATAAAATGTTCTTGGAAGACGTGGTAGATATTATTCATCCTCCCTGTTACTTAGTCCGATTAATTACTCAAAGAAAAATTAGTTAAGTAGATGCAAGAACCTGCCTCATCTGAGATTCATTTTTTCCCGCAATGATACGCGAAAGTAATTGATCGGGGAAGTAGAGTGTTGGTGCATGCACCCCTTGCCACTCGCTGAAAGGTAGCTTAAAGAAAAAATGTAGATAGAGGAATTGTGGTTGGTCAAAGACATAATTAAGGATGATTTAATCTACTCAAAGAATGAGTTATTTCAATGGTGATAATGTTCTGGGTGAGGTGTGGATATTTAGACCACAAAAGCATTTGTAAAAATACTGTATAATCTACATTTTCAATGGCAAAAATTCAAGTAAATCTTTACTAAATAATGTGCGATTTTTCAATTGCTCTACGCTAGCCTATACCAGTATTAACTACAATCGGGATAAGAAGTAGTTGGCCGATAATACGGTAGATTTTTATCTCCTTCAAGAAGGAGACAATTCCTCTAAACATGCCCGTCACTCCCGGTAACCCCGCTAGAGATGGTAACCCTACCGTTGACGCACTTAAGCATGTGGTGATAACTGCAATCCTCTCCAATAGCTACTCCCTGGCATCTCTCATTCGCCTTCCCACTCAAGAGATCCAGTCCTTGGCGGGTTTGTTGACGGCTTTATAGTTTCGCATTGATTGTTTATTTGTTACCCTCTCAGCCAGTATCTTAAATCTCAATCTCTTATCCACATAACCCCGTATCACCATTTATCCATCCATCTAAAAACTGAAGTGAAGAGACCCGCTCGGGTTGATTGGCTCTCGAAATGGTTTATGAATAACGCTTTCAGCCGTCGGACTTTTTCGCCCGGTTCCTATTTTCGTGATTTCTTTAAGACGCGCGAGATCTTCATCGGGCGCGGAGGAAAACCAGAGAAAAGAAAATAAAATCGACACGCGCCGTTGATTCGAAGAGGCTATCATAGGGTTAGAATTAGGGTTGCCAACTAGCGAATCGTTCATTCCGGGAGATTTTTAATGTATGCAGTGCGGTTCCTGGAGACCGTTTTTCCTGTCACCGAATATATAATCAATATGCTGTATTCATAGAATTTATTGTTGCAAACATTGGATCTAATTAGGCGACCATTAATTTTTCCTTCGTCTTTATTTTTTTACGTTGATTTTGCACTCTTAATTAATTCGTATATTGGACGTTTTATTTATAAACAAGTAACTTAACACAGAATTAAGTTAATCATTGAAAGCTTATCCTTCGGAAGGCTCGCATGACACACGCCTCAGGTTGATTTAAACCATAATTTATCGATGATGCAAAATTTATTTTGAGGAAATTTAAAAATAAATGACAATTTTTCAGCTATAACGTTAGCTTAATTTTATATAATTTATATTGATTAAATTTAACGCATGATTGCACCTATTACGTTAAGAATTTAATGAAGAATTATTTTTTTAAGTAATTCGCAATCGCAATTCTGATTGCTTCGTGGATCCTCCAAAACTTTGGATTAATTCGGCTTTGCCGGCTATACAAAAAATGACATGGAAGTCAAGAAATTGTTCAACATTTAAGTTCGTTACAGCTCATTTAATTGGATTGAAAACGAATCGGACATATTCTGGGATATTTTAGCCTTCCTTCTGGAGACGGAAGAAGTTTCTCTGCATGTCTAAATCCGGGAGTATCCCAGAATTTTATGCATTCATGGATATCTAGCTTTCCTTTAAATCATCTTACACCATATAATCCTTTTTCGAATTAAGATCATTATAGTTTAATTGACGAGTCCTTTTTTCTCCAAAGATTATACTCAAATTCATGCGGTGGGAGGTACCGCAGTGCCCTTTCCACAAGTAAACACGACCCTTGCATGCAAATTAAGGCATGTTACAAGAAGCAATATGTTATCCCGATGGGATGCGAGCTTGTCCTTTTCGTCAATCCTCTTGTGTTTCTCCTGACTGAAAGTTGGCAGCTGACGCCAGTGAGGATTTCGTCCTTTTTGCTCCATTGCGTGACGTATCATTACACTGAACCACGTGCATCTTTTGAATGTTTAGGGGTGAATGGAGAAGATGGATGCAAGGGATTAATTACCCGAATATGATAATAGCCCTAATATTAGGGCAAGCGTTTAATTGTCATCTTCAATCACTGTCTTCCTTTTTAGTTATCTGATACTGCAGGTCCCAATGGGACCCTTCTCTCGGCATATCCATATTGTTCCCTTCTCTTCGTCTCTACATATTTTCTCCTTTCCTTCAAATTCTCCATCATCTTTTTCCTTCTTCCTTTTGAAGGCTTTAGCATAGCTTGTGATAAATGCCGATGAGGAAAAGCTTTAGATGGATTGAATTCTGCATTACTTGTGAATACATTTGAATGAAAATAGTGAAGTGATTGTAATTTACTTTTTGGAAAAGCAGATTCTCATACAATATATTTTGGCGTGTGTTGATCAAACTGTGCTAAATCTTAATTAGTGTATTTAATTCAGTATTTGATATGTGATGAATTTAAGATCACTTTGAAAAATCAGATTTCGGTCGGTGAAGTTCATTGTAATAAGAACAAATATTTTCAGTAAATATTTATTTTGCTGCCTAATTTTGAAAAATATCATTGCTATATACTAATTGCAAACGACATTATTTACATTGTTTATTAAAATTTTTATTTCATAAATTTAATTAGTGATAACACATTAAATTTCTTTTTTAAACAGGCAAATTATTTGATGTTTAACATTTGATGTCTTATACCCTTTTCCAAGGCCCATCCTCTTTCTTTGCCATTTTTCAGTATCGTCCACGTTTCATATCCGTAAATTGTAACTCTCCATTGCACACATTTTATTATTCTCTTTCTTAATTCTCTTTTCAATATGCTGCCTAGTACCTCATCTTCATCATCTCTATACTTAGTCTTAAAAGGCACTACGCCCGGACCAAAAGCTCCCTTACAAGGGTGAATTTTTCCACGTGAAAGCATTCTTAAAGATGAATTTCAGTATTTCAACATTCAGGAATTCTTGAGTGGACTAGGAAAACGAAAAGAAAAGTTTAGTTTATTATTCTACTACTTTAAAAACACTGCAGTTGATCCCTCGTTTATATTCAAGCACTGCTACGAATGTATAAAATGCATGAATGAAGACATCCCAAGATATCTTTAGTATATTTACGATGAACATTTTCTTTAAGTCCCTTGTTTTTGAGATAACATTGAATCCCGAAAGATTTATGCATCTAACGAGGCTGTCGCACAGTGATTGAGATGCTACATAAACTCGCCGTTCGTCGCGGAATTTTTTTTGAATTTCCATTCACGCGTCGACGGTAACATTCCCCCATTTCTTTTTAAATTTGACACATATATCACTG
This sequence comes from Ladona fulva, assembly GCA_000376725.2. NCBI lineage: Eukaryota > Metazoa > Arthropoda > Insecta > Odonata > Libellulidae > Ladona > Ladona fulva. Next base: position 1,445,006 of record KZ308360.1, on the reverse strand, counting down.
ACATATCTCACGCCTTTCCGAGACGGCGTCACTCCTTTGAGATCGTAGGATTAGAAGGAAAGTTATGGTTTTTAACGCGCCTGAAGATGCGACTCGGTCTCACTGGTTTTTCTTTCATCTCCCAGTTGGCACTGACGTCAGGTTACGTCGTCATATCCGTCGTCGTCGTAACTCTCTCTGATATGAGTAACTCCGGCCTTTTTTTGTCGGAATCCGATCGCAAAAAGTTGTTGCGTGATTCTTCGGCTCGGTGAGAATGTCAAGAGCCTCTTATTCTGCGCTCTCCTTGGTGTTCACTTCGAATTCCTCGCTGACCGCATATTAGCGGCGAGTTGCGAGGCCTACAAAGGTATGGGAAAGGAAGGATGAAATGGAGCAAGGTCGGATGCGGTGGGTGACCGGGAAAGCACTGGGATGTCTGCGACTGGGTGAAGTTTGATCAGAAGGGTTTTCCAGTGTACGGAAGTACTCGGTGATTTGGATTCCTGAGAATGGAGGTTCTACTTACGTCTGCCAGTATTTAAGGGGTATTTTATATTTTTAATGAATGAGGAATGTATATTTTGACTTCTCCATTGATTTTAATTTGCAGTTAATTCAACAATCAATTCTTACCAGTCTGTACACCGCGGCTAAGTTTTTGTTAAGCGCTAAAACATGAACGAGTAACAAGAGATATGCTACTACTGTCGCATTTTATAAGATCTTTATTTTAAATAAACATTTGTATTTTCCGTTCTTTGCCTTCCGCTGTTCATGTGAATTCATGAACTAGCAAGTATGACTTGGTAGTTAAAAATAAGTAGAAGGAAAGAAGTCGGTTAACGCTCACTCATGCAATAGTTGATACTCCAAAGGTAACTATTCTACCCTTCCGGAGTATTTTTTATGAAGGCAGAGTTGTCCTTTACTTATCTTTTATCGTAGAGATGCTGGGAACATATATATCCACATCAGTGATCAGTATGTTTATCGCAATTACTTGAGTAATTGGTAAATCAGTTTGTTGTATGGTTTCATTTATTTATCTCAAATTATTTAGCAATTTATTACCTTTGGGAAGATGGTCGTTAAATAGGTATCTCATCTATTATTGCGGCTATTATCAATATAGGTTTAACTGCTTTAATATCTAAATTTTATGTAAATTTAGTTATTGCTGCTTGGGCACTAAGTCAACGATTTTATTATATTAGATACTAATGTAATTCTGTAGCCTTCGCTAGTATTTTTGTTGAGATAAATCTGACATTACTTGAAAACTAATTGATTAAGATTGGAACTTGAAGAACCTTGTGGATTACCAGCGTTTATATGAGTTTTCAAATATATTATTTCAATGTGGGTTTATTGCAGAATAATCATCCACAAAAAAATAAAGTAAATTTTGCTTTGAATTTCAATGATATTGCCTAGGAAACTATACTGAATGATAATGCTGCCATCCAACTACAGAACACCTGCAGACGGTAAATAACATTCCAGTCCTAAATGGCTCTTCAAATGCAAAATCGGTCTAATCCCTTTGAGAATTCAATTCTTGGCAAGACCTCCGCGGTCTCGCTGAGGCCTTAGTCGAAGAGTTCCTTATGTGGTTGTTCGATTGCCGATCAGCTGATAGGCGTAATTGGAGCGAAAATTGGATCAAATTCGAGGATAACATGGAGTTTGTCGTCATAGTTTCGGATAAACAAGGTCGTATCATTCATATGGAAACGTAGATTGAGTCATTTGAATTCCATTCTAGGACAACAGATGTGGTCCGATAGCACAAATACCCATCTTTTTTTGAAGGCTGAATTTAACTTCTTGCTGCTAAACACGCAGTTTCCAGCGTAGGAAATATTGAAGGAGGTTCCTCTTTTGTCGTAACCTTGAAAGTATAATCACATTCTAAAATAACATCGGAATGCGAGTTGCTGAAATTAATTCCAGACGAAAATAAATTCTCCTCAATAATAATGAATACTTTCCTAAAATTATTATTCTATATGATCATAGAGTTATCTTACTACTTAAGATTACTCTATGATATGATGTAGTAAAGTTATTTATATTTAAAATTATAGAATGTGCAAATCACTGAAAGCTTTTCTTGCTCATTAATCACTATTTTGGGAATCAGACATGTTTCTTTTATAATGTAATGTAGCGTTCTTTCCAGTATAAGTTTTGCATTATGGCGGCATTGATCTTGAGTGTCATAGTTTTCTACAATTTTTCATCTAGAAAGATAAGTAAGTTTTTTATTTTCGAAATTGGTTTTTGCAATGTAAAAACAGTATACGCATATTTTATCGTTTTGCGTGGAGAGTAATTTACTTTAATAGAATATCGGTCTTGAGGAGATTGGGAAGTATACAATTATAATAATCTTCAACGAATTCTAATTATGTGCTTCAAATTTCCGTTTCACAAGTTACAAATTCCTGCAGTAATATGGTAAAAAACACCAATAATTTTAACGAATCCCCGAATCCTAGCCGCGAACCATCAACGCAGTACGAATATGTTCGTTTAAATGATGCTAAGGTCTAGTAGGGTTGATCCTTTATTTTTATATACTAATATATGTATCTATTCGGCCTTTTTACGTATGGAAGATCTTGGAAACTGATGGAAGTAGAGATTATAATTTCTCGGGAATTGAAAAATCATCTGTTTTAAATTTATCGTTTGAAAAAGATTGGTTGAATAGGAAAGCAATATGAATTTTTTTGTTAATTATTAAATTACTTCAGTGATTTTATGGGAAAGCTCTCAAACTTTTTATGACCTCGAATGCTGAGAATTCACGAAATTATAAAGAGATTTAAGTTTCCTCGCAATTCCCATACTTCCATAATCTAAACCTTGCGGCTGACAATGGTCACATTTAAACCAAAGAAGGAAATATCGGCATAGTCTTATCGTTTCAAGTGTTCCGGAAGTGTGAAAACTAAGGCAATGCCAGCTTCGCGTTTTTCTCCTTTCCCATAAAAATGTCCTCCTAGAAATATATGTTTCAAGCGTGGCGAGGTGCTGACAAGAGCAACACTTTAAGTGTTGCATTATGTACATTGTGTCGGGGTTAAAGAGAGGTCAACACGGAGGTGTTGCTGAAGGATACGGGGAAGCCGAGGGGGAGAGGAAGAAAATGAATGAGAAGAACAAAAGAACAATGAAAATAGCCCTTGAAGGATACGTGGGCGTAACCTCTTTATATTATACAGTGGGGCAGGAACAAACCATAAGGTCGACGGAAATAGAGAACAGAGAGGTATTTATCATAAAAATAACATTAAAGACGCTTTTACTGTTTATCTCTCTGAAGTTATGTGATAAATCTTATCATAATCATATTAATAATAATAATATATTAGCGCCATTGTTTTAATCTGCACTATTTAATCTGGTTTCCGTGACGGTTTTTATCGACGTAGCAATTATCAGCTACGACCTTATTGCTCCGAATTTCATCCTGTTTTGAATATAGCTGCCAAGAGAGTGTCCCAGGTGATTTAATGGATGAAAATAATTAATTCAGACTTGCTGATGATTGTAATAACTGTAGAACGCTGACAAATTTGGAACACGTAGAAATGGTCCAAAATTTAAAAATGCTCACTCATTATGGGTTTTCAGCAACTTTTTGGCTTTGAAATAATAATTAATGTCAGCAATTTTAGGTAACACAATCGGCAATATTTTACGTAATCGTTTTATGCCGGATTAAATTTCCTCATGTTCAATAATGAGATCACATTAGCTAATGATGTTTGATGTTTCGGATTTTAAATCCAGTCTATTACTCGTTTAAATCAATATCTATAACATGAAAAGAATGTGGAAAATGCTGGTAATAGAATATCTGCAACCATCAGTAGCATTGATTATAATAAACTGATCTATGTTTCAGTATGTATAGAGAGTGTGTTTCACAATCCTGATAATAAATGCTCATAAATAAGGAGATAAAGGAAAAATTAGTATCGTTATAAATATTTTTGACAAAAATTTTTATACGTAATCGTTTTACTTACGATTTCATACGTATAAAGAATCTTTTTACTTAAAACTATTTTCTTAGGAAATCAGCGCAAATACCTCTAGGAATGGGCGTGATTCTACCTTTTGTAATTTGCTTTAAGTTCTTCTTTATCCGAAACAGTTACATTTTTATTATAAGCATATTGCGTTTTAGTGTGGGTTACCAATTGCACATTTGAGTAACTTTATGTGCGGAGGTAACGTTGCTATATGTTGGGTATTTGTTTATCAAGGAAAGAAAATTCTACCTGCAATCATTAGAATGTTTCGAATAAGCAGTATCATTATTCCGGATATTGGTATTAAACAGCCGTAAATTGATGGCCGTAGGCTTTGTAGATGTAAATAAAGGCTTTAATTGGACAACCATATAGTATGAGATAAGTGCTTGATTGAATGCTCTATGCTTTCTGAAAACTGCTGATTAATTGCTAATTAATCAAATAGAATCCTCGAATGCTTTCGTAACCTATACATGAGATAGCGACTTATTCTGCTTTTGTCCGTAAAAGACTTTCTTGAGTCTTTCTATCTTATAGCCTTTTTTTAACTTTAAAGGCTAGTTTCTTTGCCGCGAAATTATTCACGGTTGATTTTCTGCAGTCTCATTACGGAAAGAAGCTTTAGCAATTAATTTCTATCGTGTATCATTCCCGATTAATGGCTGCGAATTATGACAAAATTAGCAGATGATTCAATTACTGTAATGATTATCTGTGTAAACTGAATTATATCCATTTCCAGTAATGGAAGGTTATTTCTGGACTTTTGAAATGTGATGACGTCGCAATATTCAGGTGTCGGAGAAGCAGATACATATTTGTACTTGATATTTATCGATGTACTTGCTTTTGATAAAGAGGAACGCATTTCTGTATTCGGATAAAAATCAAAGAAAAGCGTATGTTTATACATGTAAAAAGTAACTTTAATTTACTTTAGTCTCAGGTTCGGTATTGTAATGTATACTTTAAATGAAATTTACCATATGTTCTATTATGGTTCTCGTATTAAATTGGTTTCTTAAAGCGAAGTTTCTAATTAATATCCTACATAGATGATGAAGTGCCGAAAGGCATAAAGTGATCATTAGTGAAAGTCCATTTTAAGTACACGAATACCTGTCCTTAATCTTGTTTGTAGAATAGAATACGTGTTTATTCAGGGTGAGATTGAGACTAAAAAGTCTCCTCTTACGTCTAACCTTTTGTCATTTTAAAAGTGGGTAAAGATAGAAAAAATAGCAACAAAAAATAGAAAAGGAAGGAACTGCAGAGTGGATAAAGAAAACAAAAAATTTGAAGAAAACTATTTCCTGTAACCTGAAAAGGAAACAATTAAAGGAAAAAAGCGTACAATGGCGTGGCAAAGTATCCGCACCAGAAGACATTAAGCAATGAAATATTAAATGGAACGATAAAACAGAGGTTAAAAATATGAGATACAAAATTAGAATACAATATTGATATCGTTACGACGCAAAAATTGATAAAAAGCCACAGATATCAGATCACTGAATATGGATCGTAAATTGCATAAGAAAAGGTATAAGTATGTACTACAAATAAAAGTTACTCGCATAATAATTACAATAAAAATCATAGTAGGAGAGAGAAATAAGATATGACAGGATAGTAAGAAGAATATTAGTAGAAGGTAGGTTTGTTCCTGGTGATTCTTTAATAGATTAGATTTAAAACCTGAAGTATGTTGGATTTGGTTAATCGATAGGAAACGTGGTCCTTTTCTTATGTATTTGCTTTATTAAAAGAGATTTATGGCATTTTTTAAAAGCAAGAGGACGAAACGGAGGACTTAATTTCATGTAGATAAGATAGGAACCAGTCAATCGAAAATTTAGAAGAACCCATATGTAGGTACGTTGCTGTGATAGTAGTAAAGCTAGTCTAATTTCAATGATGTTGTATAATAGCATTCATTTAGGTAGTTTATTATCGAATGAGTCAAAAATTGTTATTTATAGGATCATTGAGTCACACTCACGTGGACGTTTCCCACCGATACTATTCTGGCTCGTTGAGGTAAATAAGGACGAACTACTTTACTCCTCATCTTACCTAGTGAGCCTCATTCCCTCTCTAGTACTATTTGTGGTTAATGTCGGAGGGTGTAAGGTCAAACCGGCCTTGAGAATGATTACCACATAGACGTATAACATGTTCTTACTTAAAAATAACATATTTATCTACATCATTCGATTGCCTTTTTTGAAAACGTTCTTCATGTTCCCTCTTTGTGATTTAGCGAAAGAATGTAAAGCCCTCCAAAGATAGAGATTCGCGGGAGAAGAGGTGTGTCCAAAGATCGATAAGCTGTCTCGATGTAAATACGCAAAATGAGCCTCGGAACCTTATTCATGGCCATTTTTGAATGGGAGGGTGGCTCGGATCAAAGGGTGCTCATTTCCCTTTAGGTGGATGAGTAAGAGGTGGAAGGTTGAGGGGATGAGGCGATTTTTCGCGAGTTTCCAGATGGAGGGGATTCGTGGGAGGAATAGGTTGGATGCAAAGAAACGGTCCATGAGATGGAGAGGAGAGGAAGCTGACTGTAAATCTCTTAGCATCTAGGATCTTTGCCAGATCAGAAAATTGTTGGAACGTAGATATTAAGGGTGGTTGGACAAAACAGACAAAGGTATTTAACAACTCGTACAACAAACACCAGTCTATCCAGAATGTTGTGTTGAGCTTCGACTCCCACCTCAAATTTCCAATGACACAGGTTTTTCAAAATCAGCGTAAGGTGCAAAACGCGATATATTAAGATTTAAAAAGATGGATGTTTCACCAAAAATAGGCTTTCCAAACACTATACTTAATAACATAATAGTTGAACTTTTTTTTTCAAATTTGATAGTTATATATTGTATTGTCTGAATTGACTAAAAACTAAATTTTCCTCTGAAGATCTTTTGCCTGTGGAGCTACATTTAACTTTTTTATATTTTATTTTTCGACATATGAACTTGGTGACTTTTTTGTTCTTAACCATACGTTTGTTTGTTTCAATCTGCATCCAAATTCGTTGAATGTAGTGATTTATTTTCTAGTCTCAGCTAACTAATTTTATAAAAGTAAAGGTCTCGTTCATTTGAAAACGTGTCACCTACACCCTATACACATCTTTGGCTCCTGTTAGTTGTGCACTGTCCAAAAACGGATTAAACACAAACAGTGAGCCTAAATCTAATAAAGTAACGACCGTCTTTTTATGCTAACGACTGCCATTTTATATTATGTACTCCTTCCTGCAAAGATAGATATTTCATTCATTACTAATGTATAGGGATCAAAGTTACCAGCTACCGTTTGTAACAGCTTTTGTATTATTTATTCCTATTTCTTCTTTGGATGATATTTATTTATATCCCAATATACCCACAAACTACTACTTACTGTAAGAAAAAGAGAAGGTTGGAACACGGCTGTATATGAATTATAGGTTTAAAAACACTCCGTAAGCCGTCTTTCGGCAAACGGGAAGCTCCGGATTACCGATTTCTGGGAAGCCCAATGATCATTTCGGAAGCATTTTTATTACGACTACTGCCACCACTTTTAACTTAGTTCAAGATAAACTTAAATAAACTCGAAACAAAACTATAGCCTTTATTACAGGAGATACTCTCACTACAATACATAAGTATAGTTCCAAGAGAACCTATGTATTTTAAAACTGAAAAAAATATCGAATAACCAACGCGTGAGGATATTGGTGATAAAGATAATAAGTTGACTCTCGTTCTAAATACAGAGACGCGGTACCTAAGAAAACGACTCGTATAAATTTGATCCTGAAATTAAAGATTTTAAGTGGGTTAGTAAAGGTTTGAATATGGAAGGAGTAAGAGAGTAAACTGATTCGCGTAGGAGACCGAGAGTTTCAGGAGGTGAAATATACGAAACCCTATCGATGTTCCAGAAAGTGAAATTCTCTTTAATTCCCTCTCTGCGGAGTGAAGAGGTTTTAAACGGGCGCCCATAGACGTCTAGGACTCGAGGACGGGCGATTTCTCAAAGAATTAACTTCCTGCGGTAATCCTCCCATATTTTTCGATTTGAATTCTTTTTTCTCGTTTAGAAACGTCTTCTATATGTATGAGAAAAAACGTGTCGGGAATGAAAGGGGCGAGATATAGTTTTCCTGGAACTATAAAAATGATCACGTATGTTTCTCATCATTCCCGACACCGGCATATTCCAGTCATACGAGGGAGGAATGCTATTTTCTCTCCCTCTCCTGTGTTTTCTTTCCCCCCCACATGCTCTTCAAAGCGCCCCGTGAATTAAACATAAGCCGCCGCTAGTATAGATAGTGGGTTATTTTTTGGCCGCGGAGCAATTTTGGCGTCTCCTGTTACAAGTTCAACTAGCCTCGCGATTTGCCAAATAGCACCGGAGAGAGAGGGTTCTTGTGCGAAAATAATTTCCGTCTCGTTTCCGAGGACGATTTTCGTGTGTAGTAGCCGAGTAGGTTTACAATTGAAGATAATGAAACATTATGCCGTTATGTACGAGTTGCGATCAAGTTATGTATCCAGATTTTAATTCACCGTATGACACTACCATCTACGTTGCAAATTTAGATATAGATTGCAGGCTGGAATCTTCAGGCCAGATCTTTTTAAAGCATATTTCGTCTTACTCTCAATGCTGATAAATATTTGGAGATCTTTGAACTGGTACGCACCTCGTATCTTGTAAGGTAATTACTGAAAAGCGTTATCTTTGAGGCTCAGAGTCAATGAAATGAGATAATTCTTGTATCTTTTTTCTTAGTTTCCTAGTTATAGATTAAATGCTATTTATTCAACGCAGATGGGATTTTAAATGAATTAAGATAGGATAAGAGATTGAGAATCATGTCAAGGATTCAGCTCTCTTTTACCGTTTCTGTAAAAGAGACCAAAACCTCCGCCAAAGTGGATTTTCTTTTATATAGAAGAAAATACACTTGCAGAAACTTTAATAAAATTCCGTAGAAACTTAGGAAAAATGTGACGTATTTTTTCGATTTAGTAGATAACATTTCACGAAATAAGATACTCATGCCTACTAAAAGTTTTCATCTTTCAATCGTGTATCCATCGACAGTGACATTTTTATGCCGGAAAATAATGATGGAAATTCATAAAAACGAGAGCAGTTCCTTCAGAGTTTTTTTTCCATTGAGAATTTTGGACTTTATTTCATTCTGTTTTAAGTAGCGTGACATTGAAAAACTTTTTTGTATCACCGATTTTATGGAAATTTTTATGAAGTTTTTAAGGCGGAATGCCCCTTTATTCCAACCATATATTGTCTCGCGTGTTCTGTTTATAAATAATAACATAGCGACGATTGATTACGGCTTTTGTCAGTTGGATTTAGGCTTTTTTTTGCATTTCTTCTTTGTATGCATAGAGTAGAAAATACTATGTACGCCACGTTGAATATTTGTGATATCCTTCATGATTCTGCGATTCATTAATATATTTTTCACGATTCTGCGTAGATTCTCTGAAATGCAATTATAATCTTGAACTATTTCAAGGAAAAAGCAATCTGATACTTCGGCGAACCAAGTCATTCTTCGCTCTAATTTTTAATGTATGCCACTCTTGCTTCTCACTTTGAATGTGTGACCGAAGGCATCATCGTATTAATTTATATTCTGTATTCACTTTCACAAATCGTGTTACCGTAGAATAATTAAAGTCTCACTCATTGTTTTTATTTCCTTTGCATTAAGTGAACAGTAGTTTCTTTGGGTGGTCTTAATTATGCGGATCTGAATGATCGTGGAAAAAGAAACTCAAGTCCTTACTTTCACTTATATCCGATGAGAAATGGTGTGGTAGACCACAGAAGAAATTAAACTTTGGTGTTGAATCGGAAGCGTTATCACGGGAAGATGCCAAGGAGATTATGTGGGGGATGTAATGGAAGGAACAGTTGTTCTCGACGTTTACTCGGTGGTAATTAATGAATTCCATATTCTTCCCCGAAGGCATTCATTTTACCAAGCGCCTTCCGGAAGCGAAAGTAATTTCGCTCAACTTCTTTACGGCATCTATTATCATAAATGTTTGAAGAAATGGTTTTATTATTCTCGCAGTATATTTCTTTAGTTGTTATAGCTCGCATTTGCTCTTTTAGGGAGTCTTTCCGTAAAATTACTAAACCAAAGTTGATTCAATTTTGAGAAATCTCTCGCAGCTAAATAATACATTAACATCGGCTGTTTTTTCATTGGGCGCATTTTCCTAAAGAATGTTCAAGTTTTATTAACCAAATTGCATATTAAATATCTTTTGTAAGCTTTCCAAGTTGCCTATCATCGAATAGTTTCAATAATAATGGCTTATACTGGACTTCTAGTGAAATATTAGGGTTCTAATTAGTGTAAAAATTTTTAACTGAGCAATGGGAATTTATTTATTGCATCAACGAAACAAAAAGTTAATAATTATCTCATCAAATTATTAACGCTCACGTATAGCAGTAACAAGTAAAATTTTATTATTACATAATTTTCGATGGGAAACCTATGATTTATTCCTTCGTTTTGGAATGCATTTTTCCTTATTTCCTTGTTTTTATTTATATTTGTAGTAAAATGAATTTATTGTTGTGTATGATAATTAATTTAGCCTGTTTNAAATGAATTTATTGTTGTGTATGATAATTAATTTAGCCTGTTTATTCTGGGTTAGTCTTTTTATAACATAGTGTAATTAAATTGATGATTTTAGCAATAATTTCCAAATTTGAGAATTTTTTAAGTTCGGATAGTTTAAAATAACGAAACGTTATTATCTAATGCTCGTGTAAGGTGGGTTCCTGGATAGCCAAGTGGGCAGCGCGTTTGACTTTATTGAAAGCGTTCCCGGATTCAATTCCCGGTGAGAGCCCACGTGCGAAATTACCTCAGCTGTCGAACCACTTTTAACAATACATACTACTACTATTACGCGTAAGATAGAAAGCTAAATTCATTGATCGCTAGATGGGTAAGGCCAAAGTGAGTCTATAATACTCCAGTTATGCGTCGAATAACATGATAAATACACAGCGGAAATTGCGCATTTATAGAATATCCTCCTATGCGCCTGCTGTTTAGACAGCTTTGTTGAGGCGAATTCTGCATTTTCATTCGCTTATCTGTTATTCTCCGCGAAAGTGAAAGGATTGCATTGAATGGTCAGCGTCTGCACAAGTGAAAGGCAATTTCTCTGACGTTGTCGGTAAAGATGCTTCGGCGCCTCTTTATATAGATGGTTTCGCAAGCATCTAAATTTGGATGGATTTCCATTCGATTTTTTTGGAAGTGCAAGGTCATTTATGGTTATTAGGTGACCGGTTTGGCGATAATGTCGACGTATGGGAAGAGGTCAGAAGCTGGAGAAGAATACGAAAAGATAGAGTTTGATGGATCGACGTGTTTACGCGCACGCGGTTTGAGTATTGCAGTCTCACGCTTGTTGGGTGGTCCAAAATAAGTTGATCTACCGTATCATTCCTGCAGAGTCATTTTTATTTCATCATTTTTTCGCGTTATTGCAGGCGGTATAAATGACCCTCGAATTTAAAAAATATCAAACCTTATTATAATTAGTCCCTCGATCGATCGCACGTCGCGCCCCATCGATACTCGGTGCATATTTAGTTTAGACTTAGTTATGGAAATCGGCAGTTTTTGGATGAGGTCTCACGAAAGTTTATGGTACCCCGACGCGCATGTTGACAAGTTGTAGAAAGTTGTTTAGGATGGAGTGCACCGTACGTATGCCCACGTTTAAGACGCATTTTGTTCACCAAAAATTAAGATTAAAATGCTGTGGGCGCCTTATATCTTTCAGTGGTATTGATTTCAGTGGTATATTTATTGTTATAAAATTGTAGAATACAGTTGCAAAAACATTGCTGCATGTTATACGCGGGTATATAAGATAGTTTGAAAAAATTAAGGCGCGAAAAATAAGGTAGCTAAATTTTTTGCAGCCCTTTGAATCAACTCCTATTTTAAAAAACAATTATTTAATGAAAAACATTAATTTAGGCAGTTAGTTCTACTACAACAGAATCAGTCTCTGCGCAACAGTGCAAGTGTGCATAAGCTTTTACGGAGGTAATAATAGGAGCGCCATTTATCTCATGACTTCTCTACAGTGATGTAGTTTTCGAGCGCGATACATTTTTCATCTCTTAAAATATGCAGAAAGATAAAACAAAAGTCCATTAGCGGTGAATTTATTACTCAACACTTGGCAAAATAAACTTGCCATAGGCAAGAGGGCGAGCCTGTTTTGCTCGAGACCCTTGCGCATTTGCATGTATGTAAATGTATGTGTACTTGAAATGGAAAAGGAAATCGTTTTACTTAGGAGACGGGAATTAAGCCCAAGGAGGTAATTATTTCCGGATGGAAAAATTGCTATGATAGGGGGTGGATAAGGTGTGGCATAGCCGAAGATTTTTTGAAGCTCAAAGGTGGGCGGGAGAAGTATTCGGGAGTACGCAGAAGACTTCTAAGAAGGAGCGGCCTGGCGTCTGCTGGGCGTCTCCCGTGGCAGGGGGTCCGATCCGAAGGCGTGATTGCCCGCGCGTGTTACTTGTGCGAAGCGGAGTAAATTCAAGGGCTCGGAGGTGAAAAAGATTCTCCCTTTCCTTTTTCCCGGCGTGAAAAATGGCCGATGCGGCGATGTGACTAATTGAAAGGGATCCATCACCAGTTAGTAATTAATGTCCGGCCAAAGCGTTCCACAAAAAATTGCAGTGTTTTTTTTGCTATCGTAGAAAAATAAAGGGCGCACGTGGAATGTCTTTTTACGTTATCTTTTTATAGCTCCCATTTATAAGTCGTAGAACGGGATGGGATACCTACGTGATGTTTCAATACATTACTGCCCATGAGCAGAAAAAGTTGGGACGTTCCACGTTTGGCCATTTCTGCGTGCTTTCTAATTGATTCTTCTCTTTACTTGGCATTTTTTTTTCTTTTATAGAGCTGCTGATTCTTATTTCTGTTCGTCTGAAAAGATTCGAGCACTTATAATGAAGTTCTGCTAGATAACTTGTTACAATAACAAAATTGAAATCCTCAATGAAAAAAAACAGTTTGAGCTAAAGAGAGCAATCATAAAGTAGAACATTCTAATAAATGCAAAGAATTTCAGAGATTTAAATTTTAAACATGTTAATTTATACAAATAAATTATCGATATTTATCGGTATTGCATCAGCGAATTGCCAAGTCATCTAAAAATCAATTCGTCTATACAGAAGTACCTCGAGTTACGTACTTGGTTCATTCCAGCTAGAACTCGAAAAGTTTCTTTCTCGAAACAGTTTTCCATTCCATCTTATCGTTTTTTTCGGTTCATATCTCGAAACTAAGTTCGTATCTAAAGGTCAGAATGAAGGAGGAAAGTTCGTACTTCGAAAATTCGCTTGTCTAGCGGTTCGTATATCGGGGTATCACTGTATTTGGCTTCTTTTAGAGGGAATAGTGAGGATTTCTCATCATAGATTTGCTAAACTGGACGAAATAAAAGTATGTATTGCTGTCCCTGATTTATTTTTAGATGAAATATTCTCACACCATGAATAAGGCTACATCATGGTATCTTTACGATTAAAAGGGGGATGCCCCAAAGTTTTGGTTCACCACGTTAGCTCTCTTCAGTCCAACAACAAGCGTTTGGAAAATTCAATTATAATCTATAAATTGAACCAGCGACCATTCCCGTCCACTTGCAATAGTTACCACCGACTTCAGGGGAAGCTTGAGAATTGGACGTCGTTTCTTGCAGGCGTGAGATGTGGCCAAGTCGTTTTCCTCCTCTCCGATCCTTTTTTCTTAGCACCCACCTTCCATCTCTCGGACTGGCGCCGAAGAAAATGCCGGAGGATGGGTCGGAGGTGGGAGAAGGTGGGAGGATGCTCCTCTTGAGGCTCCGGGGGAGAGAATGAGAGATGAATTTCCCACCCATTCGCCCCAACCTTCCAACTCAAACCCTCTTCGTTTCTCGTTGTGAAAGAATCAAGCGTTGCGAATATCACCTGGATCGTTCGTGAGCGTGTTAGGCGGTTTAGCAGTAGCTAGAAGGAACTGTAAGAATAAACTTTTTAGGTCGACCCTGAAATTTGGGGATGCAATCAATTGCGCTCCTTTACGCCACGTTCATTCACATAATGTTTCGAGTTATACTTCATTGAGTTCCAGACATGAATAAGGAGTAGGCATGTTCCTGTACTGAATGGAATCTCTTGCTCCTTATTTGTATTTTTGCTGCTTTAATATTATTCCTAGCATTGATTGTTTCTAACCGTATTTTTATGCAAATATTTATTTTAATTCTAATACTTATACGTTCTTGTTCACTAAGGCGATCCAACGAGGATATTGCGTGTATTAAATACCTATACATCAGCTTTCGCTCAGTGTAATACTATTTCGTCGCACATACAATACTGGATGTTACATATTCACTTTATACAAAAGCAATACTGAGGAGAGTAGTAGAATAATGACGATGATCATGATGACACCATTACTTTCTCTATGACAACTTTTCGAGTAATTATGTGTTTAAAATTTATAAAAAATTATTTACTACAGAAATAGGAAAGGCTTCCCATTCTCCCGTATGTGCCTTTACAAGCAAAAATTTTGTTCAAATTGCACAAATTCCACAATTTTACTATCATGCGGCTGCCTTGTCAAATAATATTTGCTTACTCGTTCCTCTTGTCAAAAAGGAAGATACGAGATAGCCAATGGCATTCTTGAATTCATAAGGGTGTTCCTAGTCAATAAGGATGTCGAAATGCTGCAGTAAATTTTCTGAACAAGCCCTGGATTCAGCTTCAGCATATGCTTCCGTGTCGTCGAACATTGTGATTAGAATAATTTATGAGAAATGATCCACGTGAGCAATCTGTATTTATGACGGGAAACGCTATCTTCAACGCATATTGGCATAATCGCTATATGCCCGACCATTTTCGAAGACTTTTTTTATCCTTATTCATCCGAGCGTATCTTTTATTTCGTATGTGCCAGGTTATTTTCGAAGTTTTAAATTTGCGTCTGAGAGGGTTATAAAAATGTACCGAAACCGTGAAGAGACGTAATCCGTCTGCAAGCAGCGGATTTTTCTCAATAAAACCTTTCGACTTTTCATAGTCTCTCGAAAATTTATATCTTTCGCGCGGCGCATTCGAGGGAAGGGGCGGGTTTGAACTTTCTCCAGGAAATTCGACGCAAAGTGTTCGCTAAAACATTCTGTCATCGAAAGTTTCTCTCTGTGACAGAATTGGTGACCGCTGCCAAAATTTTCAATCCTCGTGAATAATTCGACGTCACCGGTCTCTCCGCTGAAACGTTTAAAATTTAAATTCCAGCGCAGCCGTGGAATATCTCTCGTGCGCCCAGGGACGAGGTTTTACGCATCCAACGGAAAATGCGTTGCGTTTCCCTTGTGGATCGCTAGTTCTTACCATGACTTTTATATTGTACTGTTTCTCTAGACCGCTGTCTCTTGTTTGAGGGGATTAATGGAGGACCAAAAATCGCTAGTATGTATCAGTACGAAGAGTAATAAATGATAATCATGCAGCATAATTATTTAACACTCTTTGGAATTGATTTATCTTTAAAGTGTGTTGTATTGTTAGGAATATTTATAGTATGTAAGGAATATTACTGTTAATATTATATACTATTAAGGAATAGTATGTACGGAAGAACTCCTTGCAAAAGAAGCACGTTTAGAGATGATGTAGCAGATATAATGCGTTCACCATGCTACATGGGCCGTTCCGATAATGCGAGAAAGATCAGAGAAATAAATGCCAGAACAAATAGATTCAAGAACTCATTTTTTCCGCGAACGATACGTGAAAATAATCGATTAAGGAAATAGAGTCATGGTGCATGCACCCCCTGCCACACGCCGAAAGGCGGCTTGCAGGGTACNGTCGAATGCAAATAATCTTTATTCACGGACATCCACGATGGGGAAAGCGCGTACGTGCCCATTTGTAAAAAATGTCCGTGGTAGGACCGCGCATATTTAATCCCTTTGCTGCCGCAGTAGTTTGGAAACTTTCTTTCCGAAATTTCATTCTTAGTTAAATAAATAATCCACCAGATATTTGCGGCATTGCGTTTTTACGGAATTCCGAAGCTAAACGTATTTGATAAGCTTATTATTATTTTATTTCTTTTTTCAACATTTCTGGGACATTCATGATATTATTATTATTATAATTTTATTCTTACGGCTAGGTTAGGCCAGAATTGCCTCTCTTCTACCTAACCTCTGGAGATATTACAGTATATTTTTACAATATTACACCAAATACAATTGACTTCAGTTAACTTACATTTGGAAAAATAACTCGGTGCATAAAAACATACCGACAAATATATTGGATAAATACAAATCAACACAGAGATTTAGGAAAAATTTTCAACTGTAGGCTTCCGGAGAAAAATCCACGATGCGGGATAGCGGCCGCACAAAAAAAAAGACATTCGCTTCCAATTTCACTAATGAAGCCTAGTGGAAAATGTAATCTTTTAGTTCACTCACTGAACTAACTCGTTTTCTCGTAAATTAAATTTTGATGTCAAACTATTTGAATGTAGGCAATTTAAGAGCCGCCTGGTGGTTTCGTACGAATATGCGACCAAATTGTAAATGCGACCTCCCAATGGAAAATGGTTTCTCGCTCCCGATCTAATCTTTTATTTGGGAAATAACGATAGTAGGTTCACAAATATCGGAGAGTAATTTTGTTAAAGAAGACGAAGATAACGATTTAAATACACGTTTTTATCCTTGGGACACTTGTAAGTAGCAGTATAATTTCCGTTCAAGAAATAGAATACGTCTGCATGTTCTCGTTTTAACCGTAATTGCTCTGGAGCTTATGTCTTCCGGTAACGAATCATTAAAATGTTTGTATATTAACAGGCGCGTAATAAAGCCCCGGAGTTGTGGTAGATTGCTTGATTACTTTAGTGTGCACATTACCATGAAAGCCATTTACCACAATTATGTTTCCGCAAATTTCAGCTACAAAGTTGCCAGTCGCTGAAGGAAAAGCTTTGACGGCCCTAATCTACAAGGAGTAATTTGATGTGCAAAGCCTGCCCAGAGATAGTACTTCCGCTTGGAAAAATGACGCTTACAAGGATGTTACCAACGGATATTAGCTCATTGAATACTCTTAAAGTTTCAACCTTCCGCGTGATCCTATATTAAGCCCCCGAGATCCTCTTGGTGTACTGAATCAGCCAGATGTTACTGTTACGAAGTAGCAATCATACGATCCAAAACTAATGAGATAGTCACGTGCGGGTGGGTTTCGTAAGGCCGTCTTCCGTGACTTAAGCCCTGACGAATTTAATTAAACCCGTTGCATCCAGCGTTTCCATATGAAAACAGCCACTGATATTACTGGCAGATGTATATTTGGATGCATCCAAGTTTATTATGAGAGCAATCCCCTCTGAAATGAGTGTATGAACCATTCTCTGTGAATGCACCACGTGTTGCGTGTGTATGAAGATAGAGTTGGAGGATGGATTTTATGTTATTTTGAATGTATGAATAACAAATATGTATATATCATTGTAGAGGCAGAATTCGTGTTAGGGTCATCATAGTGTGATTGATACTCCCGTTGTCCTACACTTCAGTTGACCGAATACATTTTGCTCGTGTCTTGTTTGGCCCATAACTCCGCATTTTCTTTCTGCCACTTGTATGAAGCTAAAAATTGTTAAAAATTAAAAATGTAAGTATGGCTTCATGCTGATAACGAGGATGGATAGTTTTCACTTGATATGAGGATCTAATCTGAGATTAGAGATGTTAAACGCTCTTCAGTGTACGCGGACTACTGTATTAATTTTTACTACTCTCTCTCCTGGTGAGAATCATAGCAGTTCCGCTAGCCTAAAATTTTAATGCCACGGGAGACTTGTTGGCTATTTTATAAATATGGTTGAACTATATGTATGAACGAGTTCTATAGACATGTTGGGTGTATCTATCTTTTCGAGAAATATTATATACATATGTAATAGTAAAATAACCGTGATGCATTTATTATAGGAAGATTTAGCACCGGCCTGGCGTAGAACTCAGGATCACTTTTGGAGATCTCTTTACAGTTTCCGTTATTTGCCACATTATTTAGAAATACCTAGGGTGAGAATTCTCTGTCATTTCGTAGTCTCCTATCTTTTAAGGATTCCCAACCTGCATCTGACAGCATTTTGGTAACGCTTGCATTTTTATCGTAGCACTTCTTAACAAAACGTATCGCTTTCCGTTGTACTTTCTCGAGTTCACGGATGCATGTTTCGTCTGCCGGATCCCATATACGTGATGCATATTCAAGATGAGAAGCAGTTTTGTAGAATGGTTAAGAAGCAGTTTTGTAGAATGAGTTGCAGATAGAACGCGTCTATTTTGCTTATGGAAGAAAAGTGAGAAGAAGACGTAGTGCAGTCGGTTGAAGGTATGATTTTTTCCACGAAAGGCGATAACATAAGCGAAACAGCATCTCCTCGACTGTGCTCATAAATGTACGAAAACTACGTTTATTAGACTGAGGATGAATCATAGGCACTTTTAAAGGCACCACTTACTTTTAGTGATATTATGGCACCATAGCAGCAACGGTGGGAAGGAATTTTAGTAGTTGCGCCAAACTCATTTTCTTATACGCTTTGTATGGCAGAGCGGTATACGACGCACTTCTGCGCTCAGAGTGGAGAGATGGGTCACACTCTGAGAAGGAGAGAGGATTATATCGTTTGAGGTGGTAAAAAAAAGGAGGATAAAATAACCCGTTTTGGCGAGACCCTACGCACCAGACGTGGTGGATATTAATGGTTCATAATGACGCAGAGGTGGCGAGGTGAGGAAGGGCAACGAGGAGAGGTGAAGGTGCATGGACAGAGGATTACGTCGGAGAGGAATTTCGTTCTTCCCTAGAGAAGGGAAAGTCGAAGGCCAAAAATCGGATTTTTATCAATGGATAAACTCAATGGAGAACCGGAAAGATCGCGGTAAGCCGCCGCCATTGACGAAAGGCTTAACCTCGCTGCTCCGTCGAATGCAAATAATCTTTATTCACGGACATCCACGATGGGGAAAGCGCGTACGTGCCCATTTGTAAAAAATGTCCGTGGTAGGACCGCGCATATTTAATCCCTTTGCTGCCGCAGTAGTTTGGAAACTTTCTTTCCGAAATTTCATTCTTAGTTAAATAAATAATCCACCAGATATTTGCGGCATTGCGTTTTTACGGAATTCCGAAGCTAAACGTATTTGATAAGCTTATTATTATTTTATTTCTTTTTTCAACATTTCTGGGACATTCATGATATTATTATTATTATAATTTTATTCTTACGGCTAGGTTAGGCCAGAATTGCCTCTCTTCTACCTAACCTCTGGAGATATTACAGTATATTTTTACAATATTACACCAAATACAATTGACTTCAGTTAACTTACATTTGGAAAAATAACTCGGTGCATAAAAACATACCGACAAATATATTGGATAAATACAAATCAACACAGAGATTTAGGAAAAATTTTCAACTGTAGGCTTCCGGAGAAAAATCCACGATGCGGGATAGCGGCCGCACAAAAAAAAAGACATTCGCTTCCAATTTCACTAATGAAGCCTAGTGGAAAATGTAATCTTTTAGTTCACTCACTGAACTAACTCGTTTTCTCGTAAATTAAATTTTGATGTCAAACTATTTGAATGTAGGCAATTTAAGAGCCGCCTGGTGGTTTCGTACGAATATGCGACCAAATTGTAAATGCGACCTCCCAATGGAAAATGGTTTCTCGCTCCCGATCTAATCTTTTATTTGGGAAATAACGATAGTAGGTTCACAAATATCGGAGAGTAATTTTGTTAAAGAAGACGAAGATAACGATTTAAATACACGTTTTTATCCTTGGGACACTTGTAAGTAGCAGTATAATTTCCGTTCAAGAAATAGAATACGTCTGCATGTTCTCGTTTTAACCGTAATTGCTCTGGAGCTTATGTCTTCCGGTAACGAATCATTAAAATGTTTGTATATTAACAGGCGCGTAATAAAGCCCCGGAGTTGTGGTAGATTGCTTGATTACTTTAGTGTGCACATTACCATGAAAGCCATTTACCACAATTATGTTTCCGCAAATTTCAGCTACAAAGTTGCCAGTCGCTGAAGGAAAAGCTTTGACGGCCCTAATCTACAAGGAGTAATTTGATGTGCAAAGCCTGCCCAGAGATAGTACTTCCGCTTGGAAAAATGACGCTTACAAGGATGTTACCAACGGATATTAGCTCATTGAATACTCTTAAAGTTTCAACCTTCCGCGTGATCCTATATTAAGCCCCCGAGATCCTCTTGGTGTACTGAATCAGCCAGATGTTACTGTTACGAAGTAGCAATCATACGATCCAAAACTAATGAGATAGTCACGTGCGGGTGGGTTTCGTAAGGCCGTCTTCCGTGACTTAAGCCCTGACGAATTTAATTAAACCCGTTGCATCCAGCGTTTCCATATGAAAACAGCCACTGATATTACTGGCAGATGTATATTTGGATGCATCCAAGTTTATTATGAGAGCAATCCCCTCTGAAATGAGTGTATGAACCATTCTCTGTGAATGCACCACGTGTTGCGTGTGTATGAAGATAGAGTTGGAGGATGGATTTTATGTTATTTTGAATGTATGAATAACAAATATGTATATATCATTGTAGAGGCAGAATTCGTGTTAGGGTCATCATAGTGTGATTGATACTCCCGTTGTCCTACACTTCAGTTGACCGAATACATTTTGCTCGTGTCTTGTTTGGCCCATAACTCCGCATTTTCTTTCTGCCACTTGTATGAAGCTAAAAATTGTTAAAAATTAAAAATGTAAGTATGGCTTCATGCTGATAACGAGGATGGATAGTTTTCACTTGATATGAGGATCTAATCTGAGATTAGAGATGTTAAACGCTCTTCAGTGTACGCGGACTACTGTATTAATTTTTACTACTCTCTCTCCTGGTGAGAATCATAGCAGTTCCGCTAGCCTAAAATTTTAATGCCACGGGAGACTTGTTGGCTATTTCTCCTATAATGATTATTAATGTTTATATTGACTGACTTAAAAGTAAATGAAGCGAAGCATGTTTTTAATTTGGTTCTGAACTTTTTATAAAGAATGTTTCCTAATATTATTTTTAAATTAATCAACTATTAGCTATTTTTCTTGTTGTATCAGATCGGTCAATTTAAGAGGAAGGACACAAAACATCCGCTTCCAAGAACGTATTTTTTCCAGCTTTTATTCAGTAAATTTAGTCTTAATTTAAATCTTATAAATTCAGTTTCGTCGATACTTTAATTCTCTATAATTTTATATGTTAAGGGAGAAAGATGAATCAGTAGTGGGATTAGGAAACCTACTAGTACTTATGAATACTCATCCCACTGTTAAAAATACTCCCAAGAGAAACCTTCCGATAGTGCAATCGCAATGGGGTAGAAAAACAGCGATCGGGTGATATTAAGGGATAAAACAGTCCGATCACGAGAGGTATGGAAATATCCGCGGGAGAGAGGAGAAAGAGCGCCGTAAAGAGATACATTATGGTGAAAGGGAAAGGTATCGCGGGAGGAGGAAAGTGAACGGCGAGGAGGGATAAATCACTGCCAGAGGGGGGAATGGGCGAAGCGGGCGTTTAGTCCACGTCGTCTGGCAGCCTGTGAGTCCTCTTCCATCGGCGCCAAAGAGACCATTCTCAATCGCGTGGCGTGATATCACGCGGCACACCCTCAACCGTGCCGTCATTCCGCATCTCGCGCCACCGAAAAGCGGCACGCCTTCCCGTCACGCCCGTGAATAAACGTATAAATATTTGCTCTCCCTCCCTCCTCTCCTATCTCTTATCCTCTTTTTCTATCGTTCTCTTAGAGTCCGTCACTACTCGAAGGCGGCATCGACCTCACAGCCGCCGCTAACAAAAGAAGGCCGCGTTGCGACGCGAGGGGTTGCCCAAGGGGTTCTTAACCTCTTACGAGGTCTTTTTCAGTGGCAGAGTTCATCTCGATTTAAGATCGAAAACTACGTTGTTTCGAATAGGGGTCTGAGGTTGGGAAAGTTTCTGAACCTGACTCCGGAGTATATTTTTTTCAAATACAGCGCCGACACCCATTAAATTTCTCAATATCCATATATGTGGTGGAACACGTTATGTGTAACCAAAAGAAATTGAGGAATAACCAAATAATTTTGCGTCAATAAAAAGGACTACTCAGAGTACTCTAGAGAGACTACTCTATAGAGTATAAGAAGCATACAAAGTAGAATACGGAGGCGTCCGTGATTTCGTGGAAGTCCATGAGAGAGGAAATTTAAACACTTTTGCACGCAAAATAATAATTCAATTGGCAATACCGTTAACCCTTCCTCTTTCCTAGACCCATCTTCCCATCATTCTTACTCTCTCCTGAAGGGTTATTTCATGCGTCTGGTTGATTTTTAGTGTGTGACCTTGCGAGTGCATTGTAACGCAGAAACCGGTAATCTTTAATAAAATATTTTGTGTGGAAAAGTAAATATCTTTCCTATCTGTAGCATAGAAAGTAATTTACTGCTCCCGCAGTACAAACATGCACGGAGAAAAAAAAGATTTAAATTTAACACTTGCAGATATTTATTTGAGTAAGGTTTTAAATAGAAAACACAACGGACAATAGAAATAAATCTTCGTTAAGTGATGGTTTGCGATCCCTTTCTTGTGGTCGACTTGGACAAATGTTTATGGTAAATAAATTAATCTCCATCGTCAAACTTTCGATCATTAATAACTTGTATCCATTACGTAAAATAATCTGAGTGTTAATTCCATCTCGGATCCTTCGGGGATTAAAACTATTCGTTATCAGTTACAAAAATTTCGAAAATGTTGTTAGCTACATATTGTAAATAATTAAAACAAACTTTAGGGTTTCAATGATATTATTTTCTATGAGTTCTCATTTCGTGATGTCGATAGACGTAACAGAAAACGAAATTTATCTTTTGGGAAAGAATTAATAAGGGAAAATAAAATGTCTTCTTTGAAGTAGACGAGAGCAAACAAAGAGTCTGTCTGTCTCGACAAAAAAAGTCTGTTCTTTCGCTTGTAAGAACTGATTCATATCGAAGTAATATACATCAAAAGAAGTACAAATTCAAATCAGTTGAGGATGGCTTGAATGGAAGGGAATCTCTCAGAAAATGGTGCATTAGCAAAATAACTCAGGCAAAATTATACTCAAATAAAAACGGTATTTTATTCGTGGGAAATTTTTCAGAGTTAAACTTCGAACTGATAATCATATCACTAGAAAATGCAGATTACGCTCATTAAAACTTAGATACAGAATGTTGCCTTGTGAATGTCCTCCCGACTCTTGCTCGTAAAGAAAGCGACCTCTCTACTGAGTTAAAGTAATAAGAGAAGGAAACCCTTAGGAGAAGGTTTAGTAGGCGTTATGAAACCCTGGGTGTAAACTCATTCTCAAGAGACTTTTGTATGGAGGAGGGAGGGGAGCAAGACTTGTGGCAGCCTTCGCACCTTTTGATTGCCTATACAAACACGTGTACATAACCTAAAGCGGCCTTCTTTGAGACGTTCCCTCCTCAAATTCCTGCATCTCTCCGTTTACCCTTTAAGGAATGTCATTCTCTCGCTGTCCTAATAAACCCACTCAATTTTCCCCCCTTGTCGCCTTTCGGTGAGGACATTTGTCTCCTTGTTTGCTCTCGTCTACTTCAAGCTCCCGGATCCCTCTGCTTGCTTGGGTATCTTTTTCTCCTTCCAATCGTTAAATCTTCTAGTTATTGCTTTTTCGTGTACGTATCTGTGGACAGAAGTTGTGATAAATGTGAAAAGTACGCTCTGAAAGTGCTCATTGACGCCTCTCTTTTAGGTAGTGAATCATAACTAAAGTACCCTTTGTAACAATAATGATGTGTTTAACGGTTTATTATTAGCTGTTACAGAAATTCTTCAATTCTTCAGTTTATACTTTAAAAATCCATTCTCACCACCTTTCCAAAAGCATACAATCTTCATTCTCGATGAAGAATGAAATTTTGCTCCAAATCGTCTGAAAATATGAATCCAATTCAGCAGATAATGTTGTTTTTATTCTTTTATTTGGAAGTCCATTCTACAGCTGAAATAGGAATACTCTTTTTATGAGCATTTTAGTGGATTTCATGCTTAATTCCATTTAATCTTTTATGTTTATCTTTGCTTTTATTACTGTTTTACTCATCCGTTTCAAATTTCAATCATCGCTAAATGTAAATTTTCGCGTGAGTTTCTCAGGGAAGAAGATCGGTTTTCGCTGTGTTATTTATTCTGTTAGCGAATTGGACCGGCGTGCTCGCCGACTCCCTTCAAAAGAGATCTGACGATTGTTTGGCATCTTTACCCGGCAGAGGGAGTAGGTGAGTGGGAGAACTGCGGTCTGGCTCTGAGATTGACTGAGGAGAGATGGACGTACTGGCTGGCGACCATTCAGAGATAAAACACCACTCCCACGGTTGCCTTTGCTTCTGCTCTGGCTTCTTCCTTCACTACCTCTTTATTAGATTTGAGAATTTTTTCTGAGCGATATTAATCTTGAATTTTTAATAACGTTTGTTGCATTTTTTTGCTATGTAGTATCTCCTTCTTTAATTCATTCTACGGCCTTTTACCTTTTCATGGATTCATTTGCTTGATATTTCCTTTTATAGCGCCATATTTTTATTCCATTGATATCTAATTCCGGCCATTCCATTATTCAGCAACTTTTGTTTTTGGTCTTCTCCCTTGCACCCTATATTCAATTACTTTATTCAACTATCCATCCCTCGCCAATGTTTGACCCACCCCTTTCACCTTGCTTTTTACCTCTTCTGAAAAAATTTTCTTCGCAAACCGTCTTCTTTTTAATTCGTTCTCTTATCAACTTAACTTATTCCTTTCTCCCTAGGCAACGTCCATATCCTGGTCTCAAATCTTTTAATGTCTTCCTTTTCTCATGGTTGACGTTTCACCCCCGTGCAAAAGCACGCTTCATTTCAGCAGTCTTTTCCTAATACCCTTCTCAAGGCCCTTTGCCATCCATTCACTTCTTTTCATGAAAGCTTCCTTAGCTACTGCTATTCTTTTTCTAACCTCCTTATGCACCACCCTTCTCAAGAAAGAAAACAACTCAATTAGGGAAAATGTACTGACTGTTCCAGTTTCTCTCCGTCTACCTTGATTGTTAAATTACTCCGCGCAACATGAAGGTCTAGAAGCACATTCTCTATTGGAATACAAATAAATTTCTTTGCTTACAAATAAATCAGTGACCTAGAAAGCTTAGAGATTCGATACGTTCTTGAGTTGAATTCCGTCTGAATACTTCATATTTTTCGGTTTTGTATTTGGCTTTACGTACTACATTCAACACAGATCGAACCATTCACATTTGCGTTCTGTGGATTTGCTCTCCAATAGCTTTATTTTGTGAACTGGAAAATGAATCTGATTTATTACATTGTATGTATAACAGAAATCAATCATCTTCGTCATCGATGAATACTATATGATAATCATGTGATGGAGTATATTTTTCAAAGAAACAGAATTCCCCGATTCGTTAAATTAAAGTTAAAAGTTAAGTTCAGTAGCTCCGTTTGCTGAATGGTTATCTTTTCATTCTTGTTATAGACAGTAATAATAATAATTATGTAAAAATACTTTTAAAAGGGCTATAAAGAAGAAAACCTGCTTAAAAAAACGTTTGAATTGATCCTCTTGTTACGTTTCTTTGAAGAAAAGTTAACTTCAGAAAGACAGTATTTCAGTTCGAGATTATTTTAAAATGAAGCGCTGTGTATTATATTTAAAATAAATAATCAAAGTAGGTACATAAATGCTTCACTAGGTTTTAATCGATTAGAAAGATTATGAAAATTGACCTGAGAAATCCTTAGAATTATTTCCAAGGAGAAATAGACATCTTATAGGACCGGAACTCGAACCCGGGTCCCCCGCTTTCAGGTTGGTTGCTCTAACCAATTAAGCTATCCGGCCACAACATGTAGACATGCCATTCGGTAGACTTTGAAGGCAAGGGTTAGATTCCCGGTTCCGTCCTAATTTTTTCAAGTCCGTTTCTCCTTGGGAACTTTTCTTGCGTGCCTTTACGAACAATGTCGCCTCGGATCTATGTATCACTCAGATAAGATATATGCTGTGTTTTGTTACAAGACCGTTTCATGATGAATATTTTCAGACGATAAAAACTTATTTACGCCGTTATTGACTCGGTTTCGTTATTTTGATACATGAATGAGAACCTCAATCATCCCGAAGGCGCGACTCGATAAATATCTCTAAAAATAGTCAGCTGATTCGTGTCGAGCGGGATTTGTCACGCAACTCCCGTTGAATTAATAAAAGTTACGATCATTGCCTTTAATTCTCACACCCATATATTAAGTCCTTCGCCCCGCCGTCCACGCAAAAGAGTCTCCGAACAATCTCGAAACATCCATTCTCCGTAGTCGACAAACATTCCGAAGACAAGCTGTGGCGCCTTCGATATAATACGCGTATTTGCCCACAGCCGCTTATTACGGGTTTATAATGAAATGAAAACGCAGTAGCGCTTTGGAAAAACTCTCGGGAGGAATATAAAGGGCGCGACTTCCCTCGTTCTAGACGTTTGTCATACTAATAAATGTCCCCACCTTCTCAAAGTAAATCTCCACCTCCGCCTTCCGTTTTTGTCGACCACTCGAATGCTTCCTAAGCCCTCGTGAAACGAAATAACCCTCCCTCATTTGAGGTTCCCCTTATCACTTTCGTACTTCCCACTCGCTTTCGCCGCAGAAGTGCCCTTTTACCCTCCATCATCAGCCTCAAACAGGAGCTTATTCCACGGAAGCCCTACCCTTATTAAACAAAGATTCCTCCCTCACCTTCCTCCTTACAAAAAAACTCTAGCGTGGAAAGGTTGAATTCATCAATTGTCGCTCCGTCACACTTTCAACTCCTCCGCTCTCCTCTTACGAAAACTAACAGTTGTCTCCGTCTAGAGGTCCCCGCCGACGCCATCAGAGCTCCTGGAATCACCCGCCCTTAACGTTTTTCTTGCATATTCGAACACCTCCACATCTCGACTGCATAAGAAAGGAAGTACAGCGTTCAACGCTGAGGCATTTGTTAACTGTCGCGATTGTAGAAGTTCGCCGACTTTACTGGAGACCGGTTTTTAGCCTCTAAACCTTCACTATTAGCAACCAAAAGTTCTGGAGAAGGGATAAGGTTTACTAGGAAAGATGAGGAATACGGTAGTTTGCATGCCGTTTGGGAGGCTTTGTAGGCCGAATGGAGAAATGTTGTTGGGACAGCTCAATGGATAGAGCAACCAACCGGCAATTGGGAGACCCGGGTTCGAGTCCCGGTTCCGTCAGACTTTGTTCATGTCGGTTTTTCTTTGGGAATTTTCGTAGATGCACCTAGGAAAAGTCACTTATACAATTTTCCTTGTAGAGTAGTTCGCCTTTCCTTTCCTCACCAGGCCAGGATGGTATCAGTGGAAAACTTTCTTACAAGTAATGTGGACGTAACATTACCGATACGGTGGATGTAACTCCTTAAGGAACACTCGAGATAAATGAAAGATCGAAATGACATGTTGAATATTGCCAAACTATATACGGATTACTGAAACAAATTAGAATGTGGCAATACGCAGAGTTTATGCGACAATACGTTCAGGACGTGTTGCATCTGAAATTTCATTTCAAAAAGGAAAACTGCAACAACGAAACAAGCTGATGTTGCTCCAGGGTGGCTATAGGCCTGAAGTCAGAGGTGAGCGTAGCGGACGTTAATGAAACATAGAAAACTAACAGTTATTGTTACGTGAATTTCAGTAATTTTCTAGAAACTATATAAACACAGAATAGATTATATTTTTGATTTTTAGGGTTTAAAAAATTCATTCAACAATACTCGCAATCTTTCAGAGTACTATATAAGGAGTAAACTATCCAGGAAAACCAAGAGAAATGGGTATGGATGAAATTGAGGCATGTCGAAGGATGCCTTCAAAGAAATCGTAACTGCAGAAAAAAACTTTGCTAAACATAATGACGATTGTTGCTTAGATTTGGGCTTATTACTCAGCCAAACTTGTGAATTATTTAAAAAATCCACTCAATTTACGTACGCAGTGTTTCGCCCCACCCCGCAGCTATCTTATCAATTAAACCATTCCTTAAAAACATCAAACATATGACACGAGTCACCTCAAATTTTGCTAGAAATCTCAAAATGTATATAAAAAGTTTAGGGTCTTGTCTGAACATTCTTTTCTAATCATGGGTTTTTGGACCAGCTTCTGAACACCAAGTAGCATGTTGATCTTGTTTCTGATGATTTTAAATACACTCTTTGATGGTTTACGGAGTACTATCCAGAGATATTAACTCAACCATCAGTGGTACCTTCTATTCCATTCCCTAAACGACTAGTAAAAAGCAGCACTCGGAGGCTCATTGACGGCACCGATTCCACCACGCCGCTGCTGCGACTCAATGCAAAAAGAAACGTTTCAATCCGTGCCGTCCTTGCGGAGAAATGCCGAGGGCAAAGTGATAAAACAAGCCACTAATAAACTCGGAAAGGGAAAACACGATAAAAGAACCGAAACCTTTCGAATAATCGACCTTGGTTCGGCGCGGGGAAGATTGTAGGCGTATGTATCGAATCGTTTGAAAAGGGTATGCCCCGGATGTTAACGCGGTACGGCGCTTAATGACTCCGCTATTGGCTCCCTCTCGTGGCTCGGAGAAAAAATCCATCGGCAGTCTTCAGATCTGAACAAAGAGCGCACTGGGATCCGTGGGGGAGTTTTTAAGGGGCATGACGGATTTCTCCGCACGTCGTTATTCATGTTTTCCTCGCTTTTTCCGCGTCGATCTCGACCCTTCACCTGTCACTCGGAGTCTTTTCAAGTTCGCAATCCCTTTCAATCATGGCCGGATCGGTTTCGGTCTGGAGATGCTCCATTAATCTTCATTTGAAGGGTCAGTTTCTCTCCTCTCCTCCTGTCCCTCTCCCTTTTTCTCTCCTTTGATTTAATGAAATTTATTTGTCCGGGACGTTTTAGAGCGCCTTTCCCGTTTCGTGGGGCATTAAAGAGGACTAAGAGTGAAGGTCGATAGCTAATCCTTCCCGTAAAATGGTACCTTTTTGGTGCTGAATGACATTTTTATTCTTAAGGCGGTGGCATGGCAACATTTTGTCGTAAAAATCTCACACACAGTATGTTACGTAGGTATTTCTTTATACTTGCGTATTGCGTTAAATTTTATATTATTTTTGGGGTGGTATTTTATAAAAATATCTTTTGTCTATGTGCCATGCTGCTAAGGGATGTACCTCCTCCCACCCCGAGATTTAGAGCCCCAAGCTGTATTGATTTACGGGCCCTAAATTATTTGTTACGGGGGCTCCATTTCTTCGCTACCCTAGTTTTTATCTTGTCCCCAATTTTTATGGATGCAGTATCAATGATAGATTTAGACCATTAAATCACAAGAAGTGAATGTTTGTAATTAAACCTTCGAAGTCGGTTTGCTTCACCTGAGCGGGAGTAAAAAATCAAATTTTCCATTGTTTAGATCACAGGGAGGCAAAAATATAAAAATATTTAATTCTTCGTATAAGCTAGAGATATAATTTTATGACTTATATGCGTGTATTTATATATCTGTTTGTGTAAATACGCAACATTATCCAAATAATTACAGGAAATTTGAATGTGAGGATTCTCTAAAATTTATAGTGTAGAAGTATTATCTATTACACAATTTATAAATGTTCAGTATGATAGTCCGTTTTGGAACACTTGCTGCTTGTTGTTTTTTTCTTTCGATATTTATATTTCAGGTGATAATTATCGTGTGACTGACTCCCACCTAGCAATTCTGCTTATCAATTTAAATAGTTTAAGATTTGGCGCACGATTTCTCAAAATGCAAAGTACAAGTTATAGCTTTCCTTCATTCTCTGAGACTACTCATTTCCATTTTATTGATATTTTTCTGAGGAATCTTTAATATTCAAAACTCCGATGACCATTTGAATACCCTGCATTTATAGCCAAATTTACAGTTAAGCTAGAGGATCCAATAATATCTGAGTATAGTCAATCTAGTTTCATAATTCCTGGTCTTTGAACAGATAATTTTTAGCTTGAAAATTTTCTTATCCAATTGATTCTTGCGAGCATCCAGGTTCTTCCATTGTTCGAAATCACCGAATCTGATTTATTTTCATCCAAGAACCATCGTTCGTCCCTTTGATATTTATTTACGCGTTTCTGCAACTTCGAAACACGCTGGTAGTGATTCTTTTCCCCTATAAGTCGTGTTTTTCACGGCCCTTTGATTTACTGTCTCCCCAGCGTCATTGAGCTTCCGATCGGATCAAATCATTATTATTTCTCCGTTCCTTTTTTTCCCGCGCGTCCGACGAATGAGTTATTGCGGCAGGATATGAAAAGGAGCCGGCACGGGCTTTAAATGGTAATACCCCAGTCATTATTTATACTAGCATTATTAAAAAAAGGGTCGCACTCGATAAAACGGCAGTCGAAACAGAGGATGATTTACGAGGCACGTTTTGGAGTCGCCTTTTGTATTCTTTCGCGAAATGACTTGCGGGAGGACTTTAGTGGAGCACCTGCATCATTACGCAATCCGAAACCTTCGAGTCTAACAATGAAATACGGCGCGCTCGGCGTTATTAAATTATAATTGATTTGTTTACTCCGGCTGGAAAAGTAGGCTATTTTCCTCACAATATCGCGGTATGAATGTACGGTTTGAAACGCTGCCTTATCTTCTCGGATGTCTTAATTGGAACGCGGATTATTTACTTTATATCCCGGCTTGTATGTTATTGAATTCTCGGAAGGCTGTCAGGTCGCATCTAGGACGTTATCTTCATTACAGTAACGCAGGTGAGCTGATTTCGAGGAGGAGGATCAGTCTGCCTATTCCATTCGTAATCCTATTAACCGTGTTTTCGTCATGTAATCCTCTTGCGTTCCTTAACCTGAGGATACATCTTAATCTTCGGCTGCCACGTTTGTCTACGTTCAATAATTACTACGAGAGCGTGGTTTGGAAATCGCGAATTTAGGATATTGTGCTCGCTATGGCGTAGGCGTATTTATGTATCACGTTAATGTGAGATAAGCTGACGGTTTTCTGTTGAGTCTACATAATTAATGATCTTCTCCTATGGTGTATCATAATTGACTCCAAGATCTCACATAAATTACTAAACGGTTATGATGTAACGGACGCAAAATTATATTTTCTTCCTTTAAAAATTCATCTCGAGTTTTTAGCTTCCAGATAACTTTTAATTAATTAAGAACAATCGTATTTTAATCCATTAAATAATGATAAATATTCATTTCATTGCTGAATTTGAATAAAACATTAAAGATTATCGGTGTGTGTTATTTTTCTCTTTATATCGTTACTGGTTCAGAGAAAATACGCAAGTACCTTAGTTAATTTCCGATTACTGATTAATGTGGTGGTTGTACTTTCAAGAGTGATTTAGGTTTGGAGAGGAAGCGTTATTCTATTTAAATTTTTGCACAAATTTTTAAAAGGAACTTTTATTTGGGTGTAATCGACTGAGCCAATTCTGCGTGATGAATGTGAATCATTCCAACCTTTCCCACCTAAATAAATGATCAACAAGAATGAGTCTACTATCTTTCATTTAATGGCTGGACCGCTATTCGGACCGCGAATCACCGCTAAACTATCATAATGAGTGTAGAATCGGTTCTTTAAGCGCACGAACACATTAAGCTCGTATATGCTCGTTGCGCTTAAAAATGATTACTGCACTTAAAATTTAAACTCCATTCCTTTTAAACGGACTGTACCTTTTTTTGAGAGACGGAGTTGGACAAAGTTTCGTATCTTCATCAACATGCATAAAACGATAAGATATATTTCATCGATGAAAGATAATATGATTCCTGAAATTTAACACTGAAAAAGTACCAAAAACGTTGTTTCGAGGATTTGATAATGGTTATTTAGAATAGGAGAGAGATGAAATATAAAACATTCAAAAGTTTGTGGAACAATACGGAGTAACGTAATAGTATGAAGTTCTGATGTATTTTTATGCAAGACAAAAAGTACGAAATTTTTTTCAGCAAATGACAGTTATTAGGCATTGAGGATAAAACTAGTTTTATTTGCAAAAATAAGTAACAACATCACAAACGGTTGTAATAATCAAATTAGTTCAATCCTTTTGTTAAAAAATGGAGAATTTCCCAACTGCGACGAAAATGGTTACCTTCGACAATCAAGCATGCTTGTTTTGCCTTCAGTCACACACCTCAAGCCCATCCTCCCTCTCAGTTCATACGTCTAGGTGCTCATGTAGTCATTTAATGCTCTTAGAACATGGCACGTTGTATCATCCCAGATAGAATCGAATGCGACCGCATGCGGTGACGTTCAGGTATAATTAACTGCGGTGCTACATGCAGAGAATAGGATGCCAGCGGTGGGAATTATTCGTCATATTCCCCGCTAGAGTCATCTTTGACGACCTCGAATCTCTCTTCCATGCGTTGCCTATTTCATGCATGTCGCATTTCAGTCGTGGTATATTGTAAGTACGCTCCCAGCGCTTCTCCTATTCGACTGCATTCCCTTGTCTCGCCGACTAAATAATAGCTGCTGCACTTAGTGTAAACCCACGCCCCTCTCAGCCTTTCTCCGCCCTGCCCTTGACGGGTTTCTCTTGCATGGCTTTCACGCGGCCTGAAAAATTATGTCCCGTGCGAAGGACCCTCGTATCGGAGCCCATGCAGTGGGGCGCATGGCAATACGGACCGCATGCCTCCGCAATGTGTAATGCATTTCGACAGAGATGTTTGCCTTGCGCACTTATTTTCGTGTGCGTCCTCAAACTTTCTAACTATACTGGTTACTTCATCTCCAAGAGTTTCTCGTCGATTGCTGAATGAATGGTCAAGTTCACACAGTCATATTCCGTTGTTTGCTTAGCAAGGTTGTTAATGAAAATTCCAGTAAATTTCCATATACAGCAGGACGTTTTGCATAATTGAAACGGGATACAACGCAGAGGTGGATTTAAGCTATCATAGGCCATAGGCGCCAAGATTAGATGTATGCCCCCACTTGGAATTCGCAGTACAATTCGATTTTTTTCATAAAATACACAAATATCCCATAGAAATCTCAGTCGCTTTACAACGGCAAGAATAAATAAACTAGTTTTGATTTACAATACATAGTTTTTCTATGAATGGATGGATGAAAAAGATTATGGACAGACTTTTCAATATATACATAAACACTGTAATATATTTTGATAAACATATTATGTGGGCTTACTCAACAAATGTAAAATTCTTTCATGCAGCGGGAAACAGAATAGAATAATTTGTTGTACGTTACAGAGAGTTCATAAGCACAGTGTTATTGAGGCTCCGTATATGAACGAGGCCCTCGGATAGCGTCTATTGCGCCTAATTATAATCCGTCCATGATACAACGGATCACTGCTATTCCACCATTCTTTCCACTATTTCAAGAGAAGCTTTTATTGCTTTTTTTCCATACGTTAGTCAAAGAATGTGGGCCATTCTGTAGTCTCAGGCTATATCTTAACCGAAGAGTAATTTTCGACAATGTTGATGCACAGGCTTAAGTTTGTTAAAATATTTCGACGTAAGGTATGGTATGGACGAAGTTGCAACTCAAGATGAGAAATCTTGTCTATAAAGTGGAAGATTTATCAGTGGTATTTGTGTTTTCTTTTCAGTGAAATTTCAACGAATCTCTTTCTTAGACCAGTTAGATTAAATCATCGCATTTTTCGAGGTATGGATAATGCGAATTTTAGAAGCGAAAGCTCATTGTGAGGATAAGTGCATTTAGTAGTAGGTAACACTTGGCGTTTTCATGTTTCTAACTTGAATTCATACACATTTTTACGCTGTGGATTAGTCTTCTACGGGATTTGAGTGATTACATAAGTGTACTTCGGAAGACCAAAGGTTGCATGGAAAGGACAGCTCTTAAGATAAATGAAATCAACCCTATTCAAATTAATTCTCATAGCCGCGTTTTTAAAAGGCTTTTCTCTGTTTTCACTCATCAAATTTTGAGTACTCTCAATCGACTGGAAGATGGAATATTACGGCACACGCCTCCACGCTCATTTATTTGTAGGAGTGCAATTCGACGAGAATGCGCCGTATTGGTACAGCCATTCCCGACAGATTATAAGCGACAATCTTCCCACTCCCCGTCGATCACCTTCCAT
The DNA here is from genome assembly GCA_000376725.2 of Ladona fulva. NCBI lineage: Eukaryota > Metazoa > Arthropoda > Insecta > Odonata > Libellulidae > Ladona > Ladona fulva. The sequence continues at coordinate 1,410,497 of KZ308360.1, read as the reverse complement.
CCCTCACGTTCACTCCGCGTTTTTCCCTCGCGAAACGCGTTTGAAAAGGCCCCGATACGTACTCGAAATCTGCAAGGATGCCCCGAGTGTCGAAACTGCACGAACTCTTCGTCGTTCCTTCGCGAACATTCCCCCGTAGTACACACTTACTGAGGCAAGCGCCACATTAAGAACGGGAGACCAGAAGGGGCGATAAATTAGTTTCCGCGCTCTCTCACACCGACCCGCCTCACCTATGTTCCCTCAACAGCCTGGCGCCTAACTTCTTCCTCTCCTTGTACGCCGCAGCATTCAGTTCTCTCCTCTCTTTTTCGATGCGAAACGCTTCTGACCTCTGTCGTCCCCTTCCTTTCTCTCCCCCACACAGTCTTCATGTCAATATTACCCCCTCCCGAACGTCCTCTGGTGGCTGGGGAGAAAAGCTGAGGCGGGAGTAAGGCGCCGCGCTTTAACTCCGCCGTGATTTATGCCACAATTCCATCTTCCCTCTCTCACGCGAGACATCGCGGGATTTTTCCGCGCCCAACCCGGCAGGCGCCACGACCCCGCGCTCGGGATTGCCATCATCTAAACCCCGATGACTTGGAGATATAAACAGATTCTCATGCGTTTTTAAACTGTCAACAATCGGGAGCCGTCTCGTATGGAGATGCTTATGGCGGTGTGGGTGTTCCATCACAGCCCCGCGGTGTGAGTGCGATTAAAATTAACTCGAATGTCGACGAACCTTTCGTGATTTGTGCGTTTATCTAATGAAGTCCATTAACTTGGGGAATGTCGAGAGATATTGTTTGTTTCGAATTTAGGTTACTGATGGTTTCACGGCTAGAGATTGAAATTTTTAAGAGTTGATATTCGATAAAGTAAAGGTTTCATCCACGGACGTTATTTTTATGTTGATTTCATTCAGCCATTCATTGCATTAACAAACAATGCAAACTCGTACAAGTTTTCTTGTTGATTATTCGTATTGTTTGTTAATCGTAAGAGCGGTCTCATTTGGCTAATAATTCTCCTGACAAAGACGAGATTGTTATTGTTTGTGGAAGCTAACTTGTATTTCTGTGGTTTAACGTTTATGCCGTTCAACACCGCGATAAAAAGGAATAAACTAGAAATTTAAGCAAACAAAGGTACAAATTGAATTTTCTATGTAGTGAAGAACAATTGGAGAAATCCTATTATAATGCTGCTAATTATAAACATAATTTAGAGAGTTTCCTGTTAGGATGTTATAAACCAATCGATTTCAAACAATCGAAGTATTCTATTCGAGAGACACATTGTTTACGGTTTACAGAACAATTCCATGATTTGGCGAGTCTTTTATCAAATAAATGCTTCCTATTAAAGCAAGATTTCAAAGAAATTCAAGGATCATCTAACTGACTAATATTTTATAGGAAAGCGATTCATTTCCTCTGTTCTAAGAGTTTCTTTGAATTCTTTCGCAAGCAAGCCAATCAATCAGCATGGATGAAATCAGTTGCATTTTTCCTTCCATTAGTTTTTATATACCTCATGTTGTTGGTCGTCAAATTAAAGCCGCGAAATAAAAAAATTATTATACTAAAATGTCGAATATCTCGTCATGAAATTGATCGAATTGTCTAGTTAGCTGCGGTATCACCATTACAATAACAACAATCACAACTTCACCCGTTGTCTAGACGTATGGGAATTTTACCTCTACAATTTTATTTATAAGGTTTTAAAATTGTTTTATGTTAGGAGCGGAAGTAGAATGACACCTAAAGAATTTCATAAACGCCTGAAATCGACACGATTTGTAGAAGTACCAGAACTTAAATGTGAATTCTTAAGACATTCGTATATCTATCTAGGGCGAAAAATATAGTCGCCTCACAGTAAATCTTAAGAACTCAAGTTCAGAAATCCTTTAGCTAAGAGAGGTAAAAGAATGGCTATCCTCAAATGGGAATATTGAAGACATTCTGTGCATACAAACTTATATTTTTGGTACTTCTTTGTACCAAAGTGTTGAAGCATAAAATTACAGTAATTGGCTGTGTGCAGATGTAATTCGAGATAGCTCCAAAACAGGTGTTTTTTTATGAGATACATATATTTCCCCTTTCATTTCTTCCGTCTTTTGTTTTCATTTTTTTCTTTTGTTAAGAATATATTTATGTGATAGGGTGGAATGAAAATTATTATTAATATTTATTGGGCGCATTTTCGTCTTTCGAGACCACTTTACATTTAATTTTCTATGTTTGAGTAGGGAAGACGTTTTCTGAATGCTGTCACCTCTTTTACGTTCTCATTCGCTATTCATATTTAATTTGGCTCACTATCAGTGGAGTTTGCATTCCCTTCTCTCCCTGTTAAAGATGTGCAGAGATTTAATTGCGACGTGTTCCACGTTAAAGTGTCGCAGACGAGGGTGGGGTCTTACACGGCGAGGACGGCGGCGCATTGGTTGCGTGTGCATGATCTCCGTTCTCATCGCGTTCACACGAAGCACGGGACTTAGGCAAAGGTAGCGAAACCGCAATTCGCAAATGCGGGGGGGCAAGTCTGGGATGGAAATCCGAATTTCCTTACGTTTTCGACTACATTGTAGCGGGCCATCTGTATCATTAAACGAGGAAGCCTTAGCTATGTAAAATTAAGCACGAAAAGAAACTAAAAAAAATGCCAAGCGAACATTTCTACAGTGATACCTTGATTAACGACGGTAATTGGTTCTAAGATTGTAGTCGTTAACCAAAACCGTCGTTTTGGCGCGATTACCAGAACCATAGTGCGTGTCATTTATGCAGATAAAACGTATTAAAATATGATAAATGCCAATTAATTAATTATATTTGCAGAAAAATATTATTGATGTATTATCATTAATAAAACGATTTGCATTAAAGGCAGTTTTAATGGTCAATCTTCACCAGAAGGCGTTGAAATCCAGAGACTTCTTTGTTGCCAAAAACAAGTTTTGATTACAACTATACGTCGTTAACCACTTACGTCATTAACGAAGGCCGTCGTTAGGGTATCACTGTATTTTCTTATTGAACCACGACCGGTTTCGACTAGGATACACAGCAAACTACGGTCACGTTCAATTCATCGGTTGCGCTCATGTAAAGGACAAATTGAGCATGAAAGTGTACATAAATACAAGTTATTATTCTTTACTATGAATTTTTATATATGTCATTTTATGACTCACATTTTGGGGGCCAACTTCATGAATCGCCTAGAAGATAAGAAATGACTGCTTAGTTACCGGATACAGAAAGTAAGGAATTATGAGCTCGAAGATCTATGCAAGTTATACACCACGATTTCACTGATACTACCGAGAAATAGAATACGACCTATATTTACTTTAATTTTGCCGTTTGGAACTTCTTTTTGTAGTAGCACAGGTATCTTGGGAGTTCGGGACCTCAGCACGCCTAATCATCATCAATGTTTAGAACCACAAACGAGCAAATATTCTTAGGAGTACACACGCTCTTATTAGCAAAATATGGCATTCTGTGGTGTGTGAATGGATTCGCCCCTCCTCTCGAGGAATATGTTTTTTAACCTATTCCACGTCCTTTGTCTCGAATCCCCACTCTCCGACCGGATGACGTTTCTACGCCGAGGAAACCGCTGGGTGAGAGCGCGAATTATTTCCCGAAGGTAATTGAGAATTGCTTCTCGTGAAACTCGTTGAAGGATGTGTTTGCTTAACCTTCGTGTCATCAGCGAACGAAGGATTGACGTTATCTAAATTCGTGCGATCTATGCTTGTAGCGCGTATGGTAATTAGAATTCGAAGTACCGAGCTAATAAACTACCCGCAAAGTTAATTGCTCATTGAGTAATTGCAGGAATCTATATCCACTTTTGTCGGCAGTATACAAGTAGAGTTTAAACAACGTTTGCACCATGTTAACGGAAGAATTAAGGGTGTTTATCTGCCATTGCATTTAAAGTTTAATTAATTTACGGAGCTTTCGGGAGATTAATGTTGCAAAACAAGCATCTGCATTAACATTGGTATCAGCGACGCTCGTAGTTTCCAGCAACAAGAGTACTTGAAGCATACTCTGCGTACTAAATACATTGTGAAACGCATTTACCTCGAGCTTCAAAAGCATAGATATTGGTCAACGCCACATCCTTTCTTCTCTCAATGATGCAAGCATACTGCGCAAAGCAGAGAGAATCTAAGGTAGGAATGAAATATTTGTTATTTTTTTAGCGTGAAGCTGATGATTACATATGAAGAAAAGTGTTTGAAAGGACCATCAAATTTAGAGTGATAATATCGAGAAGTTTTTCTTCACTGAGGATTTTAGATAACTGTGGTTTCAAGAAAAAATCTATATTGTTTTGAATGCAGACCGTCTCATTTTGAGGAGTCCAAATTTTGGGATTACAAATCATGTTTTCCTTTTGAGAATCTATGAAACTGCCGAAGGTTCATAGTAGAAGATGCTGTGACTTAGTAAATATAATTTAACGAATCTCTATTTCTTCGTTGCTCGATGGAATAAAATATTATCTTGGAAACGAAACGCCGTCAGAGCAAGTCTTAACTTATGAAGGAAACAATTTCCTGCCAATTCTGGTTAGGTTAATAAAATTTAAATTTAAAACAATATGTGTGTCATGGTGTAATTTCATGGTATGTCATTAGTAATAAAAAGGAATTGATAAATGATCTTCGGAATGTTGAGGGTGAGAGCCGCTAAATATGCCCTCTGCTCAGCTGTCATTATACCACCCGCGAAAGTCTTTAAATTACAAAACCTTCAGTCTCTTGTAACTTGGTTTTATAACTTTAAAAATTTCCCCCTGATAGCGTCGTAACGAAGTTTATTCTTCTTCTTCTAGTGGATTCCCGAGCTTCACAAACAAGGTTTCCCCTTACGTTAATGTGTCTGTTTTGAATCGAGAGCGAAGATATTGTCTTTCTCTTCACGCAGGTTATATTTTATGGAACCATTCATACAAGTTTTTTCTCCCCGTTGAAGCGATTTCAACGTCTAGTGGAACTGGAACTTGTTCCTCTCTGAATTTACTCTCTAACATTTCATTCCTTTTAAAACTTAGTATAGCTCTCTCGCTATCTCTTCTGTGCATTTTTTCCGACGTTTTGGCTCTCCATAGGCTTTTCTATTGACATTACTTTTCAACCGCATTCCAGAATTAAATGTTTTTTACGGAGAAGTTAATCAAATATTGTTCTTAGAGCTTTTAGGTCCATTATTCTTTTTTATCTACTACGATGTTTACCGTTCTTACCGAGCTTTTATTATCTTTTGTGGCCAACCACAAGCGAATAGACGCCATCAAAGATTTTCTTACTTGTAGGGAAAACAAATCGTGAAGTAACGTATTTATTTATAGTGTATAATCAATACTTCACGCAGAGTTCTTGAGGTTAATCATTATCTGATGTGGGAGTTTATTCAAATTACAGAAAAGAATTACCTCTAATAGTATGATTCGGGTAATTTACTGAACAAATTAATATTCTCTCTGGATTTTCTTTACCGAATTTTTCGTTTCCTCATAACCATGTACTGTAGTAGCAGTACATTAGGTGTTTTGAAGCTTCTGCGGAAGCAGAATTATATTCCTATTTCAAGTTCCTTATTTTTTAAATTGTGATACACGGTAAAATCTTCATTCTAGGGAATATTAGGAGTATGTAGCAATTATGGAATGTATTTAGGAAAATATTTCATAGTTTATCGTAATTTTGTTTGAGATTATATTTACAATCGTTTCTGCGTTAGAATGCTGAAACGACTACTAATTTAGTTACGGAATGAGATAATATCTTTTTACTCATACGTTTAAGGATGGAGATAGCTTACAGTTAATAAATATCAATCGATTTACTTCGCCTGCATTTCTGAAAATAAGTCCTGATGAGACTCGTTGTTGCCTAAGATCGAGAAGTGTTGTTAATAAACAAAAACTCTCCATTTTTACCTTTAATAGGTCACCTAAAGATGTAAATAAACCTATAGAAAACCCACATTATCTCTTAAGTGGTACAATGCAATAAAAAGTGTTGAATTTTCTATGAAAGCCTCCTTTTATGTATTTTCCTCTTTGAGTTTTACTTCTGCAACTTAATCTTTGAAAATATATCGCAAATCAAATGTTCAAAATACTTCAATATTGATGGGGCACCAGCAAAAAAATACAAAAATTAACCCATCGAACAATGTCCATTCCTCTTTAAAAACTTTGAATCCTGATTGAAAAAGAAGGAAGTAGAGCATTTCGTCGGGAAGGTCTAATAAGTATTCGAGTTGTGGTTAAGAAAATGACGTTTAAAAGATCTTTTATTGTAAATACTAAATTCAGCCATATTTAAGCTGAAATGGAGTTTTATGGTAGCACTATTAATTTTGCTATTATCATACCGTTAAAATGCCCGTTCCCTCGAGAATTTCAACTTCCAGAGTGGAACAAAAATCCCCAATTCTGTCTACTTCCAAATACGCGTTCGTAAGCGTGGTAGCGCAGAAAGTGCGAGGGACGACTTTTATCGAGTATTTATTACGTAAAAAAAGTTCCCGAGAGATAAAAAGCGTCATGTTGACGCGAGCAAGTCGTTGAACTCCATTCATCGCTGTTTGCGCATTAGATAACGTCGATGGAAACACGATGAAGCTTACGTAAGATAAATAGGAAAGAAGTTGAACGCACACATCTTGAGATACAGGATGAATGCGTTTACCGATGTTCCTGTACCCTTGTTATCTCAAGAACATCTCTACATAGATCATGTTAAATTTATCCGGGTTTCCGTTGCCAATGGGAGTGGGTTATTGATGTCTAGCGGGTGCTACAGCATCTGAATTGGCGTATTCGGAAACTGGTAAACTGTGAAAAATTTGATCCATTAGAGTTGCTACTTAATCGTAATCTTACACATGGAGAAGGGTAAAGGTAAATATATCCCTTCCTCGAAACTTAATTTAAGTTCATCAGAATTAGGTAATGAGATGATTGGTATCAAGCGATCCTTGGTGGAATTTTATGATTTATATATTTTAATATATTTGATGTCATAACTTGTACAAATCCAAAAATATTATAGGAAACTGTTACCTGTTTCAGCGTGAGTTTATGCTATCATCACAATTCAGAACAGAACTAGCTCTGATGATGGCGTTAACTCATGCCGAAACCGGTATACGTTTGCTATAAATCGTGTGGATTTGTACAAGTTATGTCATTTAATATATATTAAAATATATAAATGAGACAATAAGGTTTCTTCCCCTTTTCTCCTCTTAGCATAGCTTACGATTGCATAAAGTAACTGCTTGAATGCTCGTATTTTAGGAGGCCCTTGTTTTATATTAGTAATGGTAGTCTTTACTTTTAGGTTTAAGGATTTAAAGTTTTAAAGTGAAAGATATTGCAATTACGGAAAGTAAAAGCAGATAACTATTCTATAGGCCAAAAACACCAAAGTTTATCCCGCAAGAACGGCGGAGTAAAAACTTAGGAAACCCACCAGCTCAAATAAACGTTAAGAAAAAATTTATTTACAGCAAACCGATGTAATTAATTTTCCTGCTGAATGAGTATTTATTTCTTTACAATAAAAGTTCAAATTCATATAGTTGAATATTTTTGCTTGCAAAACGGGGAATACAGGAAAAGGCTAGGAGTGCTGTTCTTTTCCTTATTCTGAAAGCGTGAATTCCCATCTAGGATACTTTCGTTTATTTGTAGATTTCGAGGAAAGTAAACACCCTCACCAGTATCCTCGAAGTTTGGCTGTACTCGTTGGCGAAAGGCTCTTAAGCGCTAAGCCTTAAGGCGCTTAATAAGGGACTTTAACCCCATTGCGGTCTCGATCTTCCCTCCGTTTGTTTAAGTTCGCCCCCTTTGCCTTTCACCCCAGCCCGAGCGCCTGCCGCGGTCGCCTGCAGAATACACGGATAGGCAACCGGCCAAACAGGAAAGCTCGGCAGTTTGCATTTTCCCCATTTCCTCGGACAAAGGAATCTAATCTGGGGTTGCGCAATCCTGTTAATTAAGAGCTCCCCCATTTTCCTCACGACAAAACCAACGCCGTTTTCGTTTTTATCGAAATTTACCGCTAACCAAGATAGAACATACATTATCATCGTATCGGCTTTGACACTCCGTATCTCTTACATCATCGCGCGGCGTTTTAATTTTTGTGTGGAAGCCACGGCCACGAGCCCGATAGGAGATAAACGTTACTCGAGCTTCGATGCTCGAGATTTCAATTAAATAAGAGAGAGCAACGCACTCGAGTGTTTTGATAGCCCCTGTAGATTATGTTAGATTCTAACTCGTGTTTGTCGTAATGTGAGGAGGATCGTTGGCAGGAAAACAAAGCTGTTTACCAGCTTCTCTCGGAATTATACGAGTGACTACTGTGGTTAAGAGAGGATCTTGGGTGTTTTTACGTAATCGGTGGTTGTTAAACGTGAGGATGTGATCGTAATAGTGAGAAATCGATCGATATTCGTGAATTTTTCCCTCTTAATTTACTCCAATACAGTGATTCTCAACCTTCCTAATGCCGCGACCGTTAAACGCAGTTCCTCATGTTGTGGTGACCCATAACCATAAATTATTTCTGTTGCTACTTCATAACTGTAATTTTGCTACTGTTATGAATCATAATGTAAATATCTGATAGGCAAGATGTATTTTCATTGTTACGAATTTACCATAATTAAAGCATACCGGTTAATCACAAATATTTATTTCTAAAATATTTATTTCTAATTACAAGTGAATGAAATTTTGTCTTGAAGCATGGTTAACAGTCTTAACATAACAACAGTAAATTACATCGCTACATTTTGCGACAGTATGAGTAGAAAGCCAACGAAGACCATCGGAAATATGTTTTCCGATGGTCTTAGGCGGCCCCTGTGAAAGGGTCGTTCGACCACCCAAAGGGTTCGCAACCCATAGGTTGAGAACCGCTGTTCTAATATTTCTAACGCCCTTGTGAATTCCAGTCTCTCTTTCTCATTCCTTTTCGTATATGTTCTCATCCCCGTTTCCATCTCGCTGGCAAGATACACGCTCGGCTTCAACTTTCATATCAGAGAAACTTGACATAGTGTGTTTGCGCCTCCACGCCTTGTTGACCAATCACTTTCGGACGTCAAACAGTTAGCGAAGTAGCTTCTCTTACTTATTCCCATGCCTTCCCGTGACCTCTA
>KZ308360.1:1212362-1399304 GCA_000376725.2 Ladona fulva | reverse complement strand
CTATAATTGCTTTTCTTCAAAAAAGTTTTAGTTCATAAAATTATAATGATAAATGATATAACACAATATAAAATTATTTTAATAATTAATAATGAACCGAGGGCTATGAGTCTACTGGAATTCAGAAATAACTGATTTTTGCTGTGATTGTTTCAGTCCAAAGAATTTTTTATTTCTAAAATTATAATTATATATCATATCATACAATATAAAATTATTATAATAATTAATAAGGAATCGCATTTCTATGTTGATGAAATAATTCAAAAAGACAATTTCCGGTCCTAGATTTACATTTCTTTTCTGCTAGAAAGAGCTGTAAATCTACTGGAATTCTTATTAATTTGTGATTTTGAGTTAATTACGTCAAATTTGGTGAAAAATCCGGACTCCAGCTAGTACATCGATGTAGCTCGGTAACATTCTCAGTAATATGGGATTAGATTGCCACTTATTGTTTAACTTCGGGTCAGAATCTGGTTCAGAACATCACTTCGAATTCACCAGTACCTTCCATAGACGCAACGAAAATGAATTAAAACACGATTTCGTGTGAAGTAGTTTATCTCCAACCGAGTGTAGCGTCCTATCTAGATACTTTACCCGTTCAAATTATTCTCTCCGATTACCCTGGTTGGAATAGCTTTTTTCGCGATATTCCGGGTCTCTCAATTTTATCGTCTCCTCCCGTCCTCTTCAATATCCAGGTTTTTCAATCAGCGCCGCTTTCATCTCACTCGTCCATCGCATTCCTTGCATAACCTGAGATTCCGTTCCGTATCAATGAATATTCTACAGCTCACGTCGGTTTAAATGCCTCGGTGCGTCAATCAAACTTCCTCTCGCTTCGCCAGGTGATTTTGAGTCATTTTTGTCTACAAAACAGAATAACTGAGGGGGATAATCGCGAACATTTCTATTGAGTTTATTCACGACCATTCTAGTTTTTTTTATTTAGGAAGTCAGCGAGAATTTATTATCTCGAGAAGACTTAATTGGAGTTACTTGCTCGCGAGAAAATTTTACCTTTGATTAAACCAAATCAAGAAACATGATCGAATTGTTTCCTTTTAGCAGCTCCTACACGTTCTTTAAGCAGTCTCTTTGAAGCTGTGCTATTACTGTTAATACTAAATAAGTTCACCAACATCCGGTATCTACAGAAGGTCCAATATCCCCTCTTAACGTCCTCCAAATATTAATTGACTACAGAGTATCGAACCGGAACCAACCATATGAGCCGATAGAACCGTTTTATTTTCCTGAGCGAAAACAGAACCCGAGCTGTTTAATTGAAAATTATAGAAACTAAAATCGGGATAGCGAATACCTTAGCAGAATGAACAATTGTTGGACCTCAGGATAGCCATGTTTCTAACGCGTTCGACTTATGTGAAAGATTTCCGGGTTCGATTCCCAGTGGGGGACCACATGCATAATGAGCTCAGCTGTCGAAGCACTTGTAAATTGCTACTGAAAAACTTACTGAATCAGACATCGTAATTTAACCTCGATTCGCAATCTAATTTACAGTAGCGGAATTTTTTATTTACTCATTATCACTTGCAAAGCAATAATGTTTGCATTTCAAGTATGAGGAAAGGTAAATTATAAAATACCGGAAGAGCCGTGCGGCTATATCCCAAGAAATAACAGGAGTGAAAATAGCGACATGACTGGGACTAGTACACAGGTCTCACTTTCTGGGCAGGTATTCTAACCAATGAACTACCATGCCGCGCCTCTTCCAACTGACTACTGCTTCCCAAACTGTGTGGAAGAGACACGGAATGGTAGTTCATTGGTTAGAATACCTTCCCGGAAAGTGAGACCTGTGTACTAGTACCAATCATGCTGCTATATTTCACTCCTGTCATTTACATTCCAATAATCGAAGTCGTACTTTGATTCAGGCGATTTTCAAATGATCATCTGATGACACTTAAACGCATCACCTAATACCTTATACCGTAAGCATGATGATTGAGCAATGAGCATACAAGTATCCTTGCATACTGCAAAAACGTCCCCTTAGTCTAAGGTGTTATTCCGGGAGAAGTTACTATTTTTGTAATTTTATCATATTCAATAGCCATAATACAATAAAATTATTATTATGTTATAGCATACTATCTATCAGCAGTAAAAATTCTAAAATATGGCAAAAATGATATCAGTTTTCTGAACTGATAACTGATGGGAATGGGCGTCATCTTATCTTGTAGTAAAAGGAGTAGATAGGCTTAGGATTTCAAAACACCGTGCTTTACACAAGGCCAATCCTTATGAACGAAGTTAATTTTTCGGAAGTAATTTTTAATCGTATTCCATTATTCAGAGCTAGGATGAGAACATTCAATGCGATTGTCGTGATTCTCAACTTAAAAAACTCCTGAAATCGTAATCTATCCGTCCTCCCAGTAGATATCACAGCGCAGTTCATTAAACCGTTTCATTATTTCGCACTTGCTGCGAGAGGTTCTCGGTAGATTACCTATATATTCCTCGGTTAGTATACTTGAGAAATGTGAGGAATTACATATTTTTCTCGCGTGCAAATGACGCCCTTGTGTACGGAATAAAATGTCAAACAGCGACGTGATTCGGCGCAATCTCTCCCTCTCGCCTCGTAATAACCTCTTTCATATTTCAGGCTGTACGATTGCTCTCTGATCCTATTTTCCCTTTTTATTCCAGTTATCTCTCCCTTTCTCCGACTCTCCTCATTTTTCCACACCTCAGCTCGCTCCCTCGCTCTCGAATAAAATCACCGGGAATGAATCGGCGTGAGTCCCTTTCAAAGCGACTGTCATTATTTTTTTGTCTCCGCTTGACGCGCATCTCCCATAGAATAGGTTTCCACGCTTTATCACCGTCGTTTCGACATGACGCTCTCGTTTCAAAATAAACAGGATTTTCCCAAACTGTCATTTCGTTATGCAACGGTAATGCTGCCTTCGATACGTGGTTGTTAATACTTTATGGTGTTTAATATCTTTACGTTTCACGATTAGGCATTAAAAGTCGTACCCGAGGGTGTCAAATCTGCGGAACAGAGAGAAATTAGCTTACGAAGGAAATGGAAAGATAAAACAGAGGTGAAAAAAGTCTGATGGGACCGGCATTCGAACCAGGACCTACCAGTTGGCGGGCGGTTGCTCTAACAATTTAGATATCTTGCCATAATATTCAGACATGCCGTTCGGGACATGCTACTAAGTCTATGTTTTACTAGAAAGAAAGTTTAGTGAATTAGGAAACCATTCGGCATGTGTAAGACCCGGGTTCGAGTCCTGGTCAGACAGTTCGTTTTTCCTTGGTGATTTTATTCGGTGCTCGCCTTTTCGGTGCACGTAACCGTTTTATAATTTTACTATTAGCATAAATATTATATATTATTATTATTTTATAGGCAACGCCTGTACGATGATACCAATGCTTTCACTTCTACAGTTCTTCATGTCTTCACATGTTGAGCATTCCGTGCCCTGTATTTGTAAACTCTTTATAAGCCTTATACTGCCTAAAAGTTACATCTAAGTCGAGCTTTAACTCGAGCGAATCTGAGGAAAAATTTATTCATAATATTTACCGTGCATATCATGCTGAAAAGCTATTCTTGTACATCTCTATAACTCTGTAGAACCGCGTAGAAGGTGCAGATTTAAGTCCTGATAGATTTCAAAAGGTTGATTTGAATTGTCTGTATATGCAGGCGTTCATAGAATGCGACTAGAGTTTTATGAGCAGAATCTCCGATGACATAAGCGAAGGATTTTTTCCACAGTTCAATAAGTTCTTTAGGTTATGAAAACTAATACTCTCCTTGGTCGTTTGCTTGGATTTCTTTCGCTTTTAGATTCCTCCGGTCGCGAAGACGGCGTTCCAAAAGCCCATATGGCTATTCAGAGGTAAGTTGCAGTTATTATGCGTTGTATGTATTTACGGTATTTTGCGATGAAAGCCGCAAGAGTATATGAGCAATATCGGAAACAATGAAAACTACTCCAAAGTCCATTTTCTGGGTCTCATTTCATCGTTTTCTTTGACGTGTAGGTTGCTTACGTATGGTCGTTAAGGAGATCAGATTGCCTCCTTTATTTTGAGTCAACATTGTCTTTCCCCTCCCCTGCATTTGCTCCATCTCATTTCAGTACATTTTCTGGAAAACAGGTTTTATGCTATAAACTTGGCAGCTACCTCAAAGCTCTCCTAACCGTCTGCGTTTGTTTCGTAATGGCTCCCAGATGGCACAATAAGCTTCGATCAATGCAGATCCTTGTTCCTCGGGCCCTGTTCATGGTGAATATTTCCTAGCTTCTTCCTGAGCTAAGTATCTTGAAAGAAAAATTCAACAGTGCTTGGATGATTCCGGAATAATTAGTAATATTTGTACAGTGCCAATACACAGAAGAAGTTAGTACTTATTTCTGCATTTAGAAACATTAAAAAATATACAATTTTTTTATTAAATTTGTATTTCCTGCGACTCTAACTTTGATTAACTAACGGAACATAGCTGTGATTGTGACCCGTTACTACTATTTTCGGTAATTATATTATTTAGCAATTATTAGTATAAATGAATGAGGTATCTCGATGATTCTATAGCAAACAAGCCGAGTTGTTGGTTTCTATAGGCGATGGATGCAAATGGTTTGAAAGATTGCACCATCAGTGTCATCTTAACAGACTTTTGAAATCCTTTCATTTATTCAAATTGTTATGTAGCACGTTATAAATGCTCGATATATCGTGCATGTCGGTCTTATAATTTGTATTAATTCGTTGAAAACACTTGACTCCAATGTCAAAGTGTTTAAGGTAAGGCCCCCCTGGTCAATTTAAAAAACTAACGCTTGCATGTAACTGGAAAGCTGCTTTATTTTTCGTTTCGTTATTTGGCTCATTATACCCCATGACCCAAATTTCCGTATATGGTCATGTGTCAAAATGAATTCACTGGAAAGTTTATACGTGAATTACCGTCAGAATCTTTGAGGCAGGTTACAAAACCAATTAAGTGACGAGGAAAAGGACGAGGAAGTTATTGCGTGAAATAGGAATGTTTTTAAGGAGAAACGGACATGGGACATCTGACCATCTGGCAGGACAGGACTCGAACCCGGGATGTGGCGGTGGACGATGCCGCTCACTCAAAAACCACTAGCCCTTGCCCACAGTCTTTCAAACATCGATAAATGTTCTCGCAGCAGATAGCTCAATGGGTAGAGCAATCAAACGAAAATCGGAAGTCCCGGGTTCGAGTTCCGTTCCGTTCTCTTTCCCGTCCGTTTCTTCTTAAATTAAATTATTGAAAATAAAACTTTATAAACAATGATTTCGATCAAATTTCTAGTCAATGATACATTTCATAACCAAGTGCCATGCTTCAATCGTTCTTTCTATAAGAATGAAGACGTCTTTTTTTTAAAAACACTGGTTAACTGCTTAGCAGCACTGTTTATGGTTCAGCAATATGTTTAAACATCGATCGAGTTAAATAATAATAACTGACAACTGATTCCACAGTTTTGTGCCGTATTTGGTATTTGGAATCGCACTTGATTCAGATCGAGATTCTGAAATTGAAATCTGAAATTCAAACAAATAGCTCACGGATAAGCCCTTTAATTCACGAATTAATTGGAACCAGAATGATGGGAAATAACTAGTCTCATGGACATCACAAGGTGCCCAAACTGCGGACGGAATTCCGTCGTTAAAGTCACCGGCAGGGTCATAAATATCCAAAAACTGCAGAAGTATACTACCGGAGAAAGATTAGATGGCCACATCAAAAAGGGAACGAGTCGTAGCGATGTTTGAAAACTTTTAATCCTTTCCTCCCTTGCGGGATTTCACACCTTTTTGAAGCTCCTCCACTTTTCTCTATCGGAACTTGCCAAGGACATCGCTTTTCCCATTCGTTTCTTCCCACTTTCATATTCCCTCTCTTCTGCCCCACGCCCTCCGGTGAGGAAGGAGCGTGATGAATCTCGTAGGTCGATTCTCTTTTGTCCTTTTTCATTATCACGGCTATCTTTCTTATTCTCGAATATTTCTCGTGCATTGTTTTGCTTTCAACCGGACGTTTCAGTCTTTCTTCATTCATGTTTATGGGATTAAAATCAATTTTACGTACCCACGTTGACGAACTCTAGGGCGTAGGGGTCAGTGAGGTCCTGGTTTCGAATCTTGGTCCGGTTTTGTGTTAATTGTAAAAACGTCGTTCGCCTAATTAAGTCATGAATTTTATAATTACCCTTTCTACCTCTTTTCTGCTTATGACTGTGGATTCATGCATCGTTATATCCACTTAAAAAGTTTGTTCTTGTTGCGTGTCGATCGCAGGAAACATTGATTGATAAGCGACTGCAATTAGCACGTATTTCTCTCATTCTCGCAGAACGCAATCAAGTTTAATCTTATTTCTTAGAAAGAATCTCATCCTCTGTGAAGAAGTATCTTGGAAACGCCTACCGACGTATCGCAAAGATTTGTCATAAAGTGACGAATATGAGCGGTTCCTCTACGACTTTTTATCTGTTACAGCCAAAATTTCATTTTAGATTCTTATTTGTATTACTCCTCTCAGTAATTCTTCATTGACCGATTAGGGTTACTGAAATATTTACTATGAATTATTCAAGTTTAAAAGTATTAGGTTTCAACTACTTAAAGTAGTAGTTACCTAGAATCAACTGCTTGGGCCGTGACTTCGTGGTAGAGCTCCATCAGGAACAAAATAAAAGATAAACCTTTACACACCACAGAATATTGTAATGGTACTACCAGGTTTCGACTCATGGAGTCATCATGGAGTTCACCTGATGATGACTCCATGAGTCGAAACCTGGTAGCACCATTAAAATATTCTGTGGTGTGTAAAGGTTTATCTTTTATTTTGTTCCTAGTAGTTACCTATTCAAGTTTAAGTGATATAACCTACCAGTTACAATTACTGCTCAGCATCCGTTTCTATTTACGTTGATTTCTTAGATTCGCTAAGTCGAAGCATTCAAAAAGTCTTAACGTCGATTGAGTTGACACGTGGACAGAATTTCTCAGTAATCGGATGCTGAGTTACCAAAGTGGCCACATACCAAATCTCATTCTCTTAGTGCCAATTATGTTTACTTCAGATTTGAAGTAGAGTTGGCGTGGTGTAAAGAGTTTATGTTAGGGACGTTGCGTTAGGTAGGGTACGTTACCATATAAAATTACGTTTCGTTGCATCGTATGGAAACGAATGTGAAGCTCTGCGATGCGGGGCCGGTTAATCAAATTAGCTCCCCCTTTTTTCCTTCATTCTTTTCTCATTCCCATTTCCTTACTCCTCCCATCTCCTTCCTCCTTTCCTCTCCTCCTCATTCTCTGTCTTAAGTTTCTTTTTTTCTCCGACTTTACCCCGAGGAAACTATCCTCGCATACAATCTGCGGCAGTTACCCCTCCTCCGCTATCGGTGCCCTTCCCTCTCCTCTCGCTCCCTCCAGCGATCAAAACCCATTCTCCTTCCATCTCCAACTCTCTAATCTTCGCCGGTGCCTACAACACAAACACACAGAAAGTGGCGATAAACACTTCCAACACTAAATTACCCTTTGGGAGTTTATACCGTCCACTCCCCGCTATCTGTCCGCAATCTCAGGGGCTACCTAAGCGGATTTATAACTTGTAACTGTTTGAGATTTTCGCTTGCGTGGGGCTCGGGTTTTTTCCCCTTAAAAAATATAAACGGGGGGCGCCGGCGGTAGATTTATTTCGGGCCGAAGAGGCGACCACCCCTGTGGGAACGTAATTTGGACAGCAGAGAAGTGGATTTTTTTCGGGCGTTCTCGGAAACCAATCGGATCGGCGCGTGATAAATAGGGTAATAGGGAAGCTATGCTAATGGCAGGAGGGAAAGATTCGTCATTCTGGAGTTACGTTCGCTTTTTTCTCTCTTACCGAATGTGCGGTCGGTCCATTGTGGGGGGGCGTCGGGAAGAAGTGGTGGCTGAGAAGGAATCGGTATCTCCAAGCGGGATGGACGAATTTGGATGCGTGGTTTCCTTTATGAAACTTATGGAAAGTTAAGCTTTTTCTTTGTAGTTTTTTAATCTATTCGAAGGTTTTCTTTACTGTGAAATCTCGATCTAATGATTTTGTGGGCCCGATGGTAAACGATTCGAGATGCCACGAATCGGTAAATTTGGACGTTGGCGGAAATGCTCGGTAGAAACTGTAAAAGTCGTATTGTCTTACTTTTTAATATGTCTGTGAAAGCATTCGACTAGTTTTATTTGTTTTTTTATACATTTTCATAATTTCTATTGTTGTATTTCAACAGCTGAAACGCATTAATATTTTTTGATCAAGGAGTTTTATACAAATAGTAAAATAATAATTATTACCATTAAGTAGTCTCGCAACCATTCGACAAAACAGGTGGCATGGTCCATACATTAGTACTTATGAATTGTGACATAATGGTCGATTCAGTTGTGAACACCCACAGATGTCAGATAGAGTGACTATCAGGAAAGTAATTATCGTAGCACATAAAAATTTTGTACATTAGAAAGACTTAGCTTTTCTCTGCACCAGCGTCAGGAGAACTACGCCCTGCCCGCCAACTCTGGCCTGTCTCATTCTTTAATTCGCCACGCAAATATATTAATCATACGTGGTCATGAAATAATCTGTGATGCTATAAATCCTAAAATTTAACTACTACCGCTTAATTCTATCAAATTTATAATTTATAACTATGTTTGGCATAATCGAGGAATTAAAGAATTCGGAATGTACATATAATCTTGTCTATCCCACAACTGCCGTCCTCAGTTATCTATATTCTGTACTTAGCTACATATGTGTATTATAGATACAGAAGAGAAAAACTTTGTAAAGTTTCCTCAAGTTCGAAGTGTGAAAAATTTTTACTCTTCCGTGATATGAGCTTCCGCAAACTAACGCCATTACATATTGACTTTATATATGATAGAAATGTTAAGCATAATAATGTTGAGAAATTAAAGAATTCAGAATGTACATATAACTTTATCTAACACGCATACGTAACTGCGGTCCGTAGAATCTCAAATGATCTCTTTCAGTCCTACCGACGGAAAATGTTGAGCACCAGCTCGACACAATAGTCTAGGGTATGCTTTACAATGCAGATCCATGTATACATTTAATTACCCATCCCGAGGCAGTTACGTGTTGATGTTTAATAGTCTGTTAGTTACAATAATAAATAACTAACTTATTTCCTATTTGCGTTACGATTCCTTACGCCCGAGAAGAAACTCATCAACTAACATGTGTACCAAACCCCCCTTTCCCTATGTCGGAGACCAACGAATTTCTGCAGGGGGAAGTCGAAATGTATCTCGTTGTCGGTTCTCCGAAGCCCTTTTTAATAAAAAAGCAAAGTCGCCGCGGGTAGCGATTTTTCTCTCGGCCAACGAAGCGAGCATTTGGAGATTACCTTCCTCTTTCGCTCCCCACTTTCACTAGAACAAATACGCTCATCCGTACCCTCAAGAGAGTTTCCTGGTTCATTTGCATTCCTTTCGTTTCTACTCTCCATTCCCTTTCTCTTTCCCTCCTCAGTTGACGACTGTTCTATCTCCGCGCCGTGATTGGCGTTTGATGGGCCGCAGCGCGGTTTCCAATTATGGAGAATAGGATGATGACGGCTCTCTTACTGCCTCATTCTCTCACTCACTGTGTGAGGAATGAAACTGAGATGTGCATCCCAGGATAAGGGATTAGGTGAAGTGCTGAGGAGAGAGGATGAGGTATTGGGAGCGTAGAAAAATGAGATATGCAAGACTCAAATTCGTAGGAATAGGAAAGAATAAATACCTGAGCTGTCAAGAGGGAAGAGTGACGCTGCCAATGAATTTTTCGTTGTTTATAAGACTTTGAAAACTAATGCGGATTCGGCTAACGATATATTGGCGGATGATCGCGTACGCACGCGTCCGTGATAATTTCACAAAAGACAAAAAAAAAATATGCGCAAACAAGAAATAGAGAAATTCTATTTCATTTTTTTATTTAGTTTTTTTTTCGTCTATCGTGTGATTTCTAGGCGAATTATCTGTGTTATCCTAGCACTGTGTTGCTCTCCAGTTGTTATTCGTTGATTTCTTTGTTAATTCTACTCTCCGGCAGCCTTCGTCTGTAATCTGACCTTTCTTCTCTGCAAAGAATTTTTTGTATAACTAGTTTCCTTGCGTTATTAATCGCAGATAAATTTAATCACGGCTGAATTATGTGTTGTAGTCAAGTGGGTTTGTGACTTTAAATAAAATGTAGTTGTAAAAGTTCCTATCTCTTTCTGAAATTTCGAAGAACCATCCATATAAATATTAGTTTCGAAAATGTAATTTTTTGGTCCTGGTATTGCTATCAAGGAGCTCATTGTGTGCCTGGTTATTATCTGTGAGGGATTTCACGCAATACTGCTCAAAAAATTGAAAAAAAACTTTATGTAAATATTTACGTAATATTTTTATAATACTCCTTTAATTTCTACATCGAAAAGTAGTATGAAGGTGATATGGATTCGACATCAATGAGTGTTGAGGGTAAATTCGTCGACGTGGGAAAGTGAGAAATTGACGGTCATAAGTGAAAACGAAGAATAAAGTCGCAAAGGGAGAGGAATTGGGAAAAGTAACCGGGAGTTGAAAAGGAGTGGCGATCGTGGGGGATGGTTGAGATGAAAGCTCGAATACCACTCCTCGTCGAGTATGCCTCGAAGGCTTTTGGAATGCGGCAGTCCCGAAGGGCCTTGAGTCGCAAAACATTAGCTAATCCTCACGCATTCTCATAAGAAAGAATGTATTTGCGTTTTTTCTCCCATCACGGCAATAGAGGAGTGATTTTCTCTCGTGAGGAATATTTACCATCATTATTGGTGTCTTTTTTTTCGGATCGGGCGCTATAAATTTTTATTACCCCAAAGAATAGTGTTTCGATGCTACGCGAAGGAAGTTTTGATGGTCTCATTATCTTCTTATTTGAGTTATGGCGTGGTGAAGATTCCTTCTTTTCAATGAGAGGAACATTTTAGGTTGCTAAGGTGCGGCGAATGTTGATAAGTAGGGTGGCATGGGATTATCAAATAGTTCACATTTGGTTGGTTTAGAAATAGTTTCCTCGACTTTGAAGTAAATATTTTAATTTGTATGCATGAAACGATGTCAAACTATGCCAGAAGTGAATTATTTTTTCTTTCTTCAAGTTATATAGATTTATAAGGGTCTGCTGAAAATTTATCACACCCGGGTTTATTAATAAAGTAGAAAAAGTTAAAAATCACTTAAAAACACGGACATGAAGAAAGGGTGGGACTTGACCCCGGGTCTTCCGCTATCCGGGTGACTGCTCTACAGTAGTGCTACTTGACTTGACGATTGAGACACTAGCCCAAAGGACGAAGTCCAAACGTCATGTCTAAGTGTTTTGGCAAGATAGCTCCATAGATGGGGCAGTTACCAGGAAGCGGAAGATCCGGGTTTAAGCCCCGGTCCTGTCGGAGTTTTTCATGTCCGTTTCTCCTTGGGAATATTAGTATCCCGGCTTTTCGTGTAATAACATCCTTATCACCTACCATGAAATAATCCTATGTATGTAGGCTTGTATGTAGGATGTAGGCTTATTAGAGTATGGCTCCTAGTTCTTTCGGCTCCGGTTCAGTTTTTCGTGACGTTTCATTTGCTGCTCTTTTTAATTCCAAGAATTTTAAATAATTAACTTTGACTCTCCATGATGCGTTAGCATAAATTAACTCATTTACTCGTTGTTAATAATTCATCTGTGTAGTTTTATTTCCCATAAAACAGAGTAATCACAGTGAGCGAGATGTGATGGGACATTCTTTTTTAATTAAAGCCTTCCAAACTTGAACAGTAAGTTTCTTCGAATCCAGTTTCCAAGTGTCTGTACTGGATAGTTATATCATACTATATACGGAGATGTTCTGTATAAAGGAATTCATTTGTTGAATTGTTTTTGAGATGTGTGTAAAAATATGAAGAGTAGGGAAAAATTATGTTTAAATAAGTGGCAGACCTGACGATGGCAAACAGTCATTGCACCCGAGCTGAGAAATGAATTCTGGAATTGTTGCAATTACCTCATCAATTCATTTTGTATAATGGAATTCCTGAAAACTTCGTCTTACGCTGTATATTTTGTGAAATTGATTTCATTATTAAAAAGGGGAAAAGTTAGCCACTTACTTCTGTGAGTGAGATACCAATAAAAACCTACTTATTCCAAGCAATGCTTCCCGGTGGGGGCCTACGTGCGAAATGACCTGAGCTGTCGAAGCACTTTTAGCAATACTACTACTACTACTCCAAGCAATTCATTGATTTTATGGAACTAAAATAGTTAACTCTGGTCGAAGAACATTTGGATAAGTCAGTGATAGCATTTTGTTGGAGTATGAGATTACAAAAGTTTATTTGACCCCTTCTCAGCAAATTTTCATGGACCAGTGTATTGTTTTTGAACAACTAGACCCTGCTTTTAGCGTTAGCATGCCTTTGCCATTAATGTTATTGTTTCCTCAAAGATGTTCGTCAGCTTACTACAATGAACTCTCGATTATCCGGACTAATGGTGGGGAGAGGATGCAGGAACAATCAGATAACACGGACAATAAAAACTTTGTTTTATTTCATATATTGTTCGTAATTTACGTAAATAATTTATTATTATTTGTGAACATAGTCCCTTTTTTCTATTGTTCCATGGGCTCATTAATTTCTCCCAACCGCGGATATTTTTAGCAGCGATAATGTTATTGTAGTCGTATACCCATTGCTCCATATACGAGATCTTAAATCCCACTTGCATTAGAACGCAAAGATACGTACTTCTGCCTTTTTAGATAAAACCGCGAAAATATCAACGAAGTGTAAAAAATCATGCATGGGAGGCCCGCCCACGGATAATCGGAAGTTCGTTGTATTACATTCGGTTGCGTCAACTGAAAATCAAATCGACGCTTGGAAGAAGATTTACCCTACATTTCCCCCAAGCGCGATTTTCTGATCCTCGGAAACCCAAGGAAAACAGGCCCGGCCAAGGGTAAAGGCTGTACAAGTCCGGAGATAGTAATGGTATGGGAATGGAGCAAAAAGGATTTATGATAAAGGGCGTGGATTGATCCGACAGAGGGCGGAAACGGTGGTAAGGCTTTGTGGCTCGGAAATCAAGATGCCTTTGGACCCACACAGCTGATGGCCGGATCCTTTGGCGGACGTGACACGTTGTTGAAGGCGCGCTCGTCTCGTAGAGAATCTCATTACCTCTGGAGTGAAAACGGGCACCTACAGGGGAGGGTTTGTATCGAGGAGGGGGCGTCGGAGGCATCTCTTCTTTCTTCGCACATCTCCATGCTGCAGCCTCTAATTATAGTACGATTTCCTTTGACTTTGATCCGCGCATTTTTTTCGATTTATTCATTGTGTCGTCGTCTGCCTCATAATGGAAAGAGCAAAGGCTGCAAAAGGCTTTCTCTATAGTGGTGTTTGTGATAGGCAAAATGTAGCTGGATTTATTTCCGTAGTGAATGGAGGAGATTGGACTCTTTTCTTCTAGGTAGGGGAGATGTTGCTGGTATTACGTTTAATTAAATTATCAAAAATATCAAGTGTTAAAATATTTAATAATATCTGCAAATACTATTTATACTGTACGTTTTTTTATTTATGTACAGAACTACAAAGTTGCCCATCAGGAGATTCAATACTAGTGTCTCAAATCGGGATATAACCAGAAAAATTTAGTTATAATTCAGTAAAATAAAAGGTCGAAATAGTTTTATGCGCCTAACATAAAAGTTCACTTAATAAATCCATTGAAAATCGAGTAAATACAATTATACTCATATTTCATTAAAAATTAAACGCTAAAATTGTTATGTGGTGACATCTCCTAATATTTCTAGGGGTATTTTAAAATTCTCGACGCTTTCTCTTTCTGCTTAGTTTCTCATTTTTCTCCTACACCTTCCCATCTCAAATCCTCGTCTTCGATTCCCTTTTATCAGTCCTTCCCGCTTTCGCCGCTACTCGCATGCCCCCACCCACACATCCGTGCCATTTAGGGAGTCACGGTTTTGTCACGTCTCCGTAAAGCGTTTGTCGGCGAGCGATAGCTCACGAAACTCACCTCCGCTCCTCTTCCCCCGGCGGGGGAGTAATTTTATTAGCATATCCTCCCTTTACCGGGAAATTGCCCCGTCGCTTCCGCTAAAAAGTCATGTCATAATATCCTTGCGAAGAGTCGGTTTCTCTCCTCTTCATTACTTGCGCTCGATATCGCATGCACTTTGAGCATCCAAGGGGAAACGCTGAATATAAAACAGGCGGTAAATCTTCGCGTTTGCATACCCAGGCGCGCTGCTATGCACAAGAGAAGGTATCATAAACGGCTTCGGTAAATAAACTCGGAGTGGAAGTATAATTATCGTTGGGATATTAACCCGCGAAGCCTATGATTTATACACTCCGCTAAGTTCGTTCCGGTTTTAGGCGATTCTGGTTAGTTTTTTCTTCGGTCGCGGTATAAAAATCGTGGTTAAATGATCGTAATTATTTCTGAGCATGTCAGACGCAGTTAAGGTGATGATCGCGAGATCTCCGGTTTGTTTTTCTGGGAGAAGTGAAGGCATAACTGGTCTGTGTATCGTGTTTCTTACTCAAAGGGTTTACTTTTTTGCTAATATCTGTGGTATGCATAGAAAAAGTAAGTTTAAAATTTTGCGACGAATAAGAAACTCAATAGTAAAATGTTTGTGATTTTTTGAGATAATCACTTCACTTTGATCTTATAAAGTGAAATTTGGCCGCATTAGTTAACTTAATAAATTAGTTAGGGATTAATTCACTGTTGAACATTGTTGGCGCAGTAGACATTTACGATTTAGTGCTTTTATGAAGGTGTTTCGACAGCAGGTCATTCGTCTGTGGGCTACCACTTGGAATCAAACCCGGGCCGCTTTCTCAAACGAGAATGACGTACTCACTTGCTTAACGGAGCCTGAAGATGAACTGAAAGTTCGAAAACATTGGTAGCAAAGCCAAATGCATTTTTGGAAAAGTAAAAGTTATATTTATTATTTCATTTGTGATGGAATTCCACCAAATCTCGCTAGAGAAGATTAATTCTATGCTTATCTATTTCATATATGTATGTAGTGTAAGGAAAATGTGTATTGTTATAGGTGTTCTTATATGGTGTATTTGGAGCTAGCTGTCTTGGATGAAATTTCTACCATCTAGTTTTGGCTTTCCGACAACTTTATATTCACGAAAATAATCATGCTTAATTAACGTAGGCGAAGTCAAATTTGACTACCTTAGTCCTCATTTTGTCGATTCCTCACTCACTTCATTTTTTTATCTCTAGTAGTTGAGGGGTTGAGATTCCAAACACCACTTGAGTTGGATACCTTAGAGTGAAAGTAAACGCTTGTAATATAAATACTCTACGGTTACATCCATGTATAGGTATGAATTACAAAATTCAGTATTGTAGGGCTGAATGGTAAGCGTGTAACGAAATAACACCATGTCAGAAAAAATAATGTTTTAAAAGACATTCTGATGTGGTTTATGGAAATCATCACGGCAATGACATGACGAGGTCGGATCGTGAGATGAAAACTCTAGTTTGATTCCCTGCAGTAGTTCTCTTCTATCTGAAATGAAACACTCCCGTTTATAAATAGACTCAAGTAGCGGTTCGTAAATAAGAATATCAAGTCATCGTCTTTCCTAGCGACCGCAAAAAAATATGGAATGAAAAACTCTCGACGAGTCATAAAGACTCCGAGCTCAAGAAAGAAACGAAAAACATAGTCATTGACCGAATTTTACAGTGCTGGGTTAGATACGAGATAGGTTTCGAAATTTTACGTTTTTAAAGATTAAAGGAAAGAAAAGTCTGTGTTCTTTTAGTCTTCCAATAAAGAATATTTGGAAAAGTGTAAAGAGAGATAGAGAGTTCGCATTATTGATGCTATGCTTCTCAATGAAAAACTGAAAGATGAATGTTTGTATACTTTTTAGAGATAAAGTCCATCGACTGGTATTCGCTATTCGTTATCTTCACATATTTCTGTTTTTTCGATAACTTAATCTCACATTTTTCTTTCTTAAATAGTTAAAATAATTGGCAATTAATCAAGAAAGTTGTGAAGCTTCCATTGCTTATACGTCCTTGTCATAAAATTTTGAATATGGTCGAAACATTACTAAGGCTATAAAACGAGTAATGTAGTGAAATGTATCATTAGCGTGTTTTAATTTTATCGAATTCAATTAAAATGTTTGTTCATATTTATTTATTTGTTTATTTTTTTATTTGTTTATTCGTTTGCTTATTTATATTGCTAAATTGCTTGATGAATGAGCTGAAGTGAAGATTTAAGACATCAAACTTTATGACTACTCAGATGTTACAGAGATTTTGCACCTGAGTAATTGAAATTTTACTGGTAAATATAAATTTCGTAGCTCTCATGAAGCTATAGTTTTGACAGCGGATTCCAAATTAATTTATTTTTCTGAAGTTATCTTTATGATACCTACCTTACATTTAAAACCCTTCTCAGGGACTCATGAAAGGGTCTCCGAAGTCCTTTAAGGTCGGCGTACATACTTCACGTAGAGAGACACTACACAAGAGGATTTACTACCTTTCAAAAAACAGACTCATATCATTCCCATTAAGTCAACACTAGCCTTTCCAGCTTTCAAAATACTTGCACGTTGTTATAATTGAGTATTCCGTTTTTTATGAACTTCTTGTGTATAAAGTGCAGAAGCATAGACTGAACCGTCCTCTTTGAGATTTCATAGTGGACGCGGTGAACCCCAAGGTAGGAAGTGGGCTAGGCCTAGTTAGCAGAGAACTAGGGCAAAGGAGAGATATGGGTCGGAGAAGTAGGTTAGAGAGAGCGTCCTGGTGGTGATCTACCTAACCATACTCCCTCTCATCCGATTGTCCCGCACTTTGATTTCCTATCCAAGCTACCAGACGGTCCCCTTATACCTTCGCTCCCCTTATAGCATCCCACGCCGTTCCGAAGGCATCGACTCTGCCCTTGGCGCCTGGACTCTTCTTACACCGCACTCCAGCCACTAACCTAACCCAACTCCAAAAGGAGTCGAGGTCAGAGCGCGGCCGAGAAGAACTCCGCTGCGATCAGACGCGTGTACCTCCGGAAAAAAAGTGCAACGCGATCCTGCCTCATTCACGGTATTAAAGAGTTGCGGGCACATTGTGGCTCGCGAGACGCAAGTGGCTCTCTATGGCTGCTCAATTATCGTGGATAAGAATTGGTCTCCGTGTTAGCAGTTACTGACTCCACGGTCGCTGTTGACCCGCTATAGCAGTACTTCTCAAGCGTTGTGCAGCGACCAAGCTCTTTTACAGATTTTCGTAATTCCGCACTACATATGTGCTTTAACTTCCGTTATATTGCCTCGTGGAATTTAAATGATACTGATAAAGAAAGAAAAGGATTAGTAGAAAAATTATTTTCTTTTGAAAGGGAACAGCAACATGGTCAATAATTTTCTTGTTTACATTACATACATTCATAGATTTAGGATGAATAATGCAAACAGTGTCATAATCAGTCATGCGTTAGTTGGAAAAGAAATATTATCAAATAAGAAAACTATCCTTACAAATATCCTTATCCTTAATACAAATAGTGTGTGTGAATCATCTTGATGGTGATCATTGGTGTTACCTAGGAGAGGGGTTCTTACATTACTATCACCATCCACCATTTTAAGGATTTCCTGAATCGTCATCAATCTACTTAACTTCTTTGTAATTATATCAGGGAAAGCAATAAAATACGCATGGTATTTTATTTTTCACGAAATTTTATTTTAGTACGAAAACGCGAATGAATATCAGATAAATGTTATAATTATTTAATTCTACTACTATTTTCTTATTTCTCCAAAATATTTCATCATTAACTATAATAATAATGTCATTAATATTTTTTCATAGCTCCTAATCGGCCCTTAACGTTGTTATATCGACTATCTAGGGTCTATATCGACCACTTTGCGGACCCCTGAGCGAAAAGATGATTTAGCCTTGTAAAATTGCCCTTAAACGTAAGTGAATGATGGATGAATGGTTATTTTTCCAGGATCGTTTCATTCAATCTATTTACGATCAGGAATTCGATGCCGGAGGATGAGGAGAGTCTTGCGGAAGGTTTTTATCTCTTTTTCAACCGCAGCGCCAGCGGATGCGTGACTTTAGCATTAAGCACTTCAAGGTGATTCTAAAATATAATTACTCAACGAAACTGAAATTTTCATCGCGTCTGTGCAGAAATAACTTCCATGGTTAGCATCCATTGGTATGTCATGACATAGCTCATCCTTTCTTTCCACATCATCTTATTATCGCTGAGAATATTGCGTTTAATTAATTATCAATTTACGCGTAGCAAAAAACATTTAAGCGAGGAAGGGACGCAATATGACGATGCTGAATGAAATATCGGTAGGTTTTTTTCGTTTCTGAAAAATTGTAGAAAGTTGGGAAGAATGTTATCGATTTCATAATCGTCATCAATGCATGAAATTTCATGGTGAAAAGATAGAGAGTTTTCTTGGGATTTTTAATAATTCGTAAATTATTTTCAGTGTTGCAGATGCGAGCTTGCCGTATGAATTCACCATTTAAATAATCGAAACATTTTCAGTTCAGGATATATTACTATGGTAATTCAGACGACGACGACGAATAAATTCACTTCCTTCCGGAAAACTTATGTTCATGGCTCCTGACTCGGGGTCTTATCCATGGTTTTATATTAATCACTTTAAGTTCACTTTCTTTTTGCTGAAGATCACGGGTTAGGGGAGAGCGTCTGGCTCGGATTAAGGTTGGATATTTAGGTTAGGGTAAATTCATTAACACAGCTTTTGGACGGCGGTATTTGCTGATAGTTATTTTGAGGTCGTAATCCCAGATTGTGGAAAATGAAGTATTTTGGAAAAAGTTTAAACTTAGAATCGAACCTTTTGGTTATTTTGTTTAAGGTTGTAGAGAGAGGCGTTATATTGTGGTACTTGTATATCTCAGATGTACTGGTGTGATATGGAACAATCAGAATCCCTTTAATGGTTTTGCGTTCGAAATTTACTATGGTAATTCAGTTTGCGGTATTGTACAGATAATATGATTAAAATAGTTAATTTACTATGGGAAGCTCAGGGTGGTTCCATAGAATTTAGGATTTCCGTAATTATTTCACGAAATCACCCGCTATATTAATTGAATTTTAGATTTGTACCGGACTTTCGATGTTGTCATTTTCTGTTTGATTGGGAATTTATAATGCCTCAAATAGTTTGAACGGGAGAGTAGGAGTCAGATAGCTACTCGATGTATATATCCCACGCGTTCTGAGGAAGATCACTTGGAGTCTGGATCCGCTTCCAACAATGGCGGACTTGTTACCAACTAAGCTAATCAGGAAGTCAGTTTTGTAATTCTGAGGTTTAATTTAGTAACTGGGGTATGTATACTTATAGTTTTGTTTGATTTATTTTTAATTTTGTCACGTATACCGTAAATTTTCTTATTTCTTTGGATCGCGTGCGAGCGAGACATACTGAAACACTTCCGTGGACGTAAATGCGCAGTAAATCCATTAATGATGTCCTCAAATGTCTTTAATATTCAGTTGCGATATCTCATATATCGAAATTCAATAATTTCCAGCGATTGCACGGCGCACATGACGTCTATTTGCTCTTAAAATGGCATTTCGTCGCGATTTGCATCTCACGTCTACAATTTAATGCTAACATTACCACTTAGCAAAACATGTCTCCGGCACGCTTTCAGGATTATGTTAATAATTCTTTCGTCGCCAATAAATCGGCGAGATAAAATCAGCAATAATAGAAAATCGTGGCGAGGGGATTAAATTCAATTTGAACGCCGCAATTTAATTCTCCCTCGTGTCGAATCCGTTGCACTTTTTCCCGAGGAAATGCGAAGTCGCGATTTTCGCTTCCCCTTGTGAAGGTCGCCGCCTTCTCTTAGCCTTTCAAAACTTCCACCGCTGGCGGCGAAATTGCTCCGCTTCGTACCCTTCCGAGGTTTCGAGTGCGACTCTTCTCATGTGTTATGGCGTGACTGCAGCTGTGACGCAACTTAGAGTGCGCTCCACTTTCTCTGCACATCATGCTCGCGGAAAACGGTTTCACTCTTTTCGGTGATACATGTACGTATAGCCTTGCACGTAGATTTCTCACGTTCGACAATGCGGGAAGAGAAACTGTGTCCTTAGGGTTGACAACTCGGTTTTTTTTCAGTATATGATTTACCGGCAAGTATGTGATATACCGCCAAGATTTTATTTACTAGTAACCGCGAGTTATCTGCTCTCATATGTTTGGTTAAGTAGTAGCAGTATTGTTATTGAGTGTATGAAGAATTTATATTTGTAGAGTTTTGATCAATCACAACTATGTTGGAGTTTTATATGAGAAAGCACAACTTCGTAGAAAAATGAGAGGAAAGTAATCTGTTTGTAAACGGAATTCGTCGCAAATAAAAAGAACTTTCTGCGGAAACACAAAGGCTGTTTCTCTTCCCGGATTGTTATCATTTGCTTATGATTTGATGTATATGTGTGCAATTTATTGTATTGATGCTAAATAAACGTGTTAAAATATTCAACCCTAACTCCAACTTGAAGGTATTGGATTTTTTTCTACTGAATGTTAGTTTATACCTACATTCATTGCGTTTTTCCGAGCAATTTTTCGGAATATGCATCAATTTCTTGTTCCCGGATAGATTCTTGTTTGCTCTTCAGTTTATGAATTTTTTCCGACCACTTTCTTCCTCGAATGAAATTGATGCTAACGAGTTCGGCGTAATTTACCAGGAATGTGGTTTTTACGAACGGATTTAGAGCGAGTGTTGTCAAATGAGTGCTTTACTACGGTAAAGACTTCGCTGGAACGGATATATGTTTCGACGCAGAAAATCTTTCATAATGCTCACAGATTTTGCAAATTTTACGGAGTAATCCTATGTTAAGATATCTGAATTTTGAGTCTATCGTAGGCTTTTTTCCGTGGTAGAAATAGTTTTCCTGCTGCCATATCTTGATGAATGAAACATTTTTCCTCGGTTAATTTCGTTTCTCTTATATGTTATAAATGTTCAGCTATCACATTTTTATACGTAACCTATATCCAATACAACCGTTATATAATATTCACGCGTCGAACCTCTTATGTGTTACATCCTTCCTTTGGGCTTTAAATCGTCCTGAATTCTGCAAGATTTGATCAAATATTTTCCTAAAACTCATCATCGTTTTCCTCATCCCGCTTCAGTGATTCAGTACTTGCGTTTGTGAACCTGTCCATTCTACTTTACTCTGTGTTATTCTTTTAACTCAATATTTCCAAGGTTATTGTCCCCGTTTTTCTTTCTGTTGTGATCCATATTGAGCTTCCTTATAAACTCACTCACACATACGAGTTATTTTCCATTAGAATCCCTTTTCCATTAGGCTTAGAAATAATTTAGAGAGTGTTTTGTAACAACTGTTTAGCTCACATGGCTTCACGTACGTTTTTAGCATACCTCTTTATGTAAATTGTTTGTTCTCTTTAATCACCATGTAATGTTTAGAAAACACTACTTAGCATCTATTGTTTGGACTTTATTCTTTCGGATATTTCAGGGAAAGGTTTTTAGTTGAACTTTTTGTTGGGAAATAAGACTTATTTATTTCAATGTCTGCCTTGATATTCTATTTATTAACAGCCAACCCTTAATCCACTTACAGATACAGAAGAAAAGAAAAATAGTAGCACGGGTACACTGTCGCAACATAAAAACCGAGTGTCCCAAGCCCACCTGCGATGAGCCAGTCCTGCTACCCGGTCGCTGCTGCAAGGTTTGCCCGGGAGATCTTCAAAGTGAGTACCTATCTTCTATTTTGACTCTCAGTCGGTCAGGGGTGAAGTTGTCTGTCGGATGCTTTAATTGAAGAGCCCTTTGACGCCGTTTTCAAAACATCATGCCCTCACTAAGCCAGCGCGAGAAAAGTAAACGGTTTTAACCATCAGTGGGCGAGGTCACCCGCGTGAAATTTCAATCTGAGAGCCCAGTGACAATTGCCGGAAGCCATTGCACCGCGGATAAAAATTGCAAGCGGCGGAACGGATCTATAATGCAAAAGGGCGTCAATTAGAAAAAAATCGGCCATCGAGAGCATGCGTGTATACATAAGGAGTTGTTTTGTGCGCCCGTGATTTGTGTCGATGACTGGCGTTTCTTCAGCAGAGGTAATTACTCGGCGAGATTGTCTGTTTTTTCTCCCTTAAGTACGTTCTCTCGAGTTGGATTGGTGAGAGCGATATTTTCCGTCGGATATGGCAGGCCTTACCTGTCCTTCTCCAGGCCGACGAATGCGATAGGAATCTATTTACATCGAGTTGAATATCGTTTGTTTTGAACGCGCAAATGACTGCACTTCATCCATTAGTGGTGAGTTTTACTTCAGAGTGCACAAGGAAAATAACATTTCAAACAAGAGATGTGTTTGATCGGAAGGAAATAGTCAGTCGTTCTCAGCTCAAGATTCATTGCTTTTGAGGGGCTCGTTATTATTAATCAAATAGTTGTACAAATCAAAATATGACAATCAATCATTTTTGTTGCTGCATGAGTATCGGAACAATAAAAATAATAATAATAAAACGTCTTTATTTAAGGGCGAGATTAAGACCTGTTAGACTCTTCTCACATGTAACCCTTAGTCATTACTGATAGAATGAAAGAGGTATTGGGAGTTGAATTAAAGAAAAGCAATAAACGAAGGATTTATTNGACTCGGCAACTAAACGATATCACGATGATAAATTTTGTAAAATTCTTGTTCGAATTTATTTTCAATTTAAGTTGCGAGGTTAATTTCCTCTGAAGCCGGTTTAAAGAATATTTTCTTAATTTCTTACCTTATCTCAGGCACGGAATCGAACTAGCGTTGAATAGCAAAAGATAGTCGATGCAAAAGAGCGTACCGAAAAGTTATGGACACGAGGGACATGGTTTCCTGGTTCAAACATTTCCATTTTCGTGAGGCGTGTATCAATTTCAAAAAACGCAATATCTGATATTCTTCCGGTACCAGGAAGTGATTATCGACAAGAATACATACTTCCGAGGATCGATTTTTGAAGAATTTGAAGTGTCGGTACGAGGTGTTGGGAAAGAGTGGGGTCAAGGTAGGAAGTGAGTGAAAGGGAAAGAAAAGATGATAAGTTTAGGAAGGGAACATACTAGTTGTAACGTCAACTTCTCAATGGAAATGTATAAAACCTTATGGACCCGTGGAAAATAATTCAGTTTAAACCGATTTGTTTATGTAAATGAGAAATTAATATATCATCACCGAGTAAATAATAATCATGATTCGGGTTATTACTACAGATCGACATTTTATATGAATAGGACGTGATCTTTAAATGATGACGTACGTGCTAGGATTCCATTTCGTGATGCCTGTGAGTATCGGTTTCATTTTATCAACATCCGCAGCATCACGGAAAATTGCGACGTTAATTCATGCGATATCTAGTTCCATCCGTTTTTATTTCTCAATTATTAGTCGATAATCATTAGTTTAAATTTTGGGTCGATAAAATAGTGCTTGCCGTGTAATATAATTTCTTCCAATACCAATATAATTCCATCCAATGTAAGTATTTCGATGAACAGAAACTTTCCTTTGCTTTGATGAGGCAGGGACATCCACATTTGAAATTACATTGTCCTATCGGTCACACATAATGGCTGCNCATACCTGCTTGCCGTGTAATATAATTTCTTCCAATACCAATATAATTCCATCCAATGTAAGTATTTCGATGAACAGAAACTTTCCTTTGCTTTGATGAGGCAGGGACATCCACATTTGAAATTACATTGTCCTATCGGTCACACATAATGGCTGCTGAACTCCATGCTGTATTTAGTTGCCATTAAATTTGACAGTTTTAGAACTAATGCGTTACTGATATTGCATTGAATTTAACACTAAGGCCCGGCATTATGATGTATACTTAAAATGGTTTTTAACTAAAGTTCACTTTAGAGCCCAGTATTGCATTGTATTTTTAGAGTTAAAGTGAAGATTATTGTGCTACTACATGCTTATTCATCGCATACATAGGAGATTTACTATAATCTTCACTTCAAATCTAACGAAACGTTATAATACCAGGCCTTAAAGTGAACTTTAGTTAAAGTCCATTTTAAGTGTACATTATAATACCAGGCAAAGTAAATTAATTTTTGGAAGTTACTACGTGACATTATTTTATGAACATGCAAATCGGGTGTGAGCCCGAGGATCCAGAACTATAATGAGATACCATACAATGGTAAATAGTTGTTACTGTAACGGCACTGAATTCGGATGCTCCTCAACATAAATTAACCAAATTTATCTTTAATATTTTATTCAACAATAAAACGCCTGGAATGGTTCTGTGGTGTGGAAAAATCTGTATCGAAACTCTATCATTTTAAATTGTTAAATCAGTTTAACGTTGTTCACTAATCGTCAACATAAACAGTATTGATAAACTGCAATTTTGGAGGTGAATGACTTGTATCGAGTCTCAATCATTTGTCATTTAACTTCAAAAATATGGTTACAGGGTGATTGTACAATTACTAGATTAGTCCCCCGATGCTGTTAATGCTCTGGGGCGGATTATCTTTATAGTTTCCCTTAAGACTTAATTCCACCGTCGTCCATCTCTGGAGCTAATAACTCAAAGGTAGGCTCCCTCCGCAATAGCCACGAGTAAAGTGGTTCGGACAATAGTCGCCAACACCATTACATCGCCTTAAATAAGACTCCGCGGTGAAATAAATCTCTCGGGAAGGATGTGTGAGTGTGTGTGCGAGCGTAATGGGCCTTCGGAAAGACACAAGTGAGAACTGCTTGAATAGTTGTGGAGGTGAATTATTTCTGCGGGGCATTTTCTCACACTTGGCTCCCATCCCCTCCTGCGAAGCGGGAGGTAGGAATTCAAGGGAAGACTTCGAATAAAGGTGAGTAGATTTTGTTGATGAGTGGAAATGGATTCTTAGGAAGTGAATCGTTGAAAACAAGGGAATTAGTGCCAGCTGTTATTGTTACGAAGTGTTGCAGTGGTCTGGCGATCTTAAGTTTTGTGCGGGAAGAAACATTACTGTAAGCTCTCTCTGGAAATTTTTTTATGGGGAAATGTTTCGTTAGTAATGCTAGGTAGACAAATTTTGGGCCTGTCATGCCGAAATAGCGTGGTGGATGTTATTAAAATCTCTTCGCAATTATAAGATTTATCTTTCATGGTCTACTCTTTAAGTCCATTTCTTAGAGTTAGAGAGCTTAGGGAGTTTTTTCCTACAACGCCAAACTTTCTCTATTTATTTGTGCCTGTATCTACTTTATATCTATAAGTTTTTCTTAATTTATCTAATAGTCTATTAGTTTTTATGTATCAGATGTACCAATTATCCAATATTTGTCGGTTTGTTTGTACATATATGCTGATTTATTTATCCGTATGAACGTGTAGGTCAATTGCAGTCAGCTGTTTTTAATTTAATAGTGTAAAATTTTTATTGAATAATTCCTGAGAATAAGTGGAATAGATGTTATATTTGCCGAATCTCGCAGTAAGGGAATATTAATAATAAAATCTGAGTCAACACGTACGGAGTCCTTCAGTACAACCATAATGAGGTATTTTTTAAAGTTTAAGGTTTTTTCGTCATTCTTTCTCATTCAACACTTTCTTATAGACACTACAATCAGGGTCATATCCTCTCAGAATATCTTTTCTGTTAAGATGACTCGGCAACTAAACGATATCACGATGATAAATTTTGTAAAATTCTTGTTCGAATTTATTTTCAATTTAAGTTGCGAGGTTAATTTCCTCTGAAGCCGGTTTAAAGAATATTTTCTTAATTTCTTACCTTATCTCAGGCACGGAATCGAACTAGCGTTGAATAGCAAAAGATAGTCGATGCAAAAGAGCGTACCGAAAAGTTATGGACACGAGGGACATGGTTTCCTGGTTCAAACATTTCCATTTTCGTGAGGCGTGTATCAATTTCAAAAAACGCAATATCTGATATTCTTCCGGTACCAGGAAGTGATTATCGACAAGAATACATACTTCCGAGGATCGATTTTTGAAGAATTTGAAGTGTCGGTACGAGGTGTTGGGAAAGAGTGGGGTCAAGGTAGGAAGTGAGTGAAAGGGAAAGAAAAGAGGATAAGTTTAGGAAGGGAAGGGATAATTGGAAGGGGAGACGGAGATGTTGGACGAAGTTGGAAGGGGTCGTCTAGAAAAGGGTTGGGGAAGTTGTAAGATCTTTACGTAAAGTATTAACGCCCTATTGATTGGTGCGCCCCGAGGCGGTTGTCTCACTTGATTTCCGTCTGCGACTGGCCCTGGACTTAGGAGACATTTAATCAGGCCATCGAACCGAAATTATTTTCTTTCTGAAATCTCATATTTTTCTCGTGATGTTTTTTTACAATTCAACTTCACATTTTCTCATATCATATTTTTATTTTTGTCCCGGAAACGGCAATTTTCGGTTTCAATCCCGGTTCATTCTGGCAGCCATCGTCGAACCGGTTTTTCGAGTCTGATGCATTAATCCTAAAAGCTATACATTATGTGTAACTTTTTCATGAAATGGTATTGAATTGAATCTTTGAATAAGATTCGTTGCATGAATGAATAAAGTATTAGTTATTATAATGTAAACGTTAACTAATTTGTTAGTTCACCATTATCCGTGGTTGGTAAATATAACTATTGTTACACTAATTGAGAATACAAACTGGAAATCGCAACATAGGAAAAATTTGTTTCAGGTTACCGTTCAATTTCGAGAATTATAGTTTTTCGGTTCATGTTCGAAGCCGATTTCGGAATAGCCAACGGTTTTTCGGTTTGGTTTCGTTTCGATGCCTTTCCAGGAAGAAATTCGAAATGGCCGGAAGAGAATCGTGGAGAACTTGGACTCGTCCATATTACGGGCGTGAAGCGTTACGGTCACTACGTAGGTACTATTTAAAAGGGGAGGTGAAGAGTGTTAGATCTTTGGGTAGAGCGAGACGAACGACTTCATCGGGGATGTGTTTGTAGCGTCCCCCTCCTCATTTAGCCCTCGCAAGCTGTTTGCCTCCCGTCCCACGCTTTCTGAGAAAAAAAGAGAAAAAACTCATACCCTCAGCTCTTGAACGAGGCCGCCGGCTTCGTCGAGAGTGTTAAAGAGATTTGTTAGCCATTCCGGGATGGCGTGTCGTGTTGAAAAATTAGCCGACAAATTGTCGGCGTGAGAAAAAAATGTTTCGTTTTTTTATGGATGGGTCTTCCCTCTTTCTTCTCCCCGCGGAATTTCTAGCCGGTTTATAAATTGCTGAATGGGTCAGAATAGTATCTTATTAGCGGGTGGTATGTGTAGCGGAAATCCACCGTGTGGTTGACCAATGTTTCTCTAAGTGAGGTCCGCGAATCCTTGGGGGTGCTGAAGACCCTTTTATTACCTTCCCAAGGTCTACATTTTGCTCGAATGGTGCTCAAAATTTAAAACCGAAAAAACAGGCTAATTTTCTTCTATAAAATCAGTATTTATTTTGTTTACTTATAGTTTCATGATTACATAATAATTTTTGTGGAGTTCTTTCAAGCAATAGCCTAATCAAACATCTGTGTTAGCACTGAAAAATCATAAACTTTCCTAACCTAGTAGCTATCCATCAGCGTTTGGTAGGATTTTTTGTTACTATCGCGAATCCTTCGAAAAACGAATCATTTATCCATTTATCTTCGATTATATTTCTCACTCATTATTGTCAGAAGTAGCCGAGAGTACCTTTATGCCCGTTGATTGCTCTGTAAAATTTCTTTCTCTAAATTTTCCAGCAATCTCTGCCTTGCTTCTTATCTTATTTCCTCAAAGGATTCGCAACTTTCCTTGAGAAATTTTTCGTAGCGCTTGCCGTTTGATCGCGGTGACATTCAAAAAAGTTTGCGCATACGGAAAAATTCTATCGATTCTGACCAATTCAACTCCGTAATGTCCTTTTCCATCAATTTCTAATTCCGCGTCGATTAATCAGTGGAATCGCCTGCCACTCATAGATCACATCGGACTGTTCCATCCGCGGGACCATCAACCGGAAAATTAACCGCGTAACAATCGCGTGAAACATAACCCCTATTTGCGCGAGCGAACCCCAGCTAACTTTCCAGGCAATAACTCCTTATCATACCGCACTCCACCCAATAAATTTCGCCACAGCTATTACGACTTCCTCTTTCGCAGTTTTGCGCGGTAGATCAACCGCATAAATCCGACGGTGACGCGGATCCCGTGTCGCCTTTCGCTACGACACTCCTCGCGGATTTAATCGGTTATCTATCCAACGCTCGGCAATGGTGTCTGTGGTCTGACGTTTGACGTATGGCGTTGACCTGGTAAGGACACGTCTCTCCCATTCCGCGTGCCACTGAACATTTGCCAAATTTCTCCCCGCAAAGCGGATCGTCAGATTCCAGTATATTCCTGACATAATCAAATCGTTAGGGAGATGTGCGGATGCTGAGCCAAGTAGGCATACTAGGAAAGGGGTCGTCACATTGCGACAGTTTCCTCGTCCCCGAAAAGACGACCGGTTTGGCGATGCCAAGTAGAGTAGCAAAAGTATGGATATATGG
Organism: Ladona fulva; assembly: GCA_000376725.2. Classification (NCBI taxonomy): domain Eukaryota; kingdom Metazoa; phylum Arthropoda; class Insecta; order Odonata; family Libellulidae; genus Ladona; species Ladona fulva. The sequence goes on along the minus strand of KZ308360.1, from coordinate 1,370,471 downwards.
GTTGGAGAGTGCCAAGGGATCAAACACTATCCTTATCTATTAAGGTCGACGTTCAAAATACAAGGGAGGCTTTAAGATAGACGATGTATGGTGGAAAAAATCTCACAGGAAAAGATATTTTTAAAAGTTACGTTCGCTGTGTTTTTTATTCATTTGAAAGACAGATAATCAGTAAGTGTTCAGTAAGCTTCCCTTCCAAAAACCGGTGCCTTGTGGATATAGGTATTGATGTTGCTATCAATACAATTCTAGTAGCTGAAACTGTAGATTCGACGCTTTAAAAGGAGCAGAAATGTCTATTTCCTCCCTTTTTCCAACGTTAATTAAGGGTCACTGAATGAGTGACAACGTTGACGGTCGTCGAACAACTAACGAAGAGAGTAAACAGACTTTTACTCGCTAATTAAAAGATAACTAAGCTATAAAAGCATTGAAAACCTTCAAAAGCATCTTCTTTATTAATGCGAAATGAAATAATATCGTAAAATAAAACGCATACACTGAATTTCTCAAAAAATGAACTCACTCCTTAAATAGTAATTGATATAATTTTGATGGTTCATGATCGAGACATGTGGTTCAGATTATTTATATTATAATATTTTAAATAGAATTAAATCCATGCGAAAAAAAATCTATTTCCGCCTCATTCCAAAAGAAAAATATGAGTCACTGGAGCCCAAAAACTTTAACCCTTTTTCAGAATTCTACAGTTTTTTATAGCCTCACCTCAAACCAAAGAGTAAAAATGATTTTCTTCACAATTCTTGAAAGTGCGTTCTTCGTAATGTCTCTGGAAAGAATACTACGTGAAAATTACTCGAAATGGCCATGTAACTTTTTCTTCGCGACCCACCTTACGAAGTTTTCAGCTGGGAAGGTTTTTTTTACCAGGGAAGCTGTTGAAATTTAAAGTTCTATCGCATTATCAGTATAGGTTTTCAGTGGGTGGTGTCAGGTGTTTGTAAGCTCTCGAAGACCAAGATATTTTCTGGGATTGGAAACAACCTGCGAGAACCTCTTTTTGCGCTACCTTTCCTCCAGTAAGGGCCACAGAGATTCTCCCTTTCAATCACTGAACCACACATCCAGAAATGCTCAGAATTCTGAGTCATCGAAGAAAATTATTGAAAATGGTGCTTGAATTTAAACTAAAAAGAGGTTGAGGTCCAGTGATTCTAGTAAAATCGTGTTTCGATAGAGTTTTTGCAAAACAAAACCGCCCATAAATAGAGAATAAATCGTTAATTAGGACGCAGCATACGCAATTTAATATCAGTTTACGTCATTGCATTCATTTAGGAAATAAAACACAGAAATAGTAATGTATCAAAGTTTAAAATTCGTCTAAAAATGCATTAACTTTTGAAATATTAACATCTTTAAAATCATTATGGAGACCAAATGTAGAAAGAAAAGAAAGTTGGAACGTAGCTGTTAATGAATTGGAGGTTTAAATACACTCCGTAAGCCGTTAGGTCTCGTTCAAAATCTTTCAGTTCAAACTATTTCGTCTAACACAGTTAATAAATAAACTTGCAACTTAAGAAACATCCGCTAATTGCACGCGAATGCGAAAATTATCAGCCCCTTCGTAGTGATCGACGGTGATAGTGATTTAAATGTTTTAATTTAATTTTTGTTCTCAAAATTATGTGAACAGAATATTTTGCATTTTTAAGCCTATATATCACATAACTGTTATTGTACACATCTGATCTTCCTAAGCCGGAAAGTATCAATTGCTGGCCTTTAATAATATACTTATGACCGGTAAACGGTTTGTTTGATGAGGGATACATTTGGTATACATTTGCCCATAATTATATGTATGAAAGACTATTTTGTCAATTGTCATTACGAAGTCTACATTCATAGATCTTTTGTATACTTCAATTTAAGCTACGAAATTTTTAGGAAAAATACGTAACCGTTCATTCTCTTTTTAAATTCCAAGCGTATTCTTGTAGAATAACAAATTTAGCTCGGTATTGATAATCGTGTTTGGTAAACGCTCCCGACAAGCAGGGTGGAATTATGATAACTGGATACGCAACATAGTCATACCCTATTTTAATAGATATTAATCAGGATAGAGTTTAAGCTTAGAATATTAGCGGAGTTCCGAAAAATCCGAATCGATTTCCTCGAACACTCGTGAGATTACATAAGCTCGCAGCTTTAATATCTATTTTGTGTACAAGTTTTCGATCGTCTCCCAATAATCCTCCCTTTTTATCACCATAATATTTCTTCGTCATATTGATCGTCAAAAACCAACTTATAAATAATGAAACACTCCCACAGGGGAGTATGTTAGTCCCCGCGAGTAGTACATCTTACGTAGCAAATGCTTGAATGTCAGGAAATTGCTTCTTCTACAAAAAGTCAGTCGTTAGTTCCTACCATTATTTCTATGTGAATTTTCACATAGTAGGTAGGAAAATGAACAGAAAAAAAAATCTCCGTGTATTTATGTGGGATAATGCATGAGCTCGAATGCAAAGATCACCGAGGGGATGGTTGTTAATTACTTCAAAATTTTGCTAATTTTCCTTATATTTTATCAGAATTCTCGCAATTTCTTATCTATATCAATATTTCTTAACAAAAATAAGAGTATAATTATTTTCCGACTAAAAAATGTTCACATCTCTAACCATTCTCGATTTCGTAGGACCATTATTTCTAATTTAATACTGTGAAAGAAACCATCTCTGCAGGCCATAGCGTGAACAGATTTCGTGGGCCTTTCAACCTCATAGAAACGATGTAGTTTGCTTCATATTTCTACATCAAACTGTTTCTGAGATAGTGAGGAAACGGAGAGACATTGTTTTTTATATACGTGTATGTGATATTTTCAATATTTATTTACCCAAATCCCTCGGATTTGTCGTCTATTCGGGTACTAAACACAGTTCTCTGCTGTTGAGGAAGTTAATCAAGCCTGAAAGTAACTCGACAGCAGTATGATTCGCCCTCCGGCTAGACTCCAGCTCCCGTGAGTTACACCGCGCGCATGTTCCGGTCCGCTTGCGGAGGATGTAGTCATTTTAAGCAGCTCTCCGCCCGACCTAATCTCACTCGACAACGACGCGCTGCCTCTGAAATTCGAGGGAGATTACTCCGGGGAGGGTTTTTGCGCTAGCTACTTTCGACATCTGCGATGGGAATGGGGAAAACAAAATTTCCGGGCGCTCCATTCCGGGAGCGTGTTGATTACCCGCTTCCGCAGGTGAAGGTGGATGGCTCCGTGTTTTCGCTGCCGTGTTTGCTCTCCAATCCATTGTGAGCGACTAACGTTCGGTCGATTCTCGATAAGTTGGTTAGAGGCAGTTTCCGTTCGTTTACTCAATCTTCAACCTTGGTTTACCTTTATACGTATAAATAAACAAAGGAAATCTATATAAAAATATTATGGCCGAAATTTTGGATAAATCCTCTTGATTCCTTTTACTGTCAATATTACCGTTTAATACAAACAAGGACTTGTGTTATGGTTGAAACGTCAGTATGTAATAAATCAATGATATCATTCTGAAGTTTATACAATTCAGCCATACGTGTCATCCCTAAATACGTCAAGCGTATCTCAACCCATCACTCTGTACGCATGAAATCCAATATGTTTTCATTTGTCCCTAAAACTTATTATAACTCAACCACGAACTTAAATAAGTATGTATGTATCATATTTCTATACATATATGTACGTACATTCACTCACATATATGTATATGTAGATACTTACGATTATAAAGCAAGATGATACTCTACACATATTTCATAACCACTCAAAATGTAGTAAAACTTTTGCAATAAGAGTTTGTGACTTCGATAAATAAATGCTAATAAAAGTATAAATTTCTTATAATTATAAAAAAATCTCTTGCTATTTATTGCTAGCTATTCAAAGTTGGAAATAATTCGATGAATGATTATGAATGAAATCTATAATTACTAATCTCGATCTAGTTGGAATAGATCCTATCTTCTTTTAAACAGATTTTAAAAATTTACCCAGTTATTTGTGGAAAAGTTCTTGGTAAATGACGATGCTCAGCTTAATATCAAGTTTCAACAACGAAAGAAACATCGACCTCGAAAATTTAAATAAGGCATCGTAAATACAGATTCTATTACGTAATATGGTGTGCAAGATACAAGTTCTACGTATTGCATCATTTTCGACATTTATCGCATATGAACACGAGGATAAGTAAATTCTCTCCACATATGAACGATATTTCATCGCAACCTTGATTTAAAAATGTTCTCTTCTCCTTGTTACCCGTTCCTAAATCATAAATTTAAGTTAAAAAATTCAACAACATCGTCATACGCCCCAAATAAACAGAAAATTCAGATTTCCTAAAAAAGCAAGGATATTTCTCTGCATAATAAAATTTGCATATTTAGAGCTTTGGCGTGTCTGGAGCCGTAGCATGATGTTTTCTACGTCAAAATTCTTTTCAAGGTTGAAAATCTCACATAATATTTCTGATTCGTTATGTATTTGAAATGGAGGGCAGTAATTACGCCTCATGCGGGAAGGAATTTCGGAATTCGCCCGCACATACATGTTAGGTTTGGCAATGTGCGGATCATTGAATCGCGTCATCCGGAGGCAATTTAGGAGGCGATGTTGTCAGAGGAACGGTCCGTAGAATCCAAGGGTGCTTGTTTGAGTAGCAAGGAAGTATAAGGGAGGTGGAAAGACCGCAGAGGGCTGTGGAAGGAAATGAATAGTGGAAAGCGTTAGGATTTAATGACGTTTTCTTTTAGATTGTGTTTACGTACGTTTAATTTTTTATTGAATAAATATGAGACTAAAATATCATGCATACTTTTGAGGAAACGTTTCATCGAAATATTATACTCATCAAATTTGATCGGTGTCGTTAAATAACGTCGTTGTCAAAATATTAATGCAAAATTAAATTTTAGGACTGAAAAGTGAGGTAAACACGTTATTGTTTAGAGATTGTCAAATAAGTTGCAGGTCAAGAGAAAATATTTTAGATGAAATTTGGATAGTAATATGGATGATCTCTCCGGTAAATAAATATATGAACGTTAAAGTAAAATGATGAAGACAAAATCAATTTCCATGCGTCTCTAACAAAAAAACGGGATCGCACTGAATCGAGTCATTTCTCTTCTTATTCGAAACTTAATTATAAAAAATGAATCGTCATTGATTGAATTTTAGGACCGAAAGAATAGATGTATTAGTCCAAAGTCCTGATTGTTTATTTTTATCCTTATTTTCTACAATTATCGCTCTCAAGTATCAAACCGAGATATGCACAACTCCTTCACGGTGTTTTAAAAGTGATCATTAATCCGATATAATTTTGAACCCCATAAATATCGACCTACTGTTTTGGTTGACTGCCAAAGAAAATATGAATCTACGCGGAATAAAACTCAATGGATTTTGCAACAGGAGGGAGGAATGGAAGAGAATAGGGAGCGTACACGGTATAGGGGAAGGAAGCGAATGCAAAGAGCATGGGGTGTATTGGGTGCTCACCGGAGCAGATAATTGGGACCAAGGGCGGTATGAGAAGAAAGGCGGAGGGCGCGGATTCAGAGGATTGGAGTTTCCAAGGGCACTTGGGGTAGGACATGAATACATAAATTAACGTACATCTACATATGTATCCTGTAAGCCTCCTTTTGGAGTATGACAAAGAAGGGACCTATTTATCCGATACGAATCCGTGTGCGGATGTATAAATTTAATTCATTTGGTCTTCCTGTATGTATATCTGTGTATGCAGATACATACACTCACATCAAGTTGCGTATTGTTGATGATTGTTAAGGACGAAAGAAACAAAAAGTTTTCTGCGTGTTAAAAATTTTAGTGGGCATTTTTACTTGAAATTTTAATAGCTGAGAGGATATTGATTTTTAAGTATTTGTCTGAACTTGAGCTCGAATGCAAAGATCACCGAGGGGATGGTTGTTAATTACTTCAAAATTTTGCTAATTTTCCTTATATTTTATCAGAATTCTCGCAATTTCTTATCTATATCAATATTTCTTAACAAAAATAAGAGTATAATTATTTTCCGACTAAAAAATGTTCACATCTCTAACCATTCTCGATTTCGTAGGACCATTATTTCTAATTTAATACTGTGAAAGAAACCATCTCTGCAGGCCATAGCGTGAACAGATTTCGTGGGCCTTTCAACCTCATAGAAACGATGTAGTTTGCTTCATATTTCTACATCAAACTGTTTCTGAGATAGTGAGGAAACGGAGAGACATTGTTTTTTATATACGTGTATGTGATATTTTCAATATTTATTTACCCAAATCCCTCGGATTTGTCGTCTATTCGGGTACTAAACACAGTTCTCTGCTGTTGAGGAAGTTAATCAAGCCTGAAAGTAACTCGACAGCAGTATGATTCGCCCTCCGGCTAGACTCCAGCTCCCGTGAGTTACACCGCGCGCATGTTCCGGTCCGCTTGCGGAGGATGTAGTCATTTTAAGCAGCTCTCCGCCCGACCTAATCTCACTCGACAACGACGCGCTGCCTCTGAAATTCGAGGGAGATTACTCCGGGGAGGGTTTTTGCGCTAGCTACTTTCGACATCTGCGATGGGAATGGGGAAAACAAAATTTCCGGGCGCTCCATTCCGGGAGCGTGTTGATTACCCGCTTCCGCAGGTGAAGGTGGATGGCTCCGTGTTTTCGCTGCCGTGTTTGCTCTCCAATCCATTGTGAGCGACTAACGTTCGGTCGATTCTCGATAAGTTGGTTAGAGGCAGTTTCCGTTCGTTTACTCAATCTTCAACCTTGGTTTACCTTTATACGTATAAATAAACAAAGGAAATCTATATAAAAATATTATGGCCGAAATTTTGGATAAATCCTCTTGATTCCTTTTACTGTCAATATTACCGTTTAATACAAACAAGGACTTGTGTTATGGTTGAAACGTCAGTATGTAATAAATCAATGATATCATTCTGAAGTTTATACAATTCAGCCATACGTGTCATCCCTAAATACGTCAAGCGTATCTCAACCCATCACTCTGTACGCATGAAATCCAATATGTTTTCATTTGTCCCTAAAACTTATTATAACTCAACCACGAACTTAAATAAGTATGTATGTATCATATTTCTATACATATATGTACGTACATTCACTCACATATATGTATATGTAGATACTTACGATTATAAAGCAAGATGATACTCTACACATATTTCATAACCACTCAAAATGTAGTAAAACTTTTGCAATAAGAGTTTGTGACTTCGATAAATAAATGCTAATAAAAGTATAAATTTCTNAATGTAAGTTTAAAATTTTAAACTTTTTATAAAATTTATTTTATACTCATACTCTATTTAATTTGGCGTCCCCGAGAGTACACACCTAAGTACCCGAGAGGTACACACCTCACCGCCACACTTCAGGAGGATATATTGTGTGTGCGCACATACAATAATAGATCTATATTTCCGAAAAATTCTTCCGAAGGTAAAAAGAAGGAAAAGTTGTTTGAATTCAGTCAGGAACGCGTCGCAAAAAAATTGGGAGCGCAGGGCGACATGGTCGAACGTTGATACAAAAGGAAAGTTGGGAATCAGTTCGTGTCACAGAAGGGTTTTTCTCCCTCTCTCTCTCTTCCCCTCATATCGCATGTATGCCCTTCACTTCAATTTAGAGGAAGAGAAAAAGACTTCTCGCGGGATTGGATGAATTGGTACCGTATCGTCCCTTTCCGAAGGGTTAATTAGTTTAGCTCCTTTCCGTCCTATTTCATTGGTTCCCATCGTCCGAGTATCATAAAGTCCTATTCTACCTGTGTGGTACTTTTACTGAACCATGTTCAGGTAATTAGACTCAGTATTCATACCCTTCTTCTTCTTAGGATTTCATGAGTTAATGAATTGAAGTTGACAAATCTCTCCTCCTAGGAATGGTTAATAAAATTGCAGAAACGATAGTTGTAATGTAATTTTAAGTGAGTTAATAATAGTGTAAAAAAGGTAGAATTTGGCATTTTCAAACGGAAGCTATAAAGTGGTGTAAGGAGAACCCCCCTTAAAGGATAAAAAATAAGGAAGAGGGTTTTAGGTACCTGAAACCCTTTTCCTTGTTTGGAAGCTATAAATTTGAGGCATTTAAAAATATATTTTAAGTATCCTACTTCAAGATAAATCAAATAACAGTTGCATTGTTTCAATACTATTCTAAAGTGACAATATATATGACTACCATGTAATAATTAAAGTGTAGTTGTACTATTTTAAATCTTTTTGCCAGATGAAATCCTGGTAGAATACAATTTTTTGTACGTACAATTAATGCAATTATCCTGTCATAATTATTTTTACATAATGAAGGTATATACATATACTTATACATTACATACTAGGCTCACATGAAATTTTTTTCAGTCCTTATTTAACGTTCTTCGAGCTTTTATATTAAATTAGATCGCAAAGGTTAATTTGCATGAATTTTAAAACGTTTTTCGTTCCAGTCCACAATTTCAAGCTTCCCGCTGTATTTCCTATTTACATGAATGCAAATTTCGTTATTCTCCTTTAGCATGTAGAAAAAAGTCAAGCGCCCGGGAAACCGAATCGCATATCAAAATAGAATATCACGAATTCCATCGAGTGGATGTTTCGAAATTTCTTTCACCTGCCCTTGAACGATTCCGCCTCTGTACTATCGGCTGTTGCGGTCATTGTGCAGCTCTCATACCATCCATCTGTACTCACCCTCTCTTTTTGTTCCCGTATCTGCTTCAGCGATTTACTCTTCGTGTCCTCTCGACATCCACATCATCCTTTCACTCCCTTCCCTTCACTCGCTATTGTCGGAGCATCATGAACCTAACTGCTCTAATTTTATTTCCCTTCCCACTCGAAACAACCTTTCTCTACCTTTCCCTTTGCAGTGATAGAGAGAGTTCGAAATATAAAATGCATAACTGTCCCGCGCGTTTTATCGTCGCCCCTGCCGCGGCTGCAGGAAATTCCATTTGCCTCGCGGGTTTATTAGTTAGGGCGCTTTTTTAACTCGTTTAATCTTTTTGTCGCGCATCCGTCGTTAAAATTAACGTCCTATTTCTGGTTGCAAATTTTGCCGGATTACCGGTGAGCTGAATATTCAGGGGAAAATAAAACTTTCCCCGAAGCCGTGTGATTTTTGGGTGGTAAAAGCGTAATCCAGCTTTCTTCATGACTACTGCCAGGAAGTGAAAGCTTTTATAGTTAGCAATATTTGGCTTAATTCGTCGGGCGTTGTAGTTAACGGTTGTCGAAGCTTTGTTACCCTTGCCTTCATTACGTTTTCTGCTTGGGTTTTGGTAGCGATTCTCGGCTTTTGAGGATTTATGTTTGTTTTAAAATTTGATTTGGAGTTAATATGAAATAAATTTTGATAATTTGGACTTGAATAATCATAATTTAGAATTCTGTTGTAATTAACCAATATTTACCAAAATTTCTTTTGTTTTTACATCCGAAATTTTAATAAGAGACCACCACTAGGCCAAATTGGCAATGCACCACCTTTGGTGTAAGAGTCCGGATTCGATTTTGACCAGAGCCAATTTCCCAGACATGTGTCGGTGTCAGCAAGAGTATTTAGTTCTTTTCTTTCTTCTCAACACTTATTCTACCAATTTAATCTGACATCGCTTTACTTCGCCAATCAGAACACTTTTCTCCCACCATCTCCACGTTTTTATTTTAATCAGCCTAAATTACTTTTTCCATTCTCCGCCGTATCCACACTTTAAGGATACGTCACTACCCGCAACAAAGATGATTATTGGAACTTTAGCGTTACAATTCGTTACTTCTTCCATCTATGTTGGTACCGTGCCATTCCCCATTCGCTTGTGGAAGAGGAACTTAGGAATATGTTTCGAGATTAGGTTGCCATGTCTTAAGTTATCCTGTTCATTGCGTAAAATTATAAAAACCACGAGGAAAACAATCTAATTCTACACAAAAGTTTAAGAAATAGTATTAATCGCAAGATCTTTATACTATTAGTATCATTAGTGCTGACCTTAACCTAGTGGTCTCCATGACAACAAAAGGAAGTTGACTGAGCGAATTTATTAATACTAAACCACAAATACGACCCATGGCGTCATCATCCACCTGATGAGAATGTAATGTATCGAAACCCTGGTCGTATGTATTTATTGTGGCTTATTATAAATAAATTTGCTCAGTCAACTTCCTTTTCTTAGTGTAAAAATCTCACCGGATGCGCATACGGTCCAAAATGGCTAGCGCAGGAATTGGATATGTCTGCTTCAGCCTTACGAGATACTTCCTAATCGTTTGGCATCCGCTGCTGTCCTTCCAAAAAAAATCGAAAAATTTCTTTCCTTGAGGCCCCATCACATCTCTTGCGCGTTGAAGTCCTCAGTGGTGCCCGTCGGACCGTGATGGTGATCAACTCATCGCGGACATGAGCAATGTCTCCTCTCGCTCCGTCGCGACGTACAGAAGAAGAGTTGAATTAGTGGATGGCATCCCAGAGAATTATTGTGTCCGTGTTGCAGTTTTTGTCTGGTAATACGCCGGAGACCTACGAGCATTTTCGCTCCCGCGCTAATTCCAGCATTACCGACACTTATGGATGGATCTTCCGTCACCGTCGCCGTAACCACGAGCTTAGGTGGATAATGCATCAAAGAGTACATTTCGCGCCGGAGTGGATGGCTTGAAATGCAATTTAATGCAGTCTCATGAAGGATTGCTCCTCTCGAAATTAGGGAAAAGATAACTTGGTGTTAAAGTTCCTCTAAGCATTTTCGTGGAAATACTTCCTAATGAGCTGTTCAGTTGTTTGTGATCGTTATCAGACGTAGAGTTTGGAAATTAATTCAATATAATTTAATATTCTCTTGAGATTTTATTATTGATGACCCTGTATAAAAATCACTTAATCCTTGTTATACAAAATTTTTTTATTTAAAATTTTGAAATATTTACAGCATTGATTTTTGATATTACATGATTTAAGGCCGAAATTATTTAAGATGAGAAAATTATACAAAATATCATAAATTTTTAAAGAATGTCATTTAAAGCAAAAATAACCAAAAAATAATAAACATTTAATAGCTGTTACTAAAAAGAAAACAATAAATGAATTAATATATTGTAATTTTACAGTTATCAATAAATAATAATAATTATACTAACTTAAAATTGTAGGATGGTTTCGAATTTTAATTGACATCAATATCTCTTTTAAAGCTTTGTGACCTTTTCCTGACTTTATCGCCCAATCAATCAATGGAAATTTGATCCAACTAAGATGAACATGATATACCATAAAATATATGTACACTTATGTAAAATTATTATTTTATAGATTATAAATTCTGAATAATAGTGTTATTCATACATGCAATTGTCGATAAAATAATTTTATCGTGTGGAGAAGTTAATTATTGCTTATTTTATTTGTAGGGCAGGAAAGAAGGTTCACAAACTATTGGCTACTTTCATATATTTTTATTTGGTCAAATAAATATTTTACAAAGCTTTATATTGTTACTCTTGAGGTCATATTGAAGTCGTATTGATGAGTAGCAGTTTTCAGTAGTGGTGCCTATGAATCAGCAAGATAATTATCACGTCACTTTGTTCTGCAATAGAGCGTGCCAACAGCTCCTCAAAAGGTAAGGCTTTAATGATTCCTCCCCTAGCCGCCATGTGAATATATCTCTTAATGATAAAATCCTTTTTTGTGCACCTTTTTTATTGTTGCGGTAGTTGGCTAACACACGGATGACTAATCACCCGTCAAAACCGCAACAACTCTTTTTGTCACTGGGCTGCAACAGTGTTGAGTGAAGCACTCATTTCTCCAGTATATTTCTATCAACGTAGTTACCAGGTAACCATTCGCGGGGGAAATAACCTTTTTTAAGTCCATTTCTCTCAGAACCCTCTACATAGACAGCGAACGAATCGTTGCCGAGTATGGTTATGTCCGACGGTGGATGCAGGAAAAAGTACCCGAAGGCCCCCAAGGCGACTGGTACAGATGATCTCTGAGGATGTATGAGATGAAGGGGAAACGTTCGGTAGTCGGAGGGATTCGAATCCGCGAGAGGTGTTGGAAGGTGAAGGGAGATAGTATCGAGCCTTGTGGGACTCGTCATCTTTCTCTGACACCAGCGGAGCCCGGAGTTTTTAACTCCTCATCCTTCACCCCGCCGCAGTCTCTCTCTAACCGCGCGTTCTTTTCTCTTTTCCTCGAGAGCAGCAGTTGCTTTTGTCCCGAAGATTAAGACGGTGGTAGACGTCTTTCAGGCGCCAGAGAAACCTCGTCAACATGCTGGCGCCAGGCGTCAACACGGTCGGCTCGCGAGTGCTCGCATCTCTTAATGGGTCCTTATCGGATCTCCCTACCTTAACCAACTCCTCGAGGAGACGGTGGTGCCGTGGAGTTTTTCTCGCTCGAACGGCGGGTAACGCGGCGCGAAAGTCGATGGATGGCGCGGTCGGGTGTCGTCACCTGTGAGGAAAAGAAGAGGTCGTGTTTGATATTCTTTCTAACACTACAGTGGCGTTTGATGGGTTGTGATCACGAATAGGTGTGTGGTCCAACTGCCCATCGGGTTACTTGAGGGTCGTTTTCGGATTCATTTCCATGCTGTCGTGCTCTTTTGAAAATATTGGCCGTTTCTTTGTAGTGGGTGGTTCCGTTTGGTTAAACTGACTGATTGAATTGATTCTAGATGAGGTTAGATGCTAGTGGAACTTCTCATGAAAGTATCTATTTCGGTGCTCCTATTGGGGTAGCAAATGCGCCTCTAAGAAATCGAAATATATAGAAGAAGTATGTACCTGAGTAAGATATGGAATAAAAAGGCGTTTGATTTGGAATTTAGAGGGTACTATTTGTAAAGATTTTTCTTGAAATGACGACTAAACCTCTACCCTAAATAATAATCCACTGAAGGGGTTCTTAATTCTCTGAGTTTAATTGAAATATTTGCTGCAATTTCAAAAGACTTGCTATAAAAAAAGTGTTCCAGAATGAAATTTTTAAATTTTATAATTAATACAACCCGATACCTGAATAATCTTATTTTATATACTTCGATGCTTCTCAGGAATTAATTCAAATAATAGATAATTCTGTTCGATTTATCGAAATCCGAAAATTTGCTTCACAATTTTTTCCAATTACTTTATCGATGACTCGAAGTAAATAAATTCTATTAGACATTTCAGACTATCGATTTAATGCCTTTTATGGGAAGATTCGATGAATAAAATCAGAAAATTCGATTTTACATTTCTAATACCCAAAAGATCTATCTAGCATCGAATTGATAGGTCGGCATTGCTTTGTATTGATTCAGCCAGGGTCAAATCGAATATGCATAATTGGAATCGCGGATTGTACAACTGTCTGGCAGGCAATCGCGTCCTCTCTTTCTATCCAGCAAGCTGATTTCTAGTCCACCTCCCGTCCTTTGAAAGATATTCCTCGCCATTGGGGACCCTATGTCTACAGGAGTTAATTAGCTCTTTGCAATTTAAATAACTCCGCGCTCTATGGAGAAACGGAGTGAATCCCTTTTAATGATGCATCGGTCGGGCTGGCGATTTTTACCCTCGATAGTCTCTTCTCCGATAGAAAGTTTCTCTGCGCGTTTCTAAACAAACAAAGCTTCCGATGTGCATTTCAAGCAGACCCTTGGCGCAACGGTGCTAATTGCTCCTCTTGACAATGCCAATCTTCTGTCGGTCGTCTTGGAGAGCCTCCCATCACTCCAGCCCTTCTTTCTCTCCCGCGCACACCATGTCTACGCACCTCAATCCGGTTTTTAAGGGAAGGCTTCTGGAGTGGTGCTTGAGTTTTCGAGACAAGGTTAGAGTGCACTAGAGAAATCCTTCATAAAGCTTTCGAGGGTCCTCGAGGGCCCCCCGCACTTTTCGACAGCTTTTTCCGGATTAGCGAGATGGTATAGTTCCGTTGTTTTTCAAATACCAATCGAAAACAAACAATATTGCCACACGCGCTACTTTTTCTGTGCTTTAATGAAGGCACGTGCTCAATTTTCATTCCATCGATACCTTTTTTTCTGTTGTCTGCTCATAATCATTTTGTCTAGTGCCTCACCGTCTTATAGTTTTGATCATTTATGAGTGGGCCTAAGTCAAATTAGTAATTTGAACTCAAAACTTCCTGTTCTTGCCGGGTTGTGCCCAGCCTGTGCTTGTATGAACCAACTAGCCGTATTACTGATGTCAAATTGAAAATATCTCGGTCTCTGCTCGGTATCTGCAGTGTTGCATTGCCAGCCTTTAACTAAATTTTCCGGTACACTGACCTGCTATCGATAATTCAATTTTCGAATAATGGATATTCGAATTCGATATAATCGATAAATCTACATTACGATCGAATACTAGATTAATTTTCCTATTCTGAAAAGCAATAACCTCTCGCCTTCGGGGGCAGGTTTAAGTTATCAGAAGCCCTAGGCGCAAATATCAGATTGAGGCCCCACATGGAGTAAAAGTTTGATTTTTTTCATGAATTACTCAAACATAAATCCCTTAGAATCTCAGTCTCTTCACTATGGTAAGAATAAACAAGTTCTGAATGATAATACGTAGTATTTCTATAAATTGCGAATANAAAGCAATAACCTCTCACCTTCGGGGGCAGGTTTAAGTTATCAGAAGCCCTAGGCGCAATCAGATTGAGGCCCCACTTGGAGTAAAAGTTCGATTTTTTCATGAATTACTCAAACATAAATCCCTTAAAATCTCAGTCTCTTCACTACGGTAAGAATAAACAAGTTCTGAATGATAATACGTAGTATTTCTATAAATTGCGAATAGTGATTGAGACTTTACACTATATAGCGACTTAAAAAATGGAATATTCTATAAACATATTACGTAGGCTTACTCAAAAATATAACTTCTTTCTTGCGACGAAAAAAGAAGAATAATTTCTTGTACGTTATTGAGAATTCATAAGCACAGTCTTATTGAGGTCCCTACATAGACGAGACCCCTCAAGCTAGTGCCTATTAAATCCAATTATAAATTAGTCCGTGCTCACCTTTGGTCGTGCAATTATAACTGGCCAAACTGATGACCACTTGCATGATCCTAAATTCTTTGTCCTGTTAGACTACATATTTATCTTGATGTGCACGTTAATTTCTTCAACAGAATTAAGAAATTATGATGCTGGTATGAAGCTAATTTTATGGAAGGTTCACATGACGCCTGCCTTTCGTCATTAAAACTATCGATCATTTTTTAGCCATTTTCTACTTATGTATTATCGCAAGAGAGAAGCGAACGCTGCTGTCCATAATTCACCAATTTACCCTGCGAAATTTGGCCTCGAACTTCGCACTCCTCCTTCCTATGACCAAATATGTTCACTTAACATCTGATTGAATTTCTCATTTATTTATACCAGTGTTGAAATTTTGGATAATCAAGTCATGATTTAGGGTTGACAGATTTCATCCGCTGAAAGTGATGAAGTCATCTCGCACGTTTAAAATACATTCCGCGAGTTTTTAAATGTAGCCGGTGCATCTCCGAATGAGTCACAGGAAAAAGTTGGCAGCGAGAAGAATAAAGTTGTTCCCCTTGACTTTTATGTCCTCGTAGCCTGTTGTGCGAACCACAATTATCAATTAACCGATCGTAATTGTGATAAAAACCGCGTTAAGAAAAGAGAGATGCCCCAAGCCATTCATTTTGCCCTAGAGACATTAACGATTGTGAAAGATCATAGCAGTGGGAGTTATTTCCTCGGATGCGCTTAGTTCATTTGGAAAAACGACCGCAGTCTTGTTATCCTTTGTTTGCTTCCATTAAAAATGCACGTCTCTTTTTCCTTTGTCTCGAGAGTAAGAGAGACGCTTTGATTTAACGCGCGTGCATACGTAGTTACGTCCTGATTACACCAACGGAAAGATATTTGAAGCACGTCGATGTTAATTAAGGAGAGGAGGGAGCTGCCAGTAAATATACGACCTCATTCTGTTTAGTCAGAAATAATTAGGGTCCTCAAGCGTTGGGACCGTGTAATCAACCAACATACTGAATTAAGTTTGCGGATGCAATTCAAATATACGAATTTATCGTAGTAAAGTAGTGTAGTATCTCTAACAGTTACCTGTCGCTCAAATAATTTGCCTACTGTCTAGTACTGCAAATGTTGTTGTCCTGTGGTTCCCAGCAAGTGTTATCATGGGAAGGTGGAAAAACCAACCCGTTTCAAATTGAATTGTCGTAAACAGGGTCTCATACCCATTGTTTAAGTTTTAAGGAAATATGAACCGTAGTTCTGCATTAAAAATCTGGAAAGTTAAAGTCAGTAGTCGACAGCCGAACTTATTAAAACGAGGCAGACTTTACTTATGTATAGCATTACCAATACATGGGATTCTGTCCATTTTCGGTCCTTTCACGAAATAATATACGAATTCTTGTTGATATTTCCACTCTTCCTGTCTGATGACTTCTGCTTCAACAGAATTCTACGTCTGGAGAATCCTTAAGTTCACTGTGAAATCAATAATGATGAAAACAATAATGTAGATGCAATTCATAACTATTTTAAATGTTAATTTATCCAGGATAATTATTTTATATGGTAGAAGGGTATAATTTCACCAGAATTCGAAGCCAATTCATTGAATTCCTTTTCTAAATTTTATTATCTACAAATAATAAATCTTCTATATATCTTATTAATTAGAAGTTTTCTATGTAGACAATAGTTTTACATCGCAACTTCTCATTACGCTATAAGATATACTTCAAATATGTTACGTATGCGTTCAATTAAATAATATTTAAGATAAAATAAACGCTGATTGTCTGTGAATTTATCTATACTTATTTTTACTGATATTAATTGTTATTATAAGGCTATTTTGCAGCCACTTCTTAGTTTTGCATTATTCAAATGAAAAAAATTATCCAGGCCAGTGGGATAAACTGGTTGTAATTTTAGCCCTCATTTACAAGTTCTCGTAGGTTTTCCTCCTTATTTTCGACTTCCATTTCCGTCTGGGACTTAATCCTCCACCCCACCTGAAAACGGTCCAGTTTTCTGCCCTCGAAGAGCATCCATTAACCTCCTGCTGATTCTCAGCCATTATACCCTTAATTCCACGCATTAGCGGCAGTTTTTCCCTCTATCTACAAGGAAGCTCTTGATCCTCAAAGGGAGTTGCACAATGCGACCGTAAGCCGAAGTAAAGCGGCGCGCACCCAAGGCACATTTGATTCCCATAGTTCGTACGAAGGCCACGGACCTCCCTGGAGCAGGACCATCGCCTCCTACCGATCTCAATGGCCAGAGGGCGCGGCGATAATGAGCAAAGATTGGAAAGAAAGAGAAATAAAAGTGTGGGGCAGGTATCGGCAACACTTTAAGAAGCGTGAGTTCCTCGAAGGGGTTCTCAAGGCAAGAAGATAAGGAGGAGGCAAAAACTAGCGTAGAATTGCGAAGGTGGGAGACAGGAGATGTAATGAGAAACGTTCTGTGAAAAGGGATGCGTCGAAATCGGTGGGAGGGATCGGTGTAGTAATCATTGCGGGTGATTTTGCTACAGAGGGAAAGAGGCAGTTTTGAAGAAAGAAATTTTTAACCGTCATTGTAAGTCGTCTTAATCGTTCGCAAGGGTAAAAAGTATGGATGAGTGTCGCGAAGGGGCAATTTGATTTGTTCCTCTGCGAAAGGAACAGCGAGATTGCCGTGTCTGTTTGCATTAGAGATTGCAGAATTTTAGCATTAGATCCCTTCGTTTTAATTAATTTTGCGATTGAATATTAAAGTTCGTTTTTGCGTTTGAAAGTTAAATTTTTAACTGATGGAGACTTTTTGTTTGTTTAGATGTATAAACATAACGGAATGTCTCCATTTATTTATAAATCCTCATGTATACCAGATTTTTGACTCGTAAAGACAGAATTAGAAGTACAGCAATACAAAAGATTGTTCTATCACGGAGAGTGACTTATGCAACGTTACTTTTCACTCGAGTGTAGACAGGTAGTTGTTTCAGCGTTCCTTCATTCGGAGTTATTCTAATAACCACTTATTCTCTGAAAATATACCCAACGGCTGATGAAATGTATACATCAGAATTAATGTTTAAGGAAAAAGATCAATATGAAAATTTCTTAAAGTTTTTCTTTAAGTTCTTCCCACGAATTTCGAAGAATGCTTCCATTACTTCAATAGAATTATTATTTGAAAAATTGACCATTTTGAGAGTTGTAATATACAAGTGATCTTATACAGGGATAAATTCTCGATTATGTTTATGCCTCTGTTATTGTTAGTTCGGATACTTCGATAAATAATACTCTGGAAATATGTACGCAACTAAAGAAAACCAATTCAGTGCTAAAAGTGATCAGTTTATGAATAATGCTGTATTCATTTTATTACAACCTAGAAGATAGTCAGTGTAGGCTTTTGGGAAAGGGGGAAAATAAAGATTAAAGTTCAAAACGGGACTGTTCCGGAGAAAACAGGTTATATGGTTATCCAGTGCCTTGCCTGTGGTTGGGGGTTTATGTTTTAAACCCTCCTTCGAGCAAAACTGGATTTAGAAAATCGAGGTTATGGGAGGTAAATTGTAGTTGTTTAAATATTTACAATAACACACACCACTGGTGGCTCGCGGGGGATATACGTATCTGATTGCATCTTTACTACGTTTAGAGCAGAATTTTGTCCGCCTCGAGTATTTTGATAACTTTGCGTTTAGTCCATGGCTCAGAACCCCCCGGAGAAAAGTCCTGGCTGCGCCCCCGGGTTATCCCGTAGCACGATTTCAGTGACAGCTGAGAATTCATTGCCCCACGACGGACTTGAATCCAACGTGGAATGAAATGTCGCAACCCCTCCCGTCAATATCTCATTCGGACACTATAATTAGGCTTTAAAAGTCTCCAAATTACCGCTTCCCTACGCTCGATCTATTGACAGGAGGAAAATAATAACTGCCTCTCAAATAAACACTGAAAAGGAGACAACTTCGCAATCTCCTCGCGCAAGAGATCCCCGGCGTCGTAGAATTTCAAACGTCAACGCTGACACAACGCATCGCCGTCTGTTGAAATATCAATTATACATTCCGATCCCCGCTTGGAAATGTTTGCATTTCCTTTCAAACATTTCACATATCATCCGCGATGGGAGCCCTCCGATATTAAGTCTCGGGAGTCAGATAGAAATCACCCAACCCTTTTTTGGCCATCGACACAACTTTTAATTGGCTCCGGCACTGGGGATTTTAATTGCCACGTTTGCTCAAATAAACTAGCGGATAGATTCCTCATTCCAATAGTTACAATGGCGGAAGGTTGATGGACGGGTGCAGATAGAGTGGAAGATTGAAATGAGTAAGGGCTCATTCTGTAGCTTCGGAGAAGTTCTTCTAATTTGTACTAACGTCAATGGATCGTGCCTATTCGACCATGACTCTCGTTTTCTCTCTTCAAACAAATATCTGAACAGTATTTTTTCGTTTTCTCCGCTCTCTCTAGCCTCTTTTGAAATGTTTTCAGGTTACTCTTTTGGGTTTAATTGGTCGATATGATAACGTCTGCGTGTCGGTTTCACGGGTTAATTTGAAGTATCGCACTGGGTCCTAGGAATCTCGACATCTGCGATCTCTGTAGTGGCGAGTGAAGAATATTGAATTTGAATGTCTCCAAAATTGCAAAATTATTTACAGAATGGAAGAATGCAAATCGTTATGGATATGGTTAACTTGAATTATTACGTATACTCTTATTTCGTACGAATACGCCATAACGTATGATATCATTCCATTCCATTGATCCAATTTAAAACTAGCTTATCATCATTAAATATGTGTGTAATCAAAATTCACAATGAAAAGAGTACATGATTGTGTTTGTAATTTAAGTGTCATCAAACGAAGTTGAGGAACTTTAATTAGAATCAAGTACATTCGAGAGTCTAAACTTTCTATAAGTTTCTGGTAATGTATAAAACGCAAACGTCGGATACTGGTACTACTAGTAGCGTTGAATGAAATAAAATGATACCTCGGTTAACAAATTGTCTCCATAGATAGTAGGTAGAGATTCAGCTAAAGAATATTTCTAGTAACGAAGATGTTTTTCTGTATTCGGAAAACAAGTATCTATTTATTTGTTCGCAAACACTCCATCATTGCCCAACTACGACGAGACAACAACATATGAACTGAAACTTCCATGTCCTTAGCGACATTCAAACCTGGAAAATCAGCGTTGCGAGGCAAGCACTCTACCGATGACGGCAAAGAATGTTTCTGGCACGAATTATTTTCGCTAACCGCGGTATCAGAGCATTAGATGATTTACCAAAAATGTCCGCAGCACGTCAAGATCCCACGCCTCGAAACTGAATCGTATCCCACCGTTCGCTGTCGAGTTAACGAATAGTTCGACTGTACATACGTTCGTGGCACCCCTGATGAGCCGGTGAAAGTATGTCACTCAGGTTATCTACTTAGGCGCGGATCATATGTGCCAAATTCGGTTCGACGTATCCCAGCAGAAGGACGGACACACTTCACGCAGATAATATAACCCTTTTCACCTACGACAGAGGGCACCATAAAAAAGGCGCGTGCGAATGGGAAAGGGGAAGGAATGGTAGATAAGGTATGAGGATGGAAATGAGATGTGATGGGAGATGGGTGACGGTTGGATAGATCGGCGGGTGAGGTGTGGAAGGTAGGAAGGCAGCGCTAAGGACGGAGGAAGAGGGAAGCGAAAAAAAGACGGCTGGCGGTATTGGGAGGGTGGGGCGGAGTGGGGGAGTGGCGCCAAGCATCGGAGCCTGGCTCCAGCCGACTGAGATGTCGACGGCGTTGCCAATTCTACCCTCACTCTATATATCTCTCACGCTCTATATTCCTCGCTACACACCTCTATATCTCTTTCTTTACCTTCGTTTGCTCGCACCTCTTGTTTCAAGCCCCCCACATCCCCACCCCGACGTCGGTGCATACCTCCCTTTTTTGCTCCCAGCTCACCTTGTTGTGTTTCGTTACGATGCGCTTTTTTGCGTGCTTTCGGGTTTTCCTCCGAAAACATACGCTAACAGGATCGTTTATTTCGGTCAGCGGGTTCGTCCTTGGCAGTTTTGGCAGGTGTTTGTCGGCTTGACTCGGTTCGGTACGTGTCTCGATCGGGTGGGAAAATTGCGCGGGATCGGGTTTTTTCGGTGGTTTGAATTCGGGACGTTTTGAGGGATTGATTCGACTACTTCAGTAACTAATTATGTAATCATGTCAATTAAATTGGATCTTTAGATAGTTCCTTTTTGCGCGCAGGATATAGTTCACATTGGGGCTATAACGATTGAAATACGTTATTCCAAATGTTAGATTGTGATAGATAATGCGAAAAATCAATGAAAGTTCATAAGTGTTCTCAAGAATGTTCTGTCGTTCATGTTTTACATTAATAATTGTTACATTGTTAATGAAAAATAATTGTATATATTTGAAACTAATGAATATTTTTCGTGTTGATGAGAGGAATATTGGACTAGAGAAAGAGTTCATACTTGAAGAGAGTAGATGACCACTGTTATGTGAGAATCGTATGTTCGTATCGCTTAAATATTTGTTTCCAAAGGACTGGTGGTTCTCTTGCAGCTTTACATAGAATAATAAGATGTGTAGTAATAAAAGAATAAGAAAACTGGAAAATATACTTACTCCCATACCGGAAAAGTTTATCCAAAAGATTTCAGTCTACGTTTATGTTCGAATTATTTCATAAATTCAGTTATTTTAACATATTATAGTGGAAAATTTTTGCACGTTTATAAACGGAATATTGGTGGATATTTGTTGTTATGCGTATACATTCCCGTTTTCTATAAAAGTAAGTATTCTTTTAAAGTAATCAGCAGTAGTTCAGTAAAATGTTTTCTTTCCTTATATTTATTTCTTCACGTATTTTATTGTGCAGTCAGTCACCTGAATTTTTTTAAATGCATTTCTTGCTACCAGAACTGGTTTCAACTTATAAAGTAAGGTTCTCCGGAGAATTTCCCATCCATTTACAACTTTTGCATCCGATTCTCACAGTCTGCATAATTTATCCATTTCTTTGCTTGTGATATATTAAGCCCGAAGGCTAGTTTGGACCTCAAACCCTCCACCATTAGTAACCAAAAGCTTTGGGCAGGGAATGAGGCTTACCAAGCAAGATGAGGAATGAGATATTTTGCTTTAGCGCTCTTCACTGACTCAGGATAGTTTGAGATGGAAACTTCGACGTGTTTCATAATAACTATATATTCTAACAATAGTAGTAACAGTAGAGTTATATTTTTCGATAAAGTTCATGAATCAGAGGCATAAATAATTGCCATTTATCACCATTATTAATATCACAGTAACTGTTATAATAATACAGCTATGAATGACACTGCGATAAAAGTAAATTATTGATGCCTTTCTTTCTATCCTAAATCAAAAGACAAAAGAGAGATATTCCACCTATCAATGTATGGAAGAAGGAAGTTACATAGTAAATATGTAAGTTATTTCCATCCCCAGTTTTCTTACGTTTCCGAAGTTGGGGGCAGATCTCGTTAATTCACAAGTTCCTTGTTGCGCGGTTCCGTCGAGATTTCAAATGAAATCCGAATGAAAGTGGGAAAAGTATAAATAACTTGTGACATACGGCCCTCCGCAACGTGTTTTTACGCAGTTAATGAGGGGAAATGTTCTAAGAATAGTGAACATAAGCGGTTTATACGATGCGTGCAAGATAACTGACTGTATAATTGAAGGCTGCAGGATACTTGTCTCGCGAAGGATCAATGTTCAACGTTTACTAATATGGAACTCGAGGAAGAGACGAATTTGAATTCATTTGCCGTAATAGAATCCGTCGATAAGTATTTTATCTTTTATGAAGCCTGCTGCGGTTTTTCTTATCTCCACAAAAATTTAGAGGACTTTTGGACTACAATTATTTGAGACCATTCCATAATAATGTCGACCTACGTAATCTAATGTAGAGTTCCATCATATTGTCTCAGACGTAGTGCAGTAAACAAGGCTGTTGCTGTTGTTGTTATTGTTATTATAATTATTTACATTATTATTTTACTTTTACGATGAGCTTAGGTCAAAATGGCCTCCTCTTCCAATTAAGTACTTTGTTATATTCAATGTAGTGGCAAGAATTAAGAGATTTTCTTTATCAACGAGTATGTTTTCTGTATTATAATAGTAGTAGTTCTATTTCTGCCGAGGCATGGGAATGCCATAAAAAGTTTGAAGTGATAAAGGCTTGAACTTTAAAATACATCAAATGCGAATAAACTTATCTTTGGTTTAGCCAAAATTTCTCTTAAATGCCGAAATAATAGAAAGGAATCTCGTCCTGAATAACAGTGACACCTCGGTTGAAGCTCTCAAAACATCCCGGAATCATCTTCGTTGTCAAATCGTTGCCTAAAAAGTTTCTTCCTATACATCGCCAATATCTACAATTTAAATTAACCCTGCGAAAAACCATCACTTTATTTTACTCCAGTGAAAGAATAGGCAGTATTATGCATGGCATCTTTTATGATAATTTCTGGTTTTGTTATTCACGCGTACATGCGCGAGCATTATGCGAAATGTTCTTTAGCCGAATCCTCATTCGATAAACTTTAAAATAATTAAAATCTCCATCAACCGAAAACCTCGTAAGCAGGGTCACTTATTAGACAATTCATGACTATAAACCTATCCATTCTTGTGTAACATATGACAAGTCTTTACAGTCACTCTCAAGAATTGGCAATAACAGAAGCGAGCAAGAGATTGGCGGTAAGATCAGAGCCTACGTCCGAGGAAACGTCAAGCAGTCGTAATTCATCCGAATAATTCGAAGGCATCCCAAACGAAAGACGAAAAAAACCGTTCCGTTACGCAACAATCGCGAATTCCGCTTTTATGGCATCGTCACGTCACGGCAGGATGGGGTAGCGAGTGGTTGTGGGTAGGGGGGTCGTTGGTAGCTGTGCATGTAAGAAGGAAGATGATCCCGAGATATTGGAACGGCCTGTCTGCACGCTGGACACGCCCTCAGTGGGAGCCAATTACGCACGGGGAGCGATGCCAAGATTCGCAGTCGTTGGGGGAATAGGGGGCGTGGGTGATAGGGTGCACAGCCCTCGACAGGGTCATCAACAGAGTTACCATCTATGCGGTTTCCACTCGGAATCTCCGGTGAAAGGATTTCCCAAGTACACCTCAGTGATGCTCCGGTTAAAGATTGACCTTCCCAACGAGGATTATTTCGATGTTCTTCAGATTCGGCTAATGAGTTACGCTGAAGAATGTTTTGGTGGATTGTTACACTTGTAAGAGCGCTCGGAAGAATCGAAATTGGTATAAAAAATATTGCTTACGACCCCATCTTGATTATTTCATATAAATTGGTAGTCTTTTGGCGGTGTATGAGAGCTGTACGATTTGGCCATCGAAGCATATTTTGGAACGATCGTTCTTCGTTAGCCGAGATTCTATTTTGGAAATAGTGTTATTTTCTATTACTTACTAATTTAAAAACAAAATTATGCTCCTTTTATTTGATCTACCCATTTATACACGTATAATTCCTTATATTTTCATGAGAGGAAAGTTGTGATGTTATAAATAAAAATTTTACTAAAAGGATTTGCCGGGATTTTGCCTTTTGGTTAATCTCAACACGAAATTAAGAATAAAAAAGTATACTTTCATCACAATGACCAAATCGAAATATATACTTTCATCGAAATATTAAAAGTTAAAGGTATAAGTGTTCTTTTTCGTTATCCTTTATAATGGGAACCTACTTCTAAGTCGTGGCCGAAGTATTAGATCCTCTTAAAACGAAAATTAAGTAAGCATTCTTATTGAAACATGAAAGAGCAAGAGTGAGCTGACCATTTTTGCTCCGAGAATATCTCTAAAACTAACAACAATTGTACAAGAAATCGTGACTGTTTGACAGGTTAAAGTATTGGAGCAGTTATGGTAACTGTTGAATTGATTAGAAACCAATCTTCAATTTATATATTCATTCATACGTAGTTCAAGGTTAATAGTAATCGTATTTAAGTATTTACTACCTTTCTATTGAAAGTTGTGCTAAAGGAGGTTAGGAGTTTGTGTTGGCTGCCCTGATCGTCACCTCTCCTTCTCTCTTTCCCCACCCCCGCACCCGCGTCACCCACCGAAGAGAACCTCGGACTTACGACACTTTCCGCTGCCCCTCCCATGTCTCGGCCCCACTCCATCGCCCGTCTCTCACGAAAATAAACGCTAGACGGAAAGTAAGACAGGAGAGAGAGGGAAAGCGGAAAGACTTGTCTATTTGATGTCTGTTTGGTTAGCACGGTTATGCTTCCATCTCACCGAGGAAGGGATCATCGAAGCCGCATCGAGCCAGACGCTGAATGGACCGGTTTAAACCCTCCGAGGGTTTTTTTCCTTCAAAAATAGATTCGAACCTAAGACCTCTCTCGCACGAGGCTCGAAAACACGCGGGACTGCCAGCTAGAAAAGAGAACAGTGGCGGAGCCGCGGAAAATATTGGACAAACAAGTAAATACCATAAATTTCCCATCGGAAATGGGATTGAGGAAAGGAAGTTTTTTCGCTGCCTTTCGCCCGTTTTTTCGTGTTTGTAAGGTAAATACGATCGGTAATAAAGTAGAATGGCTGTCCGTCTTCCTCAGGTTTTCCCCGATCGCGGCGCCTTCCTTCCGAAAATTTCTTTCTTATTTGCTCGCCGATATTAATGGCTCCGACCGCGTTTTTGCTCGTAGAGGAATAATAAATATGTTTATGTTAGAAAACGAACGGTTCGGTTTATGACGGGGGTTTTACGGATAGGGTCGATTCGCCGGAGTTTATGCCGCCGCGCATTGCTTTTCCCAGAAAGGATTTACTTTGAAGAATTAGTCGGCTGTATATTCAAAGCAGATATCTAAGAAATGAAGCTATCTATGAAAATATCCACCAGGAAAACTAAACTCAAGATATAATAAAATATGTGTTTATACGAGTAAAAATAACAATATAATTTTGCCAAATAAGTCTATAACCATTGACTTACCTATCAAGCATCTAATTTAGGGACAGCTAACCTCTGGGGCATCCTCGAAAACAATGACTATTACTTGATTATGGGCGCCGTATTGAATTCAGAGAATTATTAAAATAAGTTTCCTGCACGATTTACATTTTTACTCAATGATACACATATGTACACACATAACTTAGCCTGGCATGGAAATCTAGAGACCGAGTTTATTATTAGGATTAAGGAAAGGTGTATTAACTTTGCACAGAAAATCCGTGCGGTGGAATCTCAAGGATCAACAAGCGTGAAAAGTAGCGACATGACTGGGACTCAAACCCAGGTCTCTCACTTTCCGCACAAGGATTCCCAAAACATTGTGGAAAGGACGAGGTATGGTAGTTCAAAACATAGAGTATATGCCTGGAAAGTGGGAGACCTGCGTTCGAATCTCAGTCACGTCGTTATTTTTTCATACTTGTTATTCCTTGAGTTTATTATTGTTTATCGTAATAACTTGTAGTGCACCTCAAGTAGAAATAATTGATACCTGAATTATGAAAGGTTGGCCATTTCTGAATTAACTATCAATTAATTCTAATGTAGTTGAATTGTCTGCGCGAATAAATTAAGGAAGATAAAGATGAGTCGTTGGATGGCATCTACACGTAAGAGGAACTTATAAATGTATAAAACAATTACTAGAGAAATTAACATAATAACAATTACTATAGAAATTAACAACATAATAAATACAACAATACAAATAATAACAACAATAAAAATTACTAGAGAATTACTTGCAAATTTATAAAACAATTACTAGAGAATTACGGAGAATAAGTGACGCTTTTTTACAATCATATTCTCGTACGTTAATGCTTTGGTTATACATCCTAACATCATGAAATAATACCTGTGAAAAGGATTTCATAATGTGTTGTTTTACGTTAGAGAGTATACCTTTTGATACTAAATCCGAAAGTTTGGGATACTGATGTAGAAAAAGTAAAATACATCAACCACTAGGGTTCTCCATTCCTGAGGAATCGTAGATAAAAATGCAGGAGAACTAGGTATTGCAAGAAATAGTAATAAAGGGACCATTCATAGCATTTCTAGAAAAAGGCGTATTTCACTAGCAGTTTCTGCAAATTTATCATCGTCTCCGACTGCTGAAACTCTCTTTCGCCGTTCAAAACATCAAGAACAAAACGTTGCGCAGCACATCTCTACGTCTTCAAGGGATATACGAGAGAAAAAATACACCCGTTATTACCGTTACGTAAGGACGATTCGAGCAGATAATGCCAGCCTCAAAAGTTACGATCCTCTTAAATAAACCATTAGGAGATCATCCCTAAAATACTCGAATCCCTCCCTTTATCGCCATTTAAAATTCGAATGCATTATCGCGAGCCGCATTAAACTTAATAATGCTCCCCCGATACGTGCGGTAGACGTAAGTAGTAGTTTTTTCCCCGTCCCAATCCTTTGCATAATTCAGTCCCGTCTCAGCAGTGTGGGAAAAAAATGAGCGAAAGTTCAAGGATAAAAGTCATGCAACGGTTTGAAAGTCAAGATGCATTTCTAGGTTTATCTGCTGCGGTGTAGATGCGAGAGAAAAGTTTCGCCGTGCCAATCCTTATAACGGGAGGATGCGGGAAGTTATCAGATGAGTAAGCAGCCCAAGACTTGCGCTCTCTCTTGCCCATTTTAAAGGTAGAGGGACAGTCGGGGGAGGTCGTCAACGAAAACCGATGCCAAGCCTTATCGGTTCGAAATCTCTCGTCATTTTTTTAGATGCAAATAAATAAATTACTAAGTTCTTCGTATTTTCCACAGTTTTTATTTTCAATCGACCGGTTTCGACTATACAGTCATCTTCAGGTCCCTGAATGAACCTGAAGATGACTGTATAGTCGAAACCGGTCGATTGAAAATAAAAACTGTGGAAAATACGAAGAACTTAGTAATTTGTTTAGATGGCGTTCCACAATGTTCGGCCTGAACACCTTGAGTTTAGATGCAAATAACGCTTAACTTTGGAGGGAGTGGATGGTTTACCCTGAGATCTGGACGGGTATATATTTCCATTTAACAGCTATAATATTTTTGTGATCATAAAATGTAGAAGTACTAAATACTTTTATTAGAAAGATGCCACGAATTAAATCGAGTGATATTTGATGAAACTTATCCGTGATTTATTAAATTGAAGGAACAAGAAACAAAATTGAAGAAACAAAAGTATTTCAATTTTTTGTCGTACATTTTTTCTTCAATTAAAGTATAAGATGATAGATTTGTAAGCTTTATTTTCACGCAGTGTCATTATTCCTTCCTCCTTTGTAGTAGTCCTTACCATCAATATTAAAGTAATGCCTGTTTAGGCTATTTGATGAATGCGATTCTATTCGCACACTTGTATCATGGTTTGCGAAGGATAACTGTTGGAAGTGACCGCTAGAGTTCGATCCCGGATCCTCTCTGCATTTGGATGATTCCCAAGGAAGAATCTTGACTACGTGTTTCGATATATTTGACTACCTCATCTCCTTGTGAACATGTTATCAACGTTTGATTTGACAAACATTTCAATTAACAATTAACTGACATTATTGTAGAAAGTCATAGTGAAAGTCATATAAAAGAAATATTCATAGCGTATGTTATATCGCGTTGTCATCGTACATGAATATGTATATCTATGTTTTATATAGTACGGAATATTGTCCATTAATGTGCAGTTTCATAAAGTGGTGTATAAAAGCATTTTATTCAACGTATGCATTGCAAATAAGACTTTGCATTATTGTTATTTTATGTAATTTGTTCTGAGTGTGTTCTACGATTTGCCACCATGCACCTACACTGGTCGAAACTTGATGTTTCGCTATAGAAATTGACGCAAGAATTGGTTTTTTTTTCACATCCCAATACTCCCACAAACATCCATTTACAGTGGTGGTATTCAAACAATAACAAAGGACGAACACACCTGAACATTCCCATCCCACAGGGGGATTCGAACCCGGGACTTTTGGGTTGCAGCTCTAGCGTTCTAGTACGCTAACCACTCCGCCACCGCGGCCTGTCAACAGAACCGGACTTTGTGAATCCACAGAATAAATTTATATGAAATTTTAAGCTCTAAAATCCTTCTTGAGAAATCTAGTTTATCACTTTCCAAATGATACGATATTGATTTCACGAGGCTATTTGAGTCTTCCACGATACGTTTTATTGATTTCAACTATCACTCCTAATTTATAAAAATAATTTCAGTTTCGCTGATAATATTATTTAATCGTCAATTCTTGAGATCTGTTTCAAAAATACTATTCTCTTCTACTTAAGGACTTGTAATATGTATGTTGCGCATTTTTTCAATCCTTCCTTTTCCATATTCAACCCTGTACCCATAGAGACCGGTTAATCAAGAGTTTAAATGCATAAGTAAAAGTGTCGATGCAAGAAATCGAAGAAAGGGGTGGTATCAATAAAGAACTGGGAAACTTGGCTGAGAGGTTTTAATGCATGAAGTTTACGACGGCGTAGTGAGAAAATAATGCATTTCTTTTTTCAATATAGGGCGGGTAATTGAAAGGGAAGGTGGGAGGAGTAGGAGGGATCTGGGTTACCGGGATATGAATCGCAAAATACCTTTTGAGTGAGAGTGAAGGACAGTCAAAGAGGAAGGGTGCATTTCAGTTACTGTGTAGTTACTATAGGTGTCTAGTCGGAGAAGTAAACATCCAAAATGGATTCTTTCATGAGTAGTAATGCGATATCTCGCAGCGATTTTTTTTTCGCAATTTCTCGTACTCGGGTAAGGAATATAGTTCCGTATTTGATTCTTATTGTCATTCCTCATACTTGTTTTCATACGTGCACCACGTCATGAACCTACTTGTAGTGTGGACTTTGTGGAAATAATAATGATAGAATAGGGAGAGTTTAATATGGAGTCGCGTGTCTTTCTTTAGAGTGTTAAGCCGAGGCTTGTTTCAAACTTCTCCCTCCGTCATTAGCTACAAAAAGCTTTGAAGAGGAAATGAGGCTTACTGTGGGAGATGAGGTAGTTTGCCTTTGGTTTCCTCACTGAGAATGTTATAACAGGAAACGGTCCACGTGAGTGTGGTGCAATGATCCTATGAGTAACACTTTTCATAGCGTTCAGTAATAGCCAATGATTAGAGTCAAATAAATTCCATCATTCAGCATCACTCTTACCTCAGTAGCTTTGTGTTATCACAGCTATGAACTCAAATACATCGCTTTATAGGTTTTGTTGCCTCTACGCGTCGTCTTACCGCTGTCAGTTTCGAACATTTTTCTTCGGAACAGAAATATTCACTCGCTACGTGAAATTTTACGTAAATTTCTCCTCTGGCTACTTGTTTTAGCCTACGGAATCAAAGGATCCAGTGCCTAACAAAATTTTACCAAGTAAATTTTCCTGTCACTGACTGTTATTTCTCCTTAATATTATTTCTACTGAGAATCTTAAGTACACTTTAGAATTTTTTGTGAAAAAAGGGCCTCCGCATTGACAAGCGGGCTACGCGGTCGATTGTGGTGAAAGGGGTCCCGGGTTCGACTCCCCGTGGGGGCTCGAGAAATTACCTTACACGAGCCTTTGGATAGTCATGTGGGTAACGCGTTCTACTTCGGTGAAAGCGGTTCCGGGTTCGATTCCCGGTGGGGGCTCACGTGGGAAATGATTTTAGCTGTATAAGCACATTTAAAATATTAGTACTATGGCGTCACTTGTCGAAGAATTTTTAAAATAATGCTAACTGGTACTACTACTTAAATATATCGCTTCTTGAAACCACTGATGCTTCAGGAAGTCAGCGAATACTTAGGACTGCAATTGCAGATAGAGGTTAAGAAACACTCCGTAAGCCCTGTCTCCAGATTACCGGTAATAGCTTCCCGTTTGTCTCTTAGAGTTCCGCTTGCCGACATACTGCTTACGGAGTGTTTTTAAACCTGTAATTCATTAACAGCCGTGTTTCAACCTTCTTTTTCTTAATTGCAGATAGCTTTGCAACTCTGATTTGAGTAGGTGGATGTATTTTTGTATAAAATAATCTGAATTCCGCGCGTGAAAATAAAATCGATCTGGGAATGAGTATCATCGGGAATAGGGGTAAAAATGTCCAATCATATCATTCCGACTTCTGGAAAACAGGTCGAATGAAAGGACGTGAAGTATTGGAAGCGCTGATAGTTGGAGGGAAACTTCCCGTCAGGACTTAACCTTGCCACTATAAATATAAACGAAATTAAGATAAAAATACGCACTTCCGTTTCACACTCCCCATCCTCAATCTCTCACTCCAATATAGATCACTTTTACAATCTCCATCACCAAGGGTCTCCAGTCTTTAACAACGTCTTTTTCCCCACCTCTCGTTTTCTCCGAGAAACGCAAACTCTGTGATGGAAAAGGCGAGATTAAAGGATGGAATATTCATCCTCTGAATCCAAGACTCTCTCTTTCATTGCTTACGTCTGATTCGTTTCCGTGGTATCATTCATTTATCGTTTCCTTTTGAAGCATACCCCACGGTTCGCTTTCGTTTTTCAGCTTATTCAAAGTTTTTACCGTTTTCATCCTTTTTCCCCCCACTGTTTTTGGTGTTCTGCGTTGGTTCACTGCTATGGTATACTCTATACTTCTCTCCTTTAAAATGCTGCCTTTTTTATCTCTTCATTTCCGTTTGCTTCTACTTTTTTGCTATAGCGAGATTTGTTGAATTTTCAGTTTGTCCCTGCAAAGTGTACAGTTTAGGATTTGTCAGCATTTTTCACCAAAACGCTTCTGAGCTAAATGGGAATAGAGGTAATTATGATAAACAGACGTGGATTCAGGAATTGTAATAATAATAATAATAAAGGACTTAATTCAGGGCGAGATTGAGACTAACAAGTCTCTTCTTACATCTAACCCTTCGTTATGAGACAAGAAAAGAGACAGATAGCTTGCAAAAGTACAAAGAAGAAAACTACTTTGTGGATTAAAAAAACCTAAGCTAAGAGCTCAGGGATAAATCTCCACAGCAGGAAAAAATCCTCAAGAAGGAGGGTGTGAAAAACCTGCGAAACCTACAGATGGAAAACTAAATTTGATGATTTAAGTAGAATTAATAGAGTTATAGGGAATAATAAAACGTGGATAATACTTAAACCATTCTAATGCAGGTTAATTGATAAAAATAACTTGATACCATGGATAGAGCAATAGAATTTACCCATTTCGGACTATTAAATGTACTGTAAAATATCATCTAAATTACACACCTCCAATTGATGTCTAACCTGCCGACCCAAATGCTCAAATTTTGGAAGGATTCTCTTATTATAATTAAGAAGGATGATCTTATTTCCATTATCTGTCCTTGCAATTGTTTATTATTATCATTATTATTGTATAAATTTGTTGTTTTTATGGGCATTTGATTAGTGCAATTGTTCATTTCTGTCATGTTGGCAGTATTTTAGCCTGACAGGAAGTCAATGTTCATATTGGAATATTAAATATTATTATGGTTATTATTATTATACTCTTACGGCTAGTTATGTCAAAAGGTCTCTTCCGCCTAACCTATGGAGGTATTACATGATAATAATACTACACTAATGACCAAAAACAATTTACTACAATTAACTCAAATCTAGAAAGATAAATCAATACAGCTAAACATTTGTGTGTTTTTGTTCCCCTGCGTAATGGCCTCCGCGTTCATTCCACTAATTTTAAAAGTTTGAATGTGAAAGATTTGCTCATTTTCCTGTTTCTGTTTCGTTTGGTTTAATATTCATCCTCTGTCTAAATGATGAAAGATAAAAACGCTTTTCTTGCGCCCATGGAGATTTCTTGTAGCTCTCTTATTGCCGATTTCCCGTACGACGTTACTTTTTTCTCTTATCGAAATGTAAAACAAAGAAAAACTCTGATGTGCTTTTTTATACTGTAAATGTTACGCGGCAATTCTTTTCAGAAAATCTCCACTTCTTGTTTATTTATATCTCTATGTCACGGCTTTGCCGGAAGTAACTTTAAATGTCTCATTTCCGAGTATTTTCACGTTTACAGGCTGGATTTTTTATGTTTTCTCGGGTTTAACGATTGAGGAGTTTATTTACTGTAGGTGTGAACTGTATAATTCCCGTGCATTATTCCGTGATGTTAGGAAAACACATCAGTGTTTCATTCCGCCTGAACGGTCACATTAGGATGTACTTACAGAGGTGGTTGAAGGCTGTTAAAGATATTGAAGTGTAGAGAAACAAAGATATGCGTGTCGAGGATGAATTCGGAAACATCTTTATTGCCAATTAGAATACATCTTTCAATATGATAATTTTTACTTCTAAGGCATTTCATAGGAAATAAAACAAGTTTGAGTTATTAGCTTTACATAGCGAGTTACGCGAAGTTCTGAATTGTGATATTAAACGTTGATTTAATCATATTTTCATGGGTATGCTGCTTCATTCTCATTGTGTTTCATTAGTTTTATATCCTTTCAAAGTTATCCCGAAGTCTCCACCTTTTAATTCAATCGTTCAGTGGTATTGATTAGCACAGTTAACAGTATTTACAATATTTGACACATTGGCAATATTTGCAACTTGACCAAAGGTTTATGTAGATGTAGATTTGTTTATCCCCAACTTTGTTTGCGCAATTTCATAGAATTCCTAACATTTACCGTTTTCAACTCATTAATACAGGGTCATCGATTTTCAAGAATTACTCCTTCTACTCTTAAACAAATTAATTGATTGTACGGTAACTAAAAGGTAATTAGTTTTAAACATCGCTGCTTCTTACTATAACCCTGCTCAGCATATCTATCAAAGCTTTCCTTTTTTCTTCCTGATTGTTTGTTTGTCCATAGCAAGGAATAGTTCTGGCGCGCATGCCAGAAATAATCCCTCATCTCGCGCCAACTGTAGGTAATTCTTAAAAGCAATGCACTGCTAAGAGATTTGAGAGCTGTACACCCACTACAAGAGTTTTCTCATCTGTCTTCAAATTAGAAAGGCTCCATAAAGAAAAAGGAGTCCAGTTAAGCTAAGCAACCAAGGGAACTTAGTTATGACGTTGATTTGCCAGCCTCCCTTGTTAGAAAATCATTCATGCCCCTGAAAACTCCTCTCGGCTGTTTCCTTCAAACGCGTGGCCTATTCTTTGTTTCTAATTCTAATTTCATTGCAAAGTTTCGTAATAACATCCCATTCATAAGTTCTGTTTTTCCCACCTCTCTCAAATCCCCATTTTACCTCTTTTTTCCCTTATCTAAACTTATTCTCCCCGGTAGAACCCTTCGAGATTCTTTCTTGGCAGTCATTTGTTTCGCTTGTTAGACAAGTTCCGTTTCTTAACGAACCTAGCCTCCCCTCCTCCGCCATTCTAATTCCCGATATCATTTGCGCTTTACGTTTCGTGACCCGCCACGCCATTCATGTTTCGTTACCTTCACTTGTTCTATTCTGAAAGGGGTCAAATGGGACCCTCCCTCATCCTTAGGTGTCATTAATCTCTCTTTTCTCCCGCTCTTCGTAAAAGTAAATTGTTTAAATCCTCGAACTCCGTCTCGTAACTTCCGTTGAAACCATTCCAAGGACTCGCAGAAATCCCGTCTTTATTTTCATGACTACCGGGCCGCAAATGTCATGGCGCTCCTTCTCCAGCGCTTCCCCCATTCACACAAATCTCCCTTCATTTCCCACGCCATGAGTAGTGGCATTACTCCCGACCTCCCTTCGCACCCCGTTCCCTTTTGGCTCGCCATCCCATCTACCAACGCACGTAAGCTTCATTAGCTTAATCCTCATTCGAACCTCCTTTGAATTGGGCCGAGGGCCAGGGGTCTAAGACTCGCTCGCCTCGTAAAGTTTCTCAGCGTACAAGGATGGAACTCGGACCATTTCGCTGAGTTCTTCGGATTTTTCTTAAAATTGACGATCTTGCGAAAGCTTTGGTTCAGTTTTTGGAATTCTTTTCCGTTGTTAAACAGATTTCGGAATGGGAGAATCCCTGTTTGGTATCTTCGTGGGTTTTGTCTTTTGTTGTAACGATGTATTCATAAAAATAAAAAAATTCTGGGTTATTTCACAGAGGTTGGCCATCGTTCATTTTCTATATTTACAGTCGCATCGCGATGTTTTTGACGGAGATGACATAGAGACATCGCAGTTTTTATTTGTGCCAAAAATCATTTGCTTCCAGCTACGAATGAGAGCAAGCCCTAGGAAACAATATCGATGAAAAAATACAAGCAACGGTAGTCCCCCGATACAGTTGGTGCCATCCACAAAGCGCTCTGATATTATTTGTTGCTGTCTCCAGATCAAACATTAGCAAGGTCAACCTCTAAATAAATCATTCAATTTAGGGGATCATAATAATTTATTATTATCCATTTGGGAACTCTTATTAGAAAATTTACTTAAATTTAGGGGAACATATTCATTCATTATTATCCATTTGGGAAGTTTTCATCGCTCTTATCAGAAAATTTACTGGTTTTTGCAAGGGAACATATTTTAATAGAAATTTCAGCTAAACTGACGAAGCAAAATGCAAAAATTGATTTTACTCAACTTGAAAAGGATTGATAATCTTTACACGAAAACAGAGACGGTGTAAGCGAATGAAATTCAACGCAAAACCATACTTGGAGAAGTTTATTTTGATTGGATTCTATCACGATAGTGTTATTTAAGAGAGTAAGAACAGCATTCTGGAAGATGTTGTGAGGTGATCATTCTTCAATGTCGAATCCATTCTCTTAAATTTCTATTATTTATAATTTATATTACGTCTTCAATTCTACTATTAAATTCCTTGGATTTCTGCATTTTATCGTGGTAGTTTAAGAAATGCTCCGTTATTATTGTTCGTCGCCTCGTTATCTTCGTCAGCCTGAGATATCCTGAAAGCCTTCTTTCCTCGGAAAAGTTTTTACGCCCATCCCATAAGTTCAGCAGTGTATGCAGAGACGCAGGATGAAATCAAATAAGCTAGCAGCTTCGAAAAAAAGTCGCGACGAGCGCCTCCTAATAAAAAACGGAATTAGCGGCGCAGGTATTTTTTACGAGTCACACTGCTACATTTTCCTCCCTCAGACATCCTTCGCAACGAAACAACCTTGGTGTTTTTAGGGACAAAAGAGGAAAAAAGTCTGGGGAACTTCGTCAAGAGAGCCGTAAAAGGATTTGCCGTGGAGAAGGAAGTATCTAGAGAGGCGGAATACCAACTCAGATCCTTTTTTATATAATGGCATCCGAACGTGACGGCAATACGCGAAAGAAGAACCTTCCATCTAAGAATAGAGGTTAGACGTTCGATTGATGGGTTTAGAGTTATGGAGGCGGGTCCAGGAGGTCAAAGGTCGCGAGCGAGACTTAAACGACGAGGACCGGTAGGAGAATGCATCGGGGAAAAATGCCTCGGATAAAATCTTTCCCCTTTACTTCCCTTTTTGTCCTCGAGGAAAGAAATGAGGGATTTGCTAATGCAATAGCAGAGGCGCCGCTTCCTCTATAAACAAACGATCTCCCGAGGTGAGGTCGTGATTCATTTTGATGTACGGAAGTGCTAAGGCTTTAGAAGCGCATCTGAAAGGAGATAAGGGAAAGGGTGGATTGAAGAGTGGATGATGAGGGGAACTTTTTGAAGTTTTTGAGGAGTAATCACGAAGGAGGAAGAAGATGGGATGAAAGCCTTATGCGGCAGCTATAGCCAAGTGAAATTTTAAGTGTTTCTCATCTCTAGAATGACGCTCTAGCCATATTTCCCCACAGTGTGAGTAATGCTGTACCAGCGTCCTTTTTGTTATGCGTATAGGGCGTCGTTTCTTTGCCTTGATTCGTTGAATTAAATACATTTAATAATTATATTCCAAATTCGCTGAATCCCTATTTCCATAGTAATCTTCTCTACTCAGTTTCCTTATCCTTCTGTTGTAGCATCTGTTTGCAATCCTCCTTAAGCTATTTCCTCATCTTTTCTCCAGCTACTCTTTTTCTTTTCTCGGTGGGTTTCTGTTCTAAATTTTACTGTTTTCATCTTGCGTAGTTCATCTTTATTACGTGTCCTCCTCTTTTCACCTTGACATAATGTCGGAGGTTATATTCGCATTTCTTCTGATTGTTTTTCCCAAAATTGTATTATGAATTCGAGTAAAGCATAAGGAAAAAGAACACTTATTCCTTCACCGCAATATTATTTATATATAAATTATTTATATATATATTTGTACCACGACCGTGGTTTCGATCCTATAGGTCATCGTCAGTTGTGAAATGGTCCTGGAATAAAACATTGTGGCAAAGGTATTAGTGTTCTTTTCCTTATTCTTTATAATGGACCTTCCACAAAGTCGAGGCCGAATTAGCAGAAACCGAGAATTCGAGTATTTAATCTTTTCCATCTCAGGAATACGAATTGAATCTGCGGATATCGCCGAATGAAGTTGTTTTCCGAAACCATGAGGATTATACCTATGCTTATCCCTGTATCTGATATGATAGTTATTTTATCGTCACATTTCATTCACACCTCAAAGTTGCGAAATTGAGGATGGCTATGTATTTTACTTAGGTGTTCTTTTAATCCACACAGGAGTATCTTCTTTAGTTTTTTTTCTTTCTATTGTTTAATCTTCCACTAACCTTACTTTCCGAAGCTAAATAACAAGAGGTTATATGTAAGAGGAGACTATACATTTGATATTACCCTCAATAAAGTCGTATTCTATTTATTGCGTCTAAAATGAACAAAATTCCAAAAATACTCTTGTAATTTGAATATTCAAGACCCAAATAACTTTAATTCCCTTTAAGAATTGGATCTTTGCATATAAAATAGTCCAGATGTAGGTATCAGGAATGCAATTCGTCTTTTATTTAGGCTTTAGTATAACATACAAAGAGCGGTATAAAAATTTAACGTAAAAAGTTACAAAAAATACCAAGCTATTTCAAGGAAATGGAGGTGATAAGAATTTGAAGCTTTTAGAGTAATTTTTAATGTTATTTTCAAAATAAATTCTTGCAGTAATTTTAATGCATATAACTATATCTTCTTAGATTCTCGACTAAGAAAAAACCTTCCTCATCGTATTCTTCTCGAATATTTCACTATGAAAACTGAGAAACAGGAAAATAAACTCGGTATAAAATAAAATTTAAATTTATTCATCATAAGGAAGCGTTTTAAAGTACCAGCTGACGTTAAGTGTGTCACTAAAATTTATGTTTAACTTTCTCTCCCTTCGAATGTCAATCGGAATAGCTTTTATTAAGCTGAGAAGGGCAATAAAAAGAGATGTTTACAGTAGAATAAACGCACGGTATAATATGCATGTGTATATAATGTATTTTGGAGCTCATAGTTGGTGAATAAAATACATACTTTGTAGAGCCAATACGTATCTTGTAAAGTATACCAACCATTCGGTACCTTGGACTTTACTTCCTGTCTTTCTAGCATATGCTCTTATTTAATTTACTTGCTTCCATGTCTTCTTTGCTGTCTCATACTCCCTTTCAAGAATTTTTATGATCTAACTATGACCTGTTCGTTGTTCGATGTTTCTGGTCCATTGCCATTTCAGTTTATTCACTCTTTCGGTTATAGTACTTACCGTGATAGTTTTTACCAAAGCATCTAAATAAGTAGATTACAAATTTAATTTTCACTCCCAGACGAAAGTAAGAAAACCTTCATATTTACAAATATTTATGCTCAGAATTATGTTAATGTAGACTCAACTTTACTTCATATGAATTGTGGTTAACAATCCCCTTTACAGCTACATTTGGAAAAAATCTCCGAGGGCTAAATAAATATCAGGGCAATGAAAAATGTATTATAAATGCGTTCCGTTGTAGGTATTAAATCGTCCTGACATTTTTCATAACATAAGGTATAATAAATTGGGATCACAGAAACGTATGCGTAGGTGAAATAGCTGGTTACCGAACTCTTTGTGTATCCTTCGTTTTACCAACCAACCTTTTGTACAACCATATTTGCTCTTGTGCGTAAACAATATGCAAAAAAGAGAAATTCGGAAATGCGGAAGACCCGCGAATACTTACACGAGTAAAGGGTTGTCTAGTTTAAGGAGCAATTTCTGAGTGATAAATTTCTAATTTCACCTTCAGGTCAACCATGTTGAAAAACACCTACATCACTAAATAAGTTAAATGAACAAAAAAATTCTCATGTAATGTAATTGAATGCATGTCATGACATGCATGTAATTAAGTGCATGTCTTTCATTCTTAAATTTCCTCGGGTTTAACGGTCTGTCAGAGTAGAAAATTTGATGCACAAGGCACTCCTCCGATAACGAAGTATTACGCAAGCGTCGGTTAAAAGTTCAGTGATTCACGTAGTCTTCCTCCGTATTCGGATGGGAATTGCTATTAATAGACCGTGCCCTGATCTTAATTGAGTGAAAGAGAGAGACTTTCAGCCTTTATTTTGCAAACTCTTCACGTGACCTTTCTCTTAAACGGGGAAGAAAAGAGACGAGCATCTCTCGAAGCAGCTCTAAGAAGGAAAGCTCTCATGGCTGTTTTTACAATCGAGAATATCTTCACTTACTTCTTCTTCTTCCCTTTTCTCTACGTTGCGACTTCCATGTTCTTGTTCTCTGTTCTCTATTAGTATTCTTTCTATCGGAATATTACCAAGCTATTGTGTCCTATTTTTGTCACTCTCGGATGAGATTCCTGGTTTAGGTAATTAAATATTCTTATACATAAATTATTGAGCGATGGTAAACTGAACGTATAATATTGTTTGTTTATATTTAATAAACTTATTTTAACTTTTTGGGCGGTTCTTAGACGAAGAGATTTTCTTTCAGAATCTAATATCATCAATCTTTCAGATTTTTAGCGTTTAATTGATTTATTTCTAATCAATGATTGTAGTAGATTGTATTTTGCAGTGTTGGCAGGGTCTTGCAAGTGTGGTGGCCCGGGTGGGGTCAGGTTTATTTGGAAACCTGAGACGTTGCGACAGTAAATGAATCATCTATTAAATAATAAATTCGGCAAATATCCGGTGAAATCAAAATTCTTATAAAAATCCATATTATAAATAGATTTTTGCGGATAAATTCTAATCAAGATCAGGAGCCGCAATCAAAATATTCTGGGAAGGATAGGAGGAAGAAAAAGCGATGTGTAACTGACGATAAAAGTAGCAAATACGTGTGTAAATTGTGTGAAAAGGAAGTAAAGGTTTCTGTCTTTCGAATCAATTTTAATAATTTTTGAGCTTACCGAAAAGCTATCTAGCGGAAGCATTTCCATTGGTTAAGTAAGCCAATTCATATTTAAATTTTACCTCTCTGATCTTTCAAAAACTTTCCAGCCTAGTTTAAAATTATGAATACGTTTTTGCAAATCTTAGTAGTAGTAGTATTCTTAAGAGTGCTTCGATATCTAAGGTCATTTTCGCACGTAAGCTCCAATCGAATTGAACACAGAATTGCTTTCACCGAAGTCGAACGCGTTGCCCACTTAGCTATCCGGGAGCCTTTTTGCAACTCTTTTTTCCTATTTCAATATGTATACGAAACTGAAACCTTACGTATTTTTATAACTTCAATTATTTAATTTAATCAATCGATTATCGTTTAAAATGATTCAGTTTCCTTGAGGAGTTTCAAAAAAACGTCATCTAAGTATTGGATTCGTCTTATATTCGAGCGGACGTTAATAGTACATGAATTGCCACTCCAACGAGGGGACAGGGGATTGCCGATCTTGGATGCAAAAGACGATAAATCGAGCGTAGGAAAATGAGGAAATGAACTAGAGTCGCCCTTAAGAGCGATTCTCCAATGACGTGCGAGGCTTCAGCATCCGTGCACTAACTAGTGGAAAAGATTATGGTCGAGGAGAGATTTAAGCGTCCGGATGTACGCATGACTAGAAAAAAGAGCTCCGGGAAATCGCTCGGCAAAGTACAGCTAATCATTGGGGAGTCGTGGACGTAAGTTACGGTCTTCATTTTCCGAAGGAACTGGAGCGAGTTCTAGGGTAGGCGATAATGGCCGTGGAGGAAGAAGACAAGGTTTCGCTTGAAGAGAAACCGGGGAGAATAACTTCGAGCAAGGATTATCTGCTCGAATTTTCGATAGGCCAATATTCTACTTGAAATGTTGCATCTATTTCGACCTGGGGACATTAGCGTCCTCGGAAGTTCCAAAGGGATTGTATGAAAACAATTAAACAGTAGCAGCATTGTATTCGAGAATGCTTTCACAACTGAGGTAATTTCGCAGATATGGGCTCCCACCGACGATCGAACCCGGGACCGCTTCCACCAAAGTCAAAAGCGGTAACCTTTTGGCTATCAGGGAGTCCCAGTAATGAAACGGACTCGATTCTTACCAAAGACTTCGTCAGTATTTACTGGAAATTGATTAATCTTACATGGTTAGTAATATTCCTAAATTCATTTAAAGTACTCATAATACTTAAGTAAGTAAACCAAATTAATTAATATTTCTCTACTTTAAGTCAATAGTTGCAACGATAAATTGATAAAATCTGTATTCGGTCACCAAAGGCTTCATTCTATAAACTGGGAATCGCTATATTTAAGTGGTCAAATTTCAGATTAAATTTGCGTTATAAAATAAATTATTATGCTTTTGATGGCTTTGAAGATATAATCTTCATCACACTGCGTAGGTCGATCTGATGCTGGGAGTATAATAAAAGAGATGTCAAAGATAGGGACAATTAATATTTTTCCGCAAAAGATACATTTCCGAGATTAAAAAAAATAATTGTGTGGTAGGTTTAACGACGAATGTACCTTCTGCCGTACGCCGGCTTAAACGAAGAACAGAAACACAACCGAATAAAAATAAATAGATGATTTTCTTACGCTTTGTTATTACTATTCCTGAACTATTTCTATTGTGTACTATTCCTTTTTAAGGAATTAATGTTACTTAATTATTGGTTAATAATAATTATTGATTATTAATTAATATTAATTCCTTAAAAGGTAATAGTAAACAACAAGAAAATTACTTTAGCTACCATTAATATCTCCGTAAAAGTATGTAAAATATGGATAACATTTATTTATGCGGAATTTTCGAATATTTAATTTTTCGTGTCATCAAGGAGTTGGATCATCCGTGAAATTCCATATCTCAACCGGATGGAACATAACATATCCAATTCGCAAATGCATGTATTAAATCCGCGAAGTGCCGTCCTCGCAAATATAACATGATGTTTGAATTAGCTTCCATACTTTTATAATCTAATAATGTGCTAGTACTACTATCCTCTTCCCAAGAAGACGCGATAAAGTACAGCTACGGGAAGCACTAAGGAAACGACGCCTCACCATTATGGCAGCGGTGTAGAAAAGCCCTCCGAGTTTTCGCCGCACATTTTCCAAAGGAAGATCCGTTTAATAAAAGTAACGCGCGAGTTTAGGGCTCGCTATGATCGTTGTTTGCATATACCTCTCAAGATAACCCCCTATACCTCGGGAGAAAAAGCCTTTCAAAACGGATTCTGTCGTGACAACCACCTCCGGCATCTTAAACCGGGAAATTCTTGACTTCGCGTTCCATGGCTTTGCGTAATAGCTTCCTTATTAGACTCCTCCTCTCCATCTCCGCTCGATTTAACCATTATTCTACGCTGCATCACGACAGGGTTTTATTTCATCATGCGTAGTATGGTTTAAGAGTCGTCTAAAAAGAAAAAAGAAATAGATTCCAGGGAGTTTTAAGGTAAGGCATTTCAGGTACATTCGAGAGAGCTTCTTCAGAAATGCTATCGCCATTATTATTCTACGTTTGTAGATTCTTAAGGAGTGAGGTTTTCTAATATTCATAAATTACTGCCGATTTTATCGTAAATATATTCAAAATGAAACTGGTCGTGTAAATAGAGATTTTCAACTTTCAACGGAACTCATAAAGGAAATTTTAGTCAGCGCGAATTCATTTAAATTTTCTAGTATTGATATCTTTCTTTCTTATCTTTCCCATGCTGTCGATCCGTTTTAGTTTTGGTTGAAGATAAACTTTAAATAAATAATTTTAAATTCACACAGCGCAATTTCTTCATCGTTAACAGAGTTAACACGCTTTTGAACACATAATTTTATTCAGCAACAATTAGCAAAAGGGACGCTTGTCCTTAGAGTTTACTTTAGTTAATATCGTATTTTCAATGGATTGATGGATTTTTATTGATGTAATATTTATTGGCCTTGGCGGAGAGATAATGATAATACTCAATATTTTCTTTCGTCATTAAACTCTTATATACCATCTGTCATTTATCTTTAATAAAATTAGATAAAATAGTTTTATTCACATGGATTTCCTCTGAAAATGTTAGCTTAATAGCGACCCATAAAACATTTCACGACATCCTAATTAGTTTAGCAGCAAAAGTACGAGTTTTCATTAGAAGAGTAAATTATTTTTGCTGTTTTTTAGTAACTTTTCTTTTTTTACCGGTGTTGTCGATGGCTAAAATAGTCTCCGAAAAAATCAGAAAGAAATATTAATTCACGTCGTATTATAATGTGTTTACATCATCATTCTATAGTGTCATAGTCGAATTTGAAGATGCTATATGTATGTATTCATGTTTTTATGTAGCGTATTTTTCATGTGATGATTCAATCCCTGCAATGCAGTACGTCAGATTAATCCGAGCAATAATTAATGAACATATATTATGCTGCCTAAGAAGTCCGTTAAATTGATTTCCTATGTAGACGCCTATATTGGAAGATCTTGGAGCTTTTCAGCAAGCAGCCAGCAGCTTCGCCAAGGAGGATATCTTCATCTTCTAGTGCCCATCTATCCAATAAACTTTTCAAAACATAGCTCCTTTGGAGTTCGAGACCCTGTCGGTGGTCGTGAGGCAGTAAACCTCATTTGGAAGCGCGCGCTTCGTTTTTATTTTCGCAAAAAGTCCCATTCCCCGGAATTCGAGCGTAAACAGCATCTTCTCAAGACTTCCGCCACTGCTCTTTATCGCCATATTTGTCTATTCCCTATTACGGTCCGACCCGTCGAGTCCACAATCGGCCCATTCTTCCCTGCAAGGGCACGCCGGTAAACCACTAATTTTTCATCGCGGGAAAGTTAAACAGATGCGAGGAACGACGAAGGCTGAGACAAAGGAAAGAGAGCATTGATGCTCTCGAGAAAGTGATGAAGAGGTGGTGCATAAAATAGCGAAGACAATAATGAATTTATTCGTCGGCGTTAATAATAATTATATGTTAGGAGGGAGAGAAATATTGCGTAGGTAGAGCGAATTTCTATCGATGAAAATAGAAAAATTATTTACCCTCAAAATATTACTAAAAACAATATTTAGTTTAGTTTTAACGATTTTTAGTTTTCTTCTGTTTCTTACTTTTCAAGTACTAAGTGCACGAGTCTTATTAGAAAAAGTTCTCTCTAAAAAGTGGGTCGAGTTCATTTTCATCGACCAAAACGTTATTTTTCTCTTTTCAAACGTTAGAAATCTGTCGTAATATTTAGCATATTTCATCATTGCTACACATACACTTTAGTCGTGGGATGTAATTCAAAATTGTACATGTTGATTTCAAGGAAAAACTCCAAAGCTAAGTTTAAGCTTTATCTTTGAAGTA
This sequence comes from Ladona fulva, assembly GCA_000376725.2. NCBI lineage: Eukaryota > Metazoa > Arthropoda > Insecta > Odonata > Libellulidae > Ladona > Ladona fulva. The sequence goes on along the minus strand of KZ308360.1, from coordinate 1,325,631 downwards.
TGGAGATATGCTTTTAGTACTTTAAAGGGAGAGGAAGAACGAAAAATATATGTTTGAACGTGGTGAAGGAGATGCTGAAGAGGAGAGGAGCCTGTATATTAGAAAATAAAAGGGAATGTATGGATACATGAAGCCAAACATGTATGCAGTACTAGGAAAATATGTAGGATTATCGTGAATAGTTTAGACCACTAGGGTCCTCAAACCAAAAGGAATGAGCCGTATTGATACGCACGCGATGGAATATCGTTTAATTTCGCTCACTTGGCAAGAGTAAGGAAGCTCTTATCATAGACAACTGGAAAAGCAGCATTCGCGAAACGATCGCATCCAAAATTCTTCCGGTTAAACCAGGACGCATTGCTCATCCACAGACTACACGTTCTATCCTCGGCTATTCCGTTGCGATGACAGACGAGAGAGTGGAGAAATATGCGCGCATGTGACATCGTCGGGTTCATATCTCGTGCTAGTTTTCTGCCACGAGGGTCGTCGCACCATCGAAGATAATTTGCTCCCCGGTCGTGAGTGAAAAAGAGGGGAGAGATGTTGTGGGTGAGTTGTTGGTCGGTGGATGGAGGAGGGGAAGGTAAGGAAAGGGCGGGAGTATCTACCAGAGACGCGGGCTAATTTATTATAGAGGAGAGGTCGGCCAGTAAATGAATTTATTACCTCGCCTCTGTTATGGCTAATAAGAGGATCTCTCTTCCTCCCCATCCTCGCCACTCGTTTCTCCCGCAGCATCCCCACACTGCTCATCTCGCCTCCTGGACCATCGCGAGCCTCTTTTCTCTCTTTCTCTCCGAACCTCTTCTCCTCGCTGGCGCCAGACGCTCCCTCTTGTTCCCTCACCTCTCTGCCGCTTCTCTTTCCAACTTCGCCGTCCGCCGCAGACCAACTTTCCAATTACCACCTCCGCTAATCTCTTCAATGCAAATCCTCGTTCGCAGTCCTCCCGATCCCGTCTGCAACTCCGTTCCTCTCTTTCCATTTGCATCGTTCCTCCCACGGAACTTCCTCGGTGCCACTCTCGTCTCGTCCCTGAGCTTTTTAGTCGGCCGCGTGTTTACAAGCAGTGGTTTAGCTTATGAGTTATTCGACGTAGTTCCTCGGTCGCCATTTTTTGTTCGTATTTCTTCACAAAGAGATGGGCTTTAAGCCGGTCGGTAATACTAGGAAGTTACCTACTGGATGTAGTAATTCAGTCTTGTTCTTGATGTGTGATGCTCATGCTGAAGGCTTACGACCGTATGGGGAACAAAACCGGGTTTTTAAGAGGGTCCAGGGAAGTAGTCTATGTGCGACGTAAGAATACAGTTGAAATAATTACCTAATATTTTTATATGAGTGCTTTTCACTTAAAGCTCTTGAAGGAGCTGATGAAATTTGAATTGAATTTGAATCAGAATTCAAATTGGACGTTGAATAGATTGAATTGTTGTATTTTAGATGAAAATTAGATATTGTTGACTGAGTGAACATTAATGGCAAATCCTGTATGTAAATTCAAACTTGAAAAGTTAATGTGAATGGAAAATGCTTTAATTTGAGTGTATCCGATTTAGTTAATGCATTTTATGTAGCGCATTTTTAAATGAAAGTCATTAGCCTATAATTTCATAGCTTTTGATCAAACTAAGGTATTCATATAAAAGAGACATCTCGATGAAGAATCGATGTTTTTGTGAACTTAGATTATCATTAGACATTATTATGAACTTAGAATAGTATTATGAGTAAAAGGCAGTCTTCCTGATCTCGTCTGCAGCTCCGTTCTTCTCTTTTAGTTGAAAAGCTCTATCGATAAAGTTCTCCTCTATGCTAAGAATATACCACGTTTCCTTCCCTCTACGCACGTAAGTGGTTGAATTTTAAGTAAGAATTTCAAGATATGAATAATACTGCTTTGTCCCAAAATCTCTGCGAATACAACGTGAGGCTCTTTCGTGCCGTAAGGTCCTCAGGTACACTCTTTCTAGTTCATAATAAAATGACGACATCTCGTGAATACGTTAAGGATAGAATTTCGTATCTAGGTCATTCACGTTTGTGTATCTCTTAAGGGGCCCTACCTCTTGTAACGAGTGCCTCACTAAGTAGGAGCAAACATCTAGAAGAGATCCTCCTAAGCTCCAAAAGAAACCCATTTTAATAACCTATTAAGGATATTTAACCAAGAGCCGGCCCGCTTTTGTCGACTACGCTAATCGAAATTCAAATCTCGGCTCTCTTTTCTCACTCCTTTCTTTTTCGCCATCTCTTCACTTCCTCAGAGACCACAAACGCGTGGCACTCCATTACCCAGTTATTGTAAGCGCGGCGAAAATATTTATTCAGGCTCAAGTCTCGCGCTCCGCGGAGTCAACCGCCACGTTTGTCAACCTCTGAATCTGCCTCCATCGCCACCTCACGTTAAAATCCAATACTTCGGCATTGTGTTTATTCCCCGCATCTTTGACCTTCTCTCTTCTTAATCCTCTTTCTTTCCACGGCCTTTTTTTATTTACTCCTTGTTCTACTTGCAAAATATACGCTTTTCCTTCTTTATGGGATGGCTAGAATGACTCTTCGGAGAATCGAAATCTCTCCGTAAAAGTGCACTGTTTGTTTCCATTTCTCAACGTTCGTTGGTGAATGAGGCTAAAAATATTTTAATCTAAAAAGAAAGAGAACGAGGTGCTCTTTCTTCACAGCTTTAATGAACGACAGCGATGGTTTCCCAGTTTCGGGAAACTGTCGCGGAAACCGGATTTTAGGTTACTCTAAAATAAAGGTTTTCTGTGCTAATATTATGTCAATGCAGCCCAGTAAACGTCAGTAATTTATGATCACTGAGTATACATGTAGTTTGAATACAAACTTAAGATGAAATAGTATGCTGAAACCGGTCGTATGACTATAGAAACTATAAAAAAAATGAATGTTTCCTTTCCTGCGAGTTCAAAAAGTGAACTTTCACGACATCGTCCAAATCTGTGAATTCCGCTAAAGATTTATTCGCTCGTTTTCCAGTAATTCATTATTTTTCAGAAAACTGAAATCTAAAGCATTAAAAGAAAATTTTTTATCAATTTAAAAGACAAATTTTCAATTTCATCTTTTACAATAATTCCGTATGACCATAGGTCAACATTTATGATGAGAAAGCAACATTGAAGACGTAGTTCAGAGCGTGGGGGAAGTTTTCCACTAACGCTCCATCAGAGTGTATTTTAAGTAATTCTCCCGTAAGGAATCAAATAACTCAATGCAAAAAAAATGCACGAAGATGAAAACTAAAGGTTTATTATTATTCATAACCTTACAAAAATTAAAGAAATGAATACGTAATGAATTTTAAAAACTAGGAAAATGTTAACCAAATATCTTCGCTAGTAATTAATTGAAAACTTTTTTCGAATATTAATGCAAAACGCAATTACGTAGGTGACTGTGTTTTAGAAATCAAACTCAAGTTACTATTCTCTTCATATATACAATACTTGTAAAATGAGAAGAATTCTGGGATGATTGCTTTCCTTAAACACCCTTCGTAAAGTTTAAGCGTTAACTGTGCAAACATAATAGCTTTTAAAAGCAAGATTTGACATCTTGGCACTTGTAGGGTAGCTTTTAATTTATACGACCACAACTGTGACGCTAAATACTGCGGATTTTGCATATGAAACTTGTCATCAAAAGCTATACCGTATTGTTATTTCTAAAAGTGCATTTGTTGATTATTTAGTAGCCGAAGAGCGCATGGAATTGTAAGGATTAAGTTTGTTGTAAGGCCTGAGGTTTCGTTTAGACATGATTCCCTCTTCTTTTTCATTGATGGTTAACTATCATCGATTCCGAAATTGATTTATTTTGCAGTTGCATCGTTATTTTATACGACGATTTTTCTTTTTTGCGCATCTTGTTTCTTGTGTCCTCGTTTAATAGCTTTCGACACCAATGGCCGATTTTGGCAAGGATCCCGAGAAATATGTAGGCCCCATACGTTTCCTTCTAATGAGAACGACTGAACTGAGGTTATAACATATGGTTCTTAAAAAAATAAACAAGGAGGGGGATTGCGGTTCCATCGCTGCTAGGGAAGTAGATCGAGAAAAGTTAATTTTTTCCTTGGCAATGCGTCCGTATGATTCAGCGTGCTATTTATAGCGCCAAAAAGAAAATACATTTTTCCTGTTTTGACCCGTGTTTATTCTATATAAAATCAGAGGACGAGGGTGTTGAACTAATATTCCAATGTCGCCTCGTGCCGAATTTAAAGGTGAACGCCTGAAAGGAATCTATGGACTGGCCTTATTTTACTATCTCATCTGAGAGAAAAATTTTTAATATAATTTTCAGTGGAAAGTTGGAGATTATAGATTTTAGATAAACAAGATTTATTAAAAGGTTGCTGAAAGTGAAAAACCGCTATCAAAATGTTGTTATCAAATTAATTAAATTTAACGCCTTCTTCACATCCAAGAAAGGCATAATGAAGAAATTTGGCGAATATATTGCAGGATTTTAACATATTTTATTTTGAAAATAATGCAACGAAAGCAATAGAAAGTTTAGTTTACTGTATTACTTCATTGAGCGCAAATTAAAGGTAAAAAATTCCAATACCTACAAAATATAGCTATAAAAGTTAAAAATAGTTACAAAGTTCTGAGATTTTCAAAAGAAGCTCCGGATAGTCATGTGAGTAACGGGTTCGACTCCGGCGAAAGCAGCCCAGGGTTCGATTTTCGGTAAGGGTTCTAAGCAGTCGAAACACTTTTAAATTACTGCTCCAACGAAAAGAACGTAAGAGAAACCTATATAATTTTTACGAGAATTATTCTGTAAATATATGTATCCGTTATTTCCCACAAAAAAAAACTATCGTTTCTTTTTATTTAATTTAAATCGACTTCTTGGGTCGTGATTCTTCTTTCATGTTTAAGGTAGGTAACTAGAAAGAAAATAATTACGTGTAAATAAGGCGTAAATTATAACTTTGAAAGGAATTAAAACAATTTTTTCGTTTATAATATCATAAAATTCCATTAAACGTACTTTCCGTCACTTTTTCATGGTGTATTTTGTACCATATGTCGAGGTTTTATTTTATTGTCATTTGTTGAATATAATTCAATCATATTGAGGGACCAAGGAAGTTGAACATGATTGTTTAAGAATGTAAGTTAAGTTTACTGAATCATGATAAACTACTTAACTTGGTGGAATTCCATACATCAATGCCTTCGTTAATTATCATCGTATGATATAGGACTTAAAGAAATTACTTAAATTTGGCAAACCCGCATTGGTGCAGAATATAAGTAAAAGTCACAGAAAATGTAATCGGCTCCATTTATTGACTTTTTCGTTGTATATTTTCACATCTCTATTAATATAAATTTAACCGAAAATGAACAACAAGTTCATTGTACCCAAAGGACTATTTAATTTATTTGGACAGGCGTTATTTTCAATAAACTTATGAATACTTCCAAAGAATATTTATGATACTGCTCAAGGTATAAAACGTTATGGAAATCAGCGATGAGATCAGCAGATGGTGGCTTGACTCGCTTGAAGTGGAAATCCATCATAAGAATCTATATTTGAAATACTGTCTACGTAGTAGCACGTAGTATATCAATCTCAATTGAAGGGGAAGGCATTATAACTGCTTGTGCGATTTTGCTTTATTGTGGAGCATTTAGTAATAGATATATTTCAAGTAAATCATAACGTACGGAATGATCTCATGCGGGCATGTCTCATTCTTCTTGCCCTTATTTCCCCAGGAAATGGAGCGATATCGGCGCGAAGTTGAAAATGTATGACGAGAATTTTTTCAAATGAGTCAATAAAAGATTACGGTTCCAGATTAATTGGATTTTCTCCAATTAGGATTCGCCGCCAAGATATGCTTCGTACAGCCACTTATATCAGTTACTGTCTTACTGCACCACAATCGAAAAAACCCTTCCCAAGTAAGATTCACCTATAAATCCCTCACGAAACATTGAAGTTCTTCCATTTACCGGTGAGCCCTATAAATCTTCCTCCAATTCCTTAAGACAGTCGACTTCTCGGCTATGTTTCCGTTCCTGGCACACGCGCGACTACATGTTCGGACCATCGCTGGAACTCGAAATGTGACGAGGCCTCTTTTTTCCTTCATTCTTTCGCTTCCTCCGAGACTGCTTACCTTCTCTACGCACATACTCAACCTCATTTCTCATCCCTTCACCCCACTAAAGCTCCACAACCTACTTAACTCATTCGGCGGAGAAAAAATGAATTTCTAGACTCAGGTTGTTTTGCGTCGCGAATATGACGTAAGACGCTTCGATTTGTCATCTTTGCGAAAAACGGTCCATTTCTCAGGGTTATGATGGTAGTTTGTCGCCCAATTTCTGGTGACCTCATGGTTTGAATTAATCATCTTCTCCGCCCCTCTCAATTACTGTGCTTTCTAAATGCTTCATTACAGAAAACAGATACGGCTATTGATTTGCAAGTAGAGATTCCATCGATATGGTTCTATTTTATGCTAATATTCTGCCGTGTGAATTACTTTTGTCTAAAATTAGACGTATCAGCACTTTATTTAGCATAAGAGTGATGGTGAGAAATTTATTATACAGCGATACCTCGGCTAACGAAGATTTTCTTCGCTGTTTCTTGAACTCAGCTAGCGAATGTTTTGATGGATGTACGAGTACAAACACTTCAAAAGTGATTGAACCGTGAAGAATGTCGTCTTTTCTTGCCAAATTGCGTTCTCTAATATGACATTGCTTGGAAATTTATTGTATATATAATTGCTTGTATATTTATCCAGTTTTGTGTATTTTACGAATCGGAGCTATAGTACTATTACTATTTCCGGGAAATGCTTCCTGGAACTCCTAGCCATTTATACTAAATGGCAAATCTACCCATCTACTCATAATTTGCACCTTAGTAAACCATAAATTTATGATCCTTAGTAAGAATTTTAACTGATAAAGAAAAGCATACTAGATACACAATTATCCAATTTAGTATTTCCTGTAATAGAGATCATTAACCGATAAATATCTTGGAAAGTACGGTCATGTAATGCTGAAACACATGGGACTCGGCGTCGTGGTCGACTCTGTTCGTGAGCACTCAAATGTTAACTGCTGTTTTCGAGGATATCGCGGCACACCGTTTGAAAATTCCTGCCTCAGAGGAGTTCTAATTTAAGCCATTCTTCTGGAATTCTTATTTAAGCTCTGTAAGACGAAGTTGATTCTGCAATTAATCATATTCGTTGTCTGAGGTATCTCCGTATTCTTGAATAAAAAGAAAATTTTGAATACAGTTCCAAGGCTAACCATCTTAAATCCCTGATGCTTTGTTAAACTTAATTGTTCCTACAGAAACGAAAGAATTTTTAATCGTCTCTGAATTTTCGGGTTTTCAGTTTTTTTAATAATCTTGCTCTTCTTCGCGCGTATATCTTTATCATGGGACTGTTTTGACTGTGAAACGAATCACCCTATGAATTTAAAAAAATCGTCTTTCTTCCGTTCGCTTTGCTACGGAAAAAGTAAGCTCACATAAGCTCGGCAGTTTATGTTTCTCTACCATCTTTCAAACGCCCTAAGCCACCGGAAGCGATATATTTCTGGCTTCATAGCGAATGAGAGGATGTTTCATTTTCAGTGCCTACATTTTTGCTCGAAAATCAGCTACACTCCGGAGAATTTAGATCTTAATATCCCTCCGAATAATATATTTATGGACTAAAGATTCAACGTCCTTATTGCGATCAAGTTGTAGTTGGGTTACTTTCAGTTTATTCTGAGCATGAATCATTCCCACCAGTGTTAGACGATGCGAAGAGAGTGTTGATGTATTGCTCATATGAGAAGCATATTTTATTATATTACCAGCCGCGGTAGCGTAGAGGTTAGAATGACCCCTAGGTCCTGGGTTCGAGTCCCGTCGAATCAGATATTTCTGTTCAGGAAATGGTTGCGTGAGCTTGTCTATGGTTACTATTGACACCTCTCCTTTAATTGTCCAATAAATAGCCGTTTATGAGGGCACAATAAATAAATATTACATTTATTTTATAATTACAGTATGCTCTTTATATGAGATTTATCTACAAGCTGAAATTTTTGAGAATTCAGCGGGCATAAATATCCGTTTCGACTCAAAAATACTGTTTTGGATGGAGATGAGATTGAATGACAACAATTATGATTTATCTACAATAGAAAATTACTGCTATTCGTAAATGGGATTCCATCAAGTGAATCTGTTCCGTTAGTTGAGCAATGGTTGCAGTCGTCTTAAGACACACAAGAGACTAGAATGCCGAACCTTACCAATCTAAATCTCACTGCAAAATCATCCACTTAAAGGTTTGTATTCTAAAATATAGGAAACTAAACTCGAAAAGGGCTCGAGAAATTATAACCAACGAAGTAGTTTTCCAAATTTTTTTTTCCAAGTTTCCCAAGGAAGAAAAAATTGGTGTTTCAAAGACAGATGGAGTGAAATTTCCGATTATATTCCTGATGTTTTTATCTAAGAAAATTTAATATTTTCTTTGTGAAAATTTTGTAGCTAAATTAAAATTAGCAAATACTAGAAATTTTAACTATAAAACAAATCAGAGTGACTGGTTTAAAATATCTAATCATTCTTTAAACGATCCTCTCGCCGTTGGGGAGCTTTCGTCGGATATTCGGAATCTACCCTTCCCACCAATTAAAAAGTACTGATCAAGTGGTTGGAGAAATGATTCCGACTAGATTCTGCCAGCAGTAGTCGCAGGAATCCTTCCGGTCATCCGTGTGGCGCCACAGCCGAGATATGAGCAGAAAACGAACGAGGGAAGCTGAGCGAGAGCGTATTGGTCACTCGCCGCCGCCCCTCATTTCCCAGAATCGTATCTCTCGATCGCCGTGTCCTCCCGTGTTAGCCACCGCACCCCGCCCCACTTAATGGGGCCCACCCTGCTTATCCACACCGCGGCACGCTCTGCCGCGACGCTTTTGTTTCTCCCATGCCTCCCTCCGCGAAAAAACGCCATCTCCCGCCTACCGGTCAACGCCTCCCGAGCCACTCCCCGAAAGAGGGACGTTTCGCCGATAACACGGTGCCGTGTCCTCTCGTGGATGGTTGTCGGCCCTGGGCGGGGCGATTGAATCTTTAAGGAGGACGCCTCTGGACCCTCACCTACAAGCCCATTCATTACCTCGCGCGGCTGATTCACGCTTCAGCCGCCCCCCTCCGAGGTCCCGTTCTACGTTCACGGCTTTCCTTTTTTGCCGGCCCTCCCAGCTTTCCCGCAAAAAACACTCTCTTCGGCCCACCGGAACACCTCATTCCCAAATACCCGCGTCTTGGTCATAGCCTTTTAACCTTCCTCCCGCAAGATTCTTCGGGGGCTAGTCCAACCGATTCTTCTCACTACAGACTCGAGTAAATATAAGGGAACGGAATGGGTTTGTTAGGAATTCTCTTCCCTTGTCCTCCCGCCGTTCTTATTCGTAACAACACGCGCACTGGTTTCCTTTTTTATGTTTTGTTATTCCGTCTCGAAGTGGGAAGGGAGACACTTTTTTTCGTCGTGACCGAATGAGACGAGGTTTTTTCAGTTTTTGTTTCAATTGAAGAGCGCAATCGGGGATTTCGTGGAATGAATCTGTAATTAGGTGCATTCGTAGATCTGGCGCGGTGTTATTCATACTTTTTGTTTACTTTTCGCCTTGCGAGCTTTTTGCTCGAGTAGCTTCCGCTAATGGATGTGGAGTCCTTTCGTGCATATAAAAGAGTTATATGGAGAAAGACTTGCTGATAGAGTGTGCTTTGAGTTGATGTATTACTGAAAATGTGACGACGCCGGTCGAATGTCGAGGATGGGAAAGTGTTCTGTATTAAATCCGCGTTTAAAATCGGTATTAATTCAATGATTAAATTCTGTAGCCTTTAACCTGGGGTTACTTGAAGTAAACATGATTCATGTTAATGAACCCCGTTATTGAAAATGCTTCGCAAGCATAAAAACTTTGGATTCAGCTATTTATTCATTGGTTGCAAGTGGGAGAATCTTGTTTCAAACCCAAAATTGCTTTATCCTCGCAAAACTCTCACTTCGATTATCTTATTTCTTAGTTTTACATTTTTTTCCTATATTAGTATTTTCTTTTTAGCGTGAATCGAAAATTGAATAGGAAAGCGACACATTACAGCAATTACATAATTTACAAACCAATTTACAACACATCACATTAAAAAAGTTAACTAAAATTACTATTCTATGTATCAAATTATGAATGTATTTGTGGAGGATCCACATTCTTACAGCATTTTCTTGTACATGCATGTATATATATACACCGTTTTACTAGACGCCTTCGTTCTCTGGCAGGGGTTTGCCCTAGAAATTATGGTTATTACCTTCCCATTCTATCACTGTCGCGGATCTTTGTAAGAGAAAACGAGTTCTTGCATGGACTACAACACTGGAATTCATTTTCCTGATTTTTCCTCGTTTACGATCAGACCACGTAGTTTTGTGGATGCACTATATCGACACCACTATTTAATAACTGCTTTTGTTAATTTATCGATCATGTTTATAACAGTCTTGGTCTTTATATTTTAGCGATTCCTGTCATTTTCCGATAACTATCTGGTTAATGCCTACTTGTGTAGCATAACTAACCAAAATAAAATTTACGTCCCTCTGTAGGACTAATCTTTCCGACCTCGATTTCTTTCATTTTAGTTTCTTAGTGTTTGCGGCATCATTACTGTTGATTTTTAACTACAAAAGATTACCGGACTGCAACGTGGGTGGCGCGTTCGACTTCGGTGAAAGCGATTCCGCGTTCGATCCCCTATGGGGGCTTAGCTGACCTCAGCTCTCGAAGCAGTTTTAAAAGTACTACTGCTACCGTATAATTAGCGGAATAAATTAGCATGGAAATGTTCTTAAACTGACCCACGTGGAAAAGTTTATAGAGTTCCTGAAAAAACTACTGTTTAAACTTTTTAGGAGCAATGTATAATTATTTATCAACTATTCACCTTCACCTCGGATAAACTTCCTAGGGTACCCTAGGAAGTTTATCCGAGTTTATCTAGGTTGTTCTATGGAATGTGCTGATATGACGAAACATATCAAGAAACAGGTCGCGTTGTGTTTTTCTTTATTGTGGATTGTCTAGTTTTGTATCGTAATATATAATAAAGAATGTGCTGATTTTAATAACGATATCTTCAGCTTGTGTCTACTAATCGGAAAATATTAATGCCGTAAATCGGAGATTTTCTGAGTATATTTTTGTAATAATTATTGGCAGTGCAAGATTTCTCCTTCAGCGAAACAGGGGGAAAACGACTCCACGCGGAAGGGAATGTAATCGACACCCTCCGTGACTATTACTTGCGTCTTCGTCACGAGGGACACCGATTTCCTCCGCGAAGACATATGTCCCAAGGGATTTCACTCGCCCCTCAGCTACACTAATGAGACAGCTTGTAGTCCGACGTCCTCGCCGATTACATCTCAGGGCAGCTCTTTGTCTCGCCCTCACGCTCCCCCTTCGCCGACACCCATTGACATCTTTTGCCTTCCGTACGCTCGAGAACTTTCGTTTTTTGCTCACTTCCAAGTCAAACCAAATCTCTCTCCCTTTCCGATGTCGTCCCCGTAGAGTCAACTACTTTGGTACTTCGGCAGAGGAGAGGAAATTAACGTGGAGTGGGTGGCGCTCAGGCTACCTTTCTTCCCTTTTCGAGATAAGAGTCTGCCAGTGTTTTTCGGATCGCTTCTCCTCGCTCTTGGTGGCGTAGCTTTCACTCATATCACGCAATTTCCTCACCCACATGTTCAGTCCAGTGTAAACCACGGTCTCTGCGGAGGGAAATATCTCTCAGACTTAATCCTCCATTGTTTCGCCATTTTTTCGCGATGAATTTTGCTGAGATTCTACGATTAATTTAAGATATATGAAGAGTTACCTGAGAATCTGTTATGCACAACAAAATCTTTAAGAACTTTCTAATTCTCATTTTACACCGGTATGATTCGGTATTTTCATAATTTCTTTAGTTTAATGCATAAATTTGTTTAAGTTTTACTCATGTCTTCACGTATTAACTAATGTTCTCTACCCCACAAACAACGAATATATAGGAAATATTTTTTTCTGTAATCACTTAGAATGTCCTTTTTGCTGTACAAAAGTCTTTCCTACTTTCCCTGCGTTTTTCTTCCTCAATGTTGGTGCCTAGTTTTACAACGCTAATGTGTCAGACAAATTTTTGCGTAGTTTATACAATAGGTGCTTCGTATTTGCAAATTTGAATATTTTGACCCCCAATTTGTTAGCGAACTGTAATAGTCGATTCTCTGTTTCTGACGATTTTGTCATTTACTAGTTGGTCAATCACGCGAACGGTATCTAAAGGTGCGCTGACGCAGTTCCTGGAGTTTTTTCGAAAATGTATCATTGAATGACAATTTTAATGGTTTTCTCGATTGAATATTCAATCTGCCAGGTGGCCTTTGAAGTTATCTGAATTATGAACGTATGAACTGACTTATTGCTCGAAATAGTTTGCTTTTCTGGAGTAGCTCAAATAGAATACATATTTGTTTATTAATAAAGAAGATCTATCGTAGGAGAAAAGACTCATGGTCCAAGGTTCCTCAAGAGCAATCACTGTAGGGAATATACACGTACAAAAGTTACATGGTTCCGATGGTCATTGTCTTAGAATCCTAGACTCCAAAGAAATTGTGTAGTGTATGTGTTACATCTGTCCTTTGGTCTTATACATGGTTCCTTTGAGTCCCTCGGAGACCAATCGAGTACTACTGACGTTTAACGGTTTCTTCTCTCCACATGGCCTGCCTACATCTATTTACATTACAAATCATATAGAATGCCTTTAGATATAAATAATAATGTATGCAATAGAAATATTGTAAAAGTAGTACAATATAAATTATGCTATGTACGTTGTCATAATTTTATAATAAAGTACAAAATATAACTAAATATTCCAATTCGTTACATGTTTATTATAGGTAGTTTCCAAGTGCGTTATTAATTTTCAATGTGTTCATTTTCGTACTATTTTAGTGTTTAATAAATATTGTTTGATATCAAAGATAAGTACACTAAGAATAGTAGTTTTTAGTATTTAAATATTTTAAAACTCAATTATTTTAAAGGCGTGACATTTGGGACAAGGGCTCGTATCGGAGCCCATGCACGCGCCTGTTGGGAAGCAGTTTTAGGTATAGAGGATCATCGAAACCCACAGCGTTGTGCCGACGATCGTAACTACCGGATTGGGCTGACTTATGAACCGCATTTTTTGTATGCAAATGCCGATTCCGAGAAGAAAGTCCGCGCCGTGCAAACTCGCGAGTCATTCAAGACTGGAGGATCTTCCACGCCCCCTTTCTTCCATCGCAGACGCCGCCGTCATTTGTCCACTGTCAATCCAATTCGTGAATTAGCCGCGACTCCTTTACATCCCCCCGACAACGCGTCTCAGCCAGGGGGCGCAAAGAAATTAAACAAGATCGGATGGGAGGGAGAGAGGTTGCGGTCGCCGCCATTCATTTTTTATTCGTTCATTTGGATCGGCACGCCCAATCAGATCGCATCCTCCCGCTCCTCCTCCCCCGCATCACGGTGCCGATACGCTGACCCGGAACCCGCTCCTCGTGCGGATGACGTAACCATCCTTTACGATGAGGTGAATAGGCCCCCGTAGGAGCAGTGACCTGGCGGAGCACGGCTCTCGTTCGGTCTGGGCCTCTCGAGAGGGATCCCGTCTTCCCGGGATGAATTTTCCCGGCAAGTGGAACGTGTCCGTGGATTTTGCGGGAATAGGCCGAATTCCACGGCGAAATCTTGCGTCCGAACATATCGATTTTTATCGTGGTTTTTGTTATGTCTCACAGGAGGGCTGCCGAAAATGTTGCCCCGGGACATAATTTTGATGGTGGTCTTCTTCTTCAAAGTCTTCTTAAGATTATCTAAGTAAATTTTAATTTTGGAAGATCTAATTCCTTGTAGTGTAGCTCGTTTAAAATGATGGCTGCTTTGATGAAAACCATTACAATGGAGTACTAAAAAGATTATCAATATGATGCCATGAATCTTTTGTGATTCACCTGGATATTTGCTTACTTGACCGGCGATTTATTCAACCTAAACATTGAGAGGTATCTAACGGCATTCATTATTTCCGTTTTGCTTATTTTCACTTTTTAGGCTGAAAAAACTAATTTAAGCATTCCGCATTTTATTTCATTTTCGCTCGTGTTACCTTTATTTTTCTGTAGCTCTGGGTGTCTGAATTTCAGCAGCGAAGGCTTCAAACCGTGACGAAATATATCCTTTTTACGACATCGACGTGACAGAAGGTTTGAAAACGTCGTTTTGCCCAAGAAAACGGGAGGTGTAATCAGTTCATTTATTACCTGAAGTCTGGCTTTCATTTTTATGGATGGATGCCCAGAAATCCCGGGATTGGATCGCTCGGATCCCGGAATCCGGGAATCGAAAAAAACCCAAGAAACCTTAATCACTAGTCTGGGTGAAGGCGTACACGCGAGACAAATAGAGTGACGAGGGTCTTATGGGGTGAGGTGGGAAGGAGTGGATGGCCGTGTATGGGTCAAAACCTCCAGAGACTCGCGGGTGGTCTACCCTCTTTTCCCCTCCCTCCCTTTCCTCCTTATAATCCCATTGGGCTTTCTCTCTCTCCCCTACATTTCGCGAATCTTTCTCCCTCTCTCCCTTTCTCTCGTACTTCGTTCGCGTTTTCGTCCGGGACCCGATGCGAAGAAAGAAGGGCCTTGGCCTCTTGGGTTCCATCCCAGAGGGGCCCTTAAAAAGTACCAGATGTCGCCTTCTTGGCTGATCTCTGCGGAAGCTGAAGATGCGACCGCCTGAGATGTTGGGGATCGATCCGTAGGTGTAATTTTGTCCGACGGGTGGAGAATTTGTTCGGAGAAATTTGGTGCTGGGTAAACCATCGGTGAGGAAATTTGTGACGATTTCATTAGTTTGGAATGATTTCAGTCATATGTTATTCATATCCTCAGTGCGTATTCGAAGGAGACATTAACCAAGTGGAAGCATCGTCACTCTAAATGCAGGCATTAATATAATTTGACCACGACTAAGTTTTATGTGAGCAAAATCATGTAATTCTATTAATACTTATCAGTACGCTCCGAACTACGAAAATCATTGACTCGTGTATCAAAACTGGATAATGCTATTTTGGAAAGAGTTAATGGCCCATAAATATGTTTCATCATTATGGAAGCTTTAAAGCAATACCCTTTGGGTCATGCTAAATTTTTGAAGTTAGTGTCCCATGGATATATTTCATCATTAAGGAAGCCTTAAAGATATATCATCTCCACTTATAATACATTTAATGTATATCTATGAGCCTAGAACTTTTGCGAGACGCTACAGAAATGAAACTCATTTCCTAGATAAAATATTTTTACAATTATGTATATAGAGCTTCGGTAATTTTATTTTTAATATCAATAATGTCGATTACTTTGTTTAAATTTTTGAATTTTGGAACCACGTATACTCACTATAGGAGCAGCATGTGGCTCGCGAGGAGCGGTTTACTCCTCGCGAGCCACCACTTGAAAACCATTTTAGTGTACTGGAGTACATTAAAATGGTTTTGAAATGGAATGGCCATTCACACCGCTTTCTTCGACGAGGAACTTCGGAATAGAATGTTCTTCTATATTCCTAAACGTTGACCTCGACCTCCCAGTTGACGCATTGGAAGAGACAGGAAAATTGCTCCGCTTGACGCTAGCAGAAAACCGGACTGAATATTATTTTTTTCTGGTCAAAGCTTTTTTTTTGGACCCGGACGACTGTATGCCTCAATAAAGGGATGATTCATGCACACACGCCGTTTTTATAATACACCAGAATTGGATATTCTTAGTCACTTGGCCGATGTAGTTCGTCTCTTTTCTGCTACCGCTTCGTTCTAACTTTTAATGGATCCAAGGTTTAACCTTATTTCTTCCAATCAATGCCATCCTTTACCAAAAACATTCTATATTACCCTTTAAGAATCATCAGGGCAGTTCTTAAGGATGGCTTAACTTTGGCTTCTGTAATCGCGCATCCACAATTATGGAATATCCTGTCAAAGACTATAGCGAATGCTAAATCTGACAAAGCTATCTTCGGCCGGCGGTCTAAGCGTTGGAGCGAAACGAATCTATCTTGGGTTTCCATTGTAATTTAAAAATTAGCTCCTTGCTCAGCTCTCCAACCAACACCTGGACCAAGGCTGTGACAGCCACACATTTTCTAAAACAACGTTGGCGCCACACGCGCCAGCCGTGGGGTTAAGTGGTTGGGAAAACTTTCTCTTACAGCCATCTATTCATGAACGACTTCATTCTTTTCGAATTTGTCGCTCTCCGATGAAAAACGCGTAAAATGCTTCGTTTAGAACCTTTTTAGTGCTCTGTCCATTATGTCCATTCGGTTTTCCTGTCTGTCTAAATAGATGTCCTAGTGTGGTCCATTGACCTTCCAGTCTATGAAGAAAACGTAATGGGGAATATCTAAGTACTCTTTTGTCTCCAATCAGTATGGTAGAAAATGTACGGTTTACGTATGATGGGATTCACTTGACTAGCAACTGTGACTACCCCCCAAGTATGAGGCACGGTCAGCACAGTTTCTATGTGAATGTTGATTCTTAGATATTTAGGATGGTTTAAGACAATATCCAAAAGAGCTCAATTGTAATTGAATTTTAAAATGCCTTTTTGTTGTGCTAAACGTAGAAGGCGTACCTAAAGGGATCCTAAAACACTCATAACATCCTAGACAAATTACTACAAAGTTATGAAGGGGAAGGCGATCGTTCCCTTCCCTTTGGATTCGCCAATTTTTTTCATCGGCGTTCAAAGTGGCCACAAGATAGAATACATCATAAGGAAGAGCAGGTGGTCAAAAATTGGGTATATATCTGGAAAAACATCATATATAATGTAAAGCAATCCAGTGCATAGAATATAGACATTTCTGGAATAGCATATTTATAATAAAGAATAAGGAAAAGAACACTTCTACCGATACCACAATAATTTTTTTATTAATTACACGACCATGGTCTCGACCCTTCAGGTCATCATCAGGTCAATTATTGTGGTAACGGTAGAAGTATTCTTTTTCTTATTCTTTATAATGGAGAAATACCTCAAAGTCGAGGCTGAATCAGTAGATTCTAGCATATTTATAACCTTAAAATACGAAAATTCTTAAGCGCAAGCAATAACAAAAGTTTATTATCTTAAAAGCGATGATGGTTGAAATCTAAACATTAAAGGGGAGATCGTGCGAATGAATTTATACTTTAGAAAATCTCCCGTTTTTTATCCTTTCATTATATTTGTCTTCTTTATTTTCTACGAAATATTCTATTTCAAATATTTCATTTCCATTTCTACATCCCTTTGCATAGCCTTTTCACTGTTGTCGTACTTTTGAAAAATTCTGCCTTCACATCTAGTTTATCACTCGAGTTGAGATATATTCGAGGGCAGTAATGCGAAGGAAATTGTTTGTGCTGTCTCTCTTCGGAGACTGTGTATGACATTGGACGTCATAGCAAAGCATTTCGGCTCTTTTCTTTGGCGTGCACGGGATATGACACACATTACTCGCGAGTATTCGAGGAGGAAATTGGTGGGTATGCATTCTTCGAGTAAAGAGAATTGTATGCGCTGTGCTTGGTAATAGGGAGAAGATTGGACGGGGAAATGAAGTGGAATGCCAAATTGGTGGATGGAATTGGAATGAAGTAGAGCGGAAAACAGGAATTGTGTAACGGAAAGACTGAAGTATTTCCGTGGTAAATGGAAAATTTATGGAATGGAAAATAGCTCTATCCATTCGTGATGTTTAACAAGCAATTTTAGTTAAGTTATTATTCGAAGTTTTTCTTTCATAGCAATATGGAGTTCTTTGTTGTTATCCTTTTGGAAAATCACCGTGATCGATATGTATTCAGTTTTCTGATAGTAATCCTGACTGTTAACACCCGGAAAATTGTCATACTATAATTTAATATTCTTATTAAACTGATATACATTATACTTAGATATATAATTTACCTATATTATTATAATTATATAGTATCAAATGAATACATAATGATGCATAGTCGAGTCTAATAGAGATCGTTTTAGTTTCTTAATGACTCTAATTTATTCACAGCGCGCTACCTAATACTGTTACATACTACCAAGGCATGGCTTTTGAAAATTATTTTCTGATTCGAGTAATAGCTCCTTTTCTACTAAAATCCACGTATCATTCAAGCCTAAATATTCTTACGCATCTATGGATAACAGTATATTTAAGACATTTATTCCAGAAAGTCATGGACGTTTTACAAACTACAAAATAAGCAAAGATGCAATCAAAAATCTAATGACATTGCCACCGGACAGCTGTCCATTTTTGACGTTATTTTTAGCAATAATAATAATTTTTATTGTTACTGATAATATTATTATATCATTTAAATATGTGGGTTTGTAACTTCAAAGATCTTACATCTACTTATCAAGAGATAAGTAGAAGTAAGAGATAATCTGTAAAATTCCCTCTATTGTACGTACATGAATAGGATATGAGAGAGGAGCAGGGCCACAAACGTACGATGTTTCCCGGTAGAGAACTGGTCCCTCCGTCTCGGAAGAAAAAGGGCGGAAGAACGCGAGGAGACGTTGGGTTTGGACGTTTTCTCTGTGAATGCGGTCGATGGGGCGCCGTGGACTCGCCCCGCTTCGGACGTCTTCTCTGAGGGCATTAAAAGGGCCAATGAAGGAGGACACTGGGGACCAAAACTCAAAGGGAGAGAGAGAGAGGTCCTCTTGGAGATGACGGCACCAAAAGAAAGTACGCATTTTTCCTCCTCGTGCGTGCGAGAGAGGGTGGGGAACTAGAATAAAGGAGAGAAAAGAGAGTTCGTGATGGACCGCAGACTCCCACCCTTCGAGAGGGTGGATGGAAGAATAGCTTTCGGGGGACGGGAATCGGAACGAGAGGGTGGGGGTGGTAGATATGGTTGCGACAGAGGTTGGCGGGGTGGCGTCGTGAAAGGTAAAAGGCAGACGTGAAACGTAGATTCGCCAAGGGGTCGTCCAGGGCTGGGCCGTTGAGCTGACAGCGGCATTGCATCGCCCATTCTCGTAACACAGAGACGAAATGGTCCCGTGGGCGTTGTGAAAATGTGTTTGCCCTCGCACCCTTTATCCTTTGCTCACGATCCTCTAAAAACCGCTCGCCCTTGTCTCTTTCGATCCTCTCTCTTTCATCCGACTCTTTTTCTCCGCCCAACTCGATCTTTTTTATGGAGTGCCTCACAGCATTATCCTTTCCCCCGTCTACTTTTCATATTCCAACGTCTCCCGCTTTCTTTGTCTTTCTCCTTTCCATCACTTTCTTCGTCTGCGAGTCTTTTTTACGTCAATATGAATCACCAAATCACCCTTTTCGTTTTTCTATCTCGATCGGATCCAAGCTGGAGATCGCTAAAAATGGGATTGGGCCTTATTCAATTCATTCCAGTGAGATTGGATAAATAGAGAAATCATTATCGTATTTTGAGGGAAAGGATAGGATAGTCTCTTGGGGAGTTTTTTTCCAAAGATTCCCGTATTATCAAAGCTGATGGTATTGGTCAAAGGAAATTTCTGGTTGTTTTTTCGGCATTGCAATCGAAGCTCTATTGCTCAGGGGTTTTCCCCATGATCTTGAATTAAGCATCTGCTTTAGATCTGTCTTCTACGTCTGGGTTCCTCTCTTGTTGACGTCAGAGGTTATCATTCGTCTTTGCGCTCTGCTTATTGCACAAGTCACAGCTGTTCGTGAAAAGAGCTAATGCACTATGTGCGGATTAGAAAATATACCCTTTTGTCCTTACCTTCAGCCTGGTTAGCGGTAATTTAATCAGTATAAACATATCTATTACTTACTTATTTTATTGGCTTTCAAATAAATGAGCAAGTATTTACGTGTTTAATTTATAGTGACACTATATTTAACATTAGGCTCATACTTCCAAAAGTTTCCTCTTGAACGCACCATTTTCACTGTAATTTGAGAGCCTCCCCATTTATACGAGGCCTTTTGCCCTTGATGAAAGCCATCTGAGTTGTATTATTTAATACTTATCTTCTACGGTGTCCCTCTTAGGTTTATAATCGTTAATAATTTTTTCCCGATTATTCGATGTGTTTTGATTGTTTTCATTTGATGTTACTGACTCACTCCAATTTCGCAATTACCTAAGAAGACGCTTGTGGCTTGGAATTGCTCGTGATCCATCTTTGCACCGTTTATTGTTCTTTATTTCATGGCCAATGTGGGCAATGATAGGATCTTTGCTTTGCGTTAAGCCGTGCAAAGAATAGCACATCTATTCAACCTTTGCCCAGTTATTCCAACTGAAAAATGGAAAAACTCGTACCTCATCCCCTTGAAAATGTCTTCAGGATTTACGACGGGCTATACTTGAAGTGGAAGACTGGGTGGAGAGACCAAGTCAACTTGCTCCTCCCTATTTCTTATAATGTAAACCTTTCCATTCATCGCCTTTGTTTTTCTCTTTAGTGGAAGCCATTCGGAGGCAGTAGGAGGTGTGTCATCTGTTTATTTCAGTTGATTCGAGATATTTTTCTACGTTCGTAGCATGCTCTTGATTTTCGCTCCTTTATTTTAATACATTTTTATCATAAAATCCTTTTGTATTGATTACATTATAAGGATTATCGTATATAATTCATGAGCAATGCTCAAATACGCATTTAGCAATGATACATATTTTTACGTTTTCTGTCAATCACGTATAACTGTCGAATTCCATATTATAGGATAGATGAGCCTAAGCCTGAATAGCAAAATACTCCGAATAATTATTTGCTCTTCTTTCAAAGATACCAGCTGTTACCAAATATGAACCTTTTGTCACAGAGAAATTTTCCTTTGCCAGAAAGGTGAAGGAAATCATTTCAGTTCTCGCGAGGTTAAATTACATCGCGAGCCAAATAAAATTCGAGGGGAAATCCACCTCCAGGTCTTATTCCATACTATGATAGGTGTCTCACAGTATTCTTACTTTTATGTGTTGATACTTCCACAAACAAGTTCAGAAAAGTAGTTGGCTTGGAAACTCTGCAAGATAGCGAAGAAAAGCTCTAAATAACAAGGAGCAGGTAGAAATCCACTTTTCCTTCCCAACATTTTGCGCGAATTTCATAGTATATCTCCGCAAAGTAACATAAAAACGAATTCTCATATCACACCTTCATCCTCTTTCGCCATTTTTCTTCCAATTTATTTTCCTCGGAATTCTCTCGCAATAAAGCGGCGGGCTCTTGAGGGTAACGTATCTCCCTTTCACTTCCTACTCTAGGAGTCTTCGCATCTCTCCAGATGCGGAAAAGCTCACCGGATATACGTCAACCTTATATAACATTCTCTTGTTCAGCACCTCACATTTATTTTTTAACACCTTTCCAACCTTCCTCTTTCCTTCATCTCAAAGTTTCACCATCACGAAATAGATAGTATGAATCTTGTATGAAGCAGCAGTATATTTACTTAGACAACCAGGGTTGTTTAGTGAATATATGTTACCGTTCCATACTTTTTGCTGCCCTTATGATGGAGTGGTTTTCGACCGTCTTTCGTGTCGACGAACTTTCGACCGAAGTTCGATCGTCTTTAACTTTGCTAAGGATTTATTGTAATAGTGGACTTCAATATTAAGCTCGACTTAATAAATTAGACTTTTCCTTTTGACTTTTGCTACAGAGTAGAGAAAACTGCATGTTTTGTTTATTTTTTTCTCAGTTTCGTTCACGGCTGTTATAATATCAAAGCTCCTTTTGTAGGAATGATGCCGAACGATGTAATTCATTTTCGTCACCCCTTATCGAAACTTTTCATTTCTGAGACCATGGCGTAGTTACGTAGACTTTTTCTACTTATAACATTCTGGCTCAGTGTGGGAGGCGTGGACAAACTACGTCACTCCTCATCTTGCCTAGTAAGCCTCATCTCCTCTTCAGAAATTCTCGTCGCAAATTGTGGTGGGGGATGAGATTTTAAATCTCTTCGCTGAATACTTAATATGAAAAATTGATGCTGGACTTCAAAGTCTAATGACAATATAACAATCTGGAAATTATTTTTAATATCATTGCCGCTTAGTATCGAACCGCCATACTATTTTTTTTTTTAATTCCTGACGTACTTCGTTTAACGTACCTCAAATATATTTAAACACGACTTGTTTCGACCAAGATGGTCATCCTCAGGTACACTATATCGGGAAATGAGGGAATTTATACATGGCTGAGCAGTTTTGACTGTTTTAAATGATTTTATTTTTAGTTTAAGTTTAGTCATGCTATTGTTGTGTGGAGTCCGAGTCGGACGACGAGCCGACGAGGATCCCGCGGCTTAAGAAACCCTTCGCCCCGCTTGGTAGAATTCGAGACACCAAAGTATATATTGGGCCTATAAATTCATGAATTTGTATCCATTGCCGTGGAACTTTTTATTTCAATCCATTTTCCACTACGATACCATGATGACAGCGAAGCGAAATAACTAAAACTCATGGAGAATCAGGAGTTGAAAACGTAAGGTTACAATATTCTAATGCCAAGATTTTTCCTCTTCGTGATATTCGGAGCCTATGAAGTGCTAGAACGCTAGAATATCGTAGCTATAACTTTTTTCCTTTTGATTCTCTGTAAGTTTTCATGTCTTCAGCACATATTCTCGTATTTATGCCATTCTTCCACTCCCCCGCCCGCACTTCCCCTTTCCCTTCCTGCTTTTCTCTCCGACGTCGCTTCTTTTCCGGGTTCTCCTTCTTCTCCCACGACCACCGTCGGATTACAAAAAAAAGAGAAGGAACATAATTCGGTCAGCGTGAATGGCGCTCACACCAGCACGTGGGCGCCCGCATACACGCGGCGGTGGCGGCGCGTTGTTTTGATGCACGACGTGCCATTCTGTTAGCATTCAATGCAAATAACCGGCTCCATTCGGTGGTGGCGAGGTTGTTAACCCATTCCGCATGGGGAGAGGAGCTGAAATGGCGATATTCGGGGGGTTATAAATTGTCTCCTAGTGCCGCTCCATTCAGCGTATATTGTCCGTTTCACCGAGTGGCTGCCTGGTTAAGAATTGAGATGACGTTAGGGAATCACCGGTTTTTTGGGGAGGGAGATATCTGACTATTCTTTTTCCTCCTGAGATTCTTATTCCTTCGATAAAAGTAAACATCTACATTAGTACCCTGCAAGCCGCCTTTCGGCGTGTGGCAGGGGGCATAAACCAATGCATCATGATGATTAAGGATAGATTTATTCGTGGTTTTGCTTCTGAAATGAGAAACTTTTTAGAACTTCCCTCGTACTAAACCACTAAAGTATCTCGTAAAGTTCTCAGAGCCTCTGATTGTAGGTCAGTCCTCATTCTTAATGCAACTGTTCGATACTTGAAGGTTTATAATGAGTATTCATTCTTCCCCAAAACAATAAAATGCGATACTTTGTACGTAGGTCCCTTTAACCTTCTTGTTGTTCGAGTCGTTATTGTAATTATGGTTTTGGGGAACAGCGTCATACGAATCAATCGGAATCATGAGTTTTTAAAGTTTTATCTACACTTTATTACAGAGGATTCAGTCTTGAAAGCAATGCAAATGTATAGCGTTGGTAACTGCATACACCGTGTCAATAAATACAAAAATAGTTTTACTTAAAGTTTACAAAGAGATTCATAAAATAATACATATCATAATACTACTTATTCGAAAATCAACGCCGTTTCGGTATCTACTTCTTACAAAGTTGTCTCGTTATATAATGATTCTCTCTTCTAAATATATTCATTATCTCTCGATAATGAATATATTCAGAAGGAATTGAATTTGATTGTTTGAATTATTTCGACCGGTCCGACAATGAGGGTAAGATAAGAGACATAGATACTACGACAAGTCGTTTGAAGAACTTATTCTTTTCGCGAACAATACGCGACAACAATAAGCTAAATAAATTGCTCGAATGCTCGTTAATTACTGGCTTACAGGGTCTTAATGTAGATGTAGAATATTTTGTGAATCTTTCTATAACCAATTCTGATGACAAATTCAATCCAACTCCTACTTATTGGCCGCGGCAGCGACATCTGCTGCAAATACGACGTAATTTGAATGGATTATTTCCTGTCAACGGCATTCGACGCGTCACAAACAGAACACGTTCCCCACTAATTAATTTCGCGATTTCGAAGTCGAAAACTACTCGCCGAGCGAAGACACCGCGCGATTAAATACCGCGGGAGGAGAGGAGTGACAAAAGAGACGAAGTGGTTTCCCAGAGAGAGGTAGAAGACAAATGGAAGTTTATTTGAGGTTAGGGCACCGCCTATATGTCATTGGTCCGTTTCCTGGCGCCTGAGAAGATTAGGAGGATACCGGCGAGGACAGACACCCATCACTCGTACCGTTATTCCAAATTCCCTCCCTCCCAACAAGCCCCGTCCTCCTCCCGAGTCCGCAAGAGTCATAACAATCTGCAAAAAACTAGCTGCACGAATTCTTCGGGTTTTGAACAGTCACCCGGTCAATGCATAGCCTAGTTCTCCCGATTTCCAATTTCATGAGTGAAACATTAGTAAAACCGACGCTACAAGCGGAAACGTAAATGGTTCTGCATTATCTTACAGTGTCTTTTAGAATTTAAGCGAGAGAAATGGAATTTAGTATCTAACAGGCGCGAAACCAGTGGGGCGGCTGACAGACTTCACCCAAACCCCATAGTTTCTACAAATATTTCATTCAGAACCAAATTCTCAAGGGTCTTATTAACAAATATTTCCACGCTTAAATATATCTTTAAAGGCAGTACTTTCTTATGATGAGATTAAATTATTTCACATGACATAGTAAATTAGAAGGACTTCAACATACCTTAAGTTCGGCCCCCTCAAACGAAAATTCTGGATGCGCCCCTGATATCTACAATAATAATACAAGTCGATACTGACCTATTACATGCTTCAGATAAATGTATGCGTCACTCCGCATTTCATCTTAAATCGTTTTCGACTATCTTTGTTAGTATATTGGAATTATCTTAAATAATATTTTCGTCCTTAATTTATCGGTCATAAGAACCGCCCTCTTTCAAACATTTAATTACCGCTGGAACAAAATATTGAAATAATACTAAAACAGGTTCCGCAGGTTTTTTACGCCCCAGTCTTCTGAGTGTTTTCCAGCAGGGGAGATTTTTCCTAATTATTTGGGTATTTCGAATCCGCATAATGATTACCTATCTTCCTCTTACTCGTCAAATTTTCACCATCTCTTTATTCAGTTATTCAAATGACGATGAGTTGGATATAAGAGACTTGTTAGCCTAAATATCGCCCTAACAAAGCCATAGTCTAATCCAACCAGATGTGTGAGATCCATTCTAAGATGGGCTCCCGGTTAGCCAAATGGGCAACGCGCTTGACTTCGGTGAAAGTGGTACCGGGTTCGATTCCCGGTGGGGGCCCACGTGCGAAATGACCTAAGCTATCGAAGTACTTTTAACAATACCACTCGATTCTAAGATTTTCCTCCAACGAGTATTAGATTGTGGCTCTCTATAATCTGGTTTTCAGGGAACGTTTTACGCTGACATTCAAAATTAGCGGATTTCTTCGGATCCCTTCCTTAACATATCCTCAACATAGTTTGGTATCGGCGTCGAAAAGAAATCTGAGCTCTCAGATGCGTAAACAGAACCAGGCACTGGTTTCCGAACCGATAAATATCCAGAAAAAATACATAAATAAAGAAACCGGTCGACGGATGCATTATGGGCCTAATTAAACACGCGTTAAGGAATTAACGTCACCGGCAGCGGCGGGAAGTTCACAAAAAGAAGAAGAGGGAGGTGAAAGAGAGAGAAACTCGGGTTATTCTTCCGCGATGAATAATGCCTTTCCGTTCGCGATAGGAGAAAGGTGTCAGAAGGCGTTTTTTTCCTCTCGCCAATCTTTGCCCCAGTGATTCCAATGCGGACCGCCTTCGCTTTCCCTACCTCTCTCTTTCCATCGCTTCTCTTTCTCGCGAAAGATTCGAACGGCAGGGCATCGAACCGAAAACTGAAACCCTATAAAAACGTTATTTTTACCGGAAACCATATTCGAACCGGAAATGAAAGTCTTTCCCCTGAACCGAATCGAAAACCGGTTAAAATCTACAACCTCAGCCAAACCGAATACTATAAGAAAAGTAGTTTTTTTCTGATCAAACTAAACCAAAAATTAATTTTTTTATGAACCAAAAGGAACGGAATCGGCATTATTTTGTCCGCAGGCTCTCGCTACGCGTAGGTTGTAGTGTGGGTATTCTTTTCCGATATATTTATATCGTTGGTATAATGTGCAATTATATGATTTATGCAATTTATATGTATAATTGCCTTAATCCAGAATCATCCATTGAAAGATGATACGGAGAAAAAATCGCGTCATAATCGTTATTTTTAACTAAGTAACTCCTTGACGTTTACTTTTATATGACTGATACTTAGGTTATTATTTGTTTTTTTATATTTTGATTAATAATCATATAAAATCTTCATCTTATAAATAACTTTATATATTTCTCTCTGCTCTATTAAAAAAATAATCAAAAAAATTAATTTCTTTAAAAGCTAGAGGTTATAAAATTCAAATAGGATGGTTGTAGTAATTTATGCTCGTAGAGAAAAACCGGTTCGACAGCAGCTGACGGAGCGAAACCGAAAAAACCGGTATTCAACATTTTTCGATGAACCGGAACGAAAAAATTATGGTTCGATGCAAGGCGCGTCTCTCATTCCACAATGCACTCGGGGGAAGTTCGATCCCAAAGGAAAGGCCGGTCCTTTTTTTGGGGCAGCACCTCTCCTCTTTGTGGGTGCAATCGATCAGGGAAGATGTCTCCAGGAAGAGGTCTTTTTTCATCTGTTTATTTTTTATTTCTCTCTCCGGATATGTGTTCTCCTGGTCACTCTCCAAAACTATAAGAGGTGGGAGACGTAAAAGCTGTGAGAAAAGTCGTTGACCCCTGGAAGCAACGGAGGGAGACACGGGTTATTCGTGTGGATCGTGCCACCAGAATTGGATTGAGGCGGGTTTTATGAATAGAGGGAGGAATGTTTCGAAACGTTTTTCGACTCGTTGCCTTCTTCCCTGATTCGCTTCGCATCTGTTTGTTTGGGGAATTTTTACGGAGGTTTCCCCGAAAATGAGGCGGTGTGTCTTCAGGTTTGTCTGTCAACGCGCATGAGAAATATCGTCACGTGTGATACGTCGTAAAATATGTAGGTGTTAACTGTTTTTTGCGCGGTTTTCTTTTTTGCTTGATTTTCTTCGTTTGAGTTGAATGAAATTTCAGACTGCGAAGACATCTGGGGAAGCAATTGAATATATTCGGAACTTACTCCATTCTACGAAGAGGCAAATTTAATTTATCCAGAACCTTGGGTGAATGCACGAACAATAAAAGTTGTGATGTATTAAAGCAGATGGGTTTATTGATTTAATGAATCTTTAATTGGATTTGGTGAAATTATAAAAATACTTACACTTATAATATATAATATCCTTTAGCGTTATGTTGTGAGTTATTGTAATTAAACGCGAACGTCTTCTTATACCTGTTTATACGATTAATTAATTCTATTTCGATTAAAATACCCTAATACATGCGTATCAAAGAATTTCATGATCAGTGTGATTCTTCAAATCGATTACCGCCTCTTTTTCTAGATATCTCCGTATGATGGCCTCACACAATAAAATGTTGATGTATGATACTTGTGTAATTTATTTTATTTCGAAATGCAATTGTATCGTATTAATGAGATTAAATGAGAGCTATTTAATTAATTAAAAACACGAATCACTGTTGATGTATGATTTGTGTTATTTATTTTATTTGGAAATGGAATAGTATCGTATTAATGATGCCGTTTTCTCTCTTAACAGGTCCAGATGTGGTTCAAGACGTAGCCCCTTCAGTCATCGAAGAGGAGGAGAAGAACATGAAAGGTACAGCGAAGGTTTCTCTCTTTATCATGTCTTTCACTGTTTAAACGGGGACTAAGATTCTGAAATTATTCCATTATTCTAGTTAGATTATTCTTGGTAGCAGTATCGTTTCATTATAAAATTAACTGAACAGAAACATACGTCAAAAGTCGTTTGCGGAAGGATGCTTATGACATCACCCGGGTAAGTTTTTAGGTTAATGAAAATAGCTCGCAAGATGTTTCATAGCCTTTTAAAAATTTATCGGAGAAAATAGGGAGTTTATCCATTTAAGTTTCTTGGATGAATTTCAAGCGAAAATCCATTAATACCCTTGCGATTAACTCGGCGGCAATTCCAAATAGGGCGCGAACAGTTCAGAGGCGAACTCAAAAGCGCAGTGATTAATGAGCTTTTCAAAATTGGCCTTCTTTTTCTCAAATTATCGCGTTAATTCTAGTTTCTCTAGAAAATGTTGTGTAGAAAACTGCAGCTGAAACCCTATTAAATTTTTGTTTGCAACGGAAACTTCTCCATAGTTATAGGTAAAGTCGTAAAACTTGCAGGCTCGTAATAAAAAAATATAGTTTCAAATTAAGGCGGTGGCTATTCAGGCTAATTGTATTCTTTCTCGATGGAAAACTTTTATACAACTCACCGTATTGTATTGACGACAAGTGGAATGTTTTTGGAGCTTGGAACGATTAGTGAAGATAATTGCATATCAGCCTTCAGTGAAAAGAAATTCAGAGATATTCGATCATCTAACCGTAAATGGTACTTTTTACCGCAACTTTTATTTATCTCGATTATCTAAAAGTTGTGGAAAAGTACTTTTCTTGTTCTTTCACATTTACGTGGTGAATTTTCGCGGAACATCTCCTAAATCTGTGAATTTTATCGTCATCATAACGTAACGTATAGTAACGTAACGTTGTAACGTATAGTTTGACTGTATTCCTTACCTGAGATCAGTTTTATGACCTATCCAGTCACATCTATTTGGGGCTCCTTTTCATACCCAATCGTAACACTTTAGAGATACGGTATTTATATATCCCCTGAACCGAATCGAAAACCGGTTAAAATCTACAACCTCAGCCAAACCGAATACTATAAGAAAAGTAGTTTTTTTCTGATCAAACTAAACCAAAAATTAATTTTTTTATGAACCAAAAGGAACGGAATCGGCATTATTTTGTCCGCAGGCTCTCGCTACGCGTAGGTTGCAGTGTGGGTATTCTTTTCCGATATATTTATATCGTTGGTATAATGTGCAATTATATGATTTATGCAATTTATATGTATAATTGCCTTAATCCAGAATCATCCATTGAAAGATGATACGGAGAAAAAATCGCGTCATAATCGTTATTTTTAACTAAGTAACTCCTTGACGTTTACTTTTATATGACTGATANAATTATTTTCGTAATAATCTATGACAAATTAATAAAGAATTGCCTCATGTTATTTCATTGTTCGTTATGGCTTGTATCTATTAGTATAAAAATGAAACTAGATAGCTGGTCCGGAGTCTCAAGTCTCATGATATGACTCAAAGTACTAATATCAATGAAATTGCTTGCTGGCAGAATGATGAAATGTATGTGTTGAATATATTAAATGAATTTATACTAACAGATACATGCCATAATGAATAATGTAAGGATCACCTTTTGTTATTGGAAAATCCATGTTAATTTAGTAACGGGGAGTATACTTTGCGCAAATACCTAGGAGATTTAAACTCCCGTATCATTCCTTCGATTAAGAACCCATCGAGAAAGGTAAACAATATCAAAGGTCTATATTTAGTGGGGAAATTCCTCTGATAGGCAGCATGTGACCCTTCTTCGCCGGTAAGCCCATCCGACGACAAGTCCACGAGGGTTTAATTTAGCGACGATTATAAGGGAGATTTGAACGGTGGAAGGAAAGAGAGGAAGGAGTAGACGCCGGTTGCGACTTCCTTAGGAATTCCAAGAGTGGGAGGCGCATCCAAGCCAACCTACTCCAGCGACCCCTCACCACGAGGAGTAACCAATCTTCTCCATTGGCGCATGCGCGCTTTTCTCCCATCCCTCCTGGAGATATTGCGGTGGACAACGGCTGCTGTTGGAGTAAGACGCCGTATCAATCACCTTTTTGACCTCCGATCCACCTCTGCGCAAGGCCCCTCTGGAGCTCACCAACTAGATTCCTCGTGGTGCCTCTGCCCTGGCACCTTCCCACCCACCCTGTCCTCGTCGCGCCATTGCCGCCTTCATCTGACACCAAGGCGTTGGTGCCAGCCAATCCTATCCCCAATCTCAACTGCCTCCCCTTGCCAGTGGGTCTCCATATCAATGGTTGTTGAACCTTTAGCAGGAAGACGTACTTTAACGACAAGAAAAAGTGTTCCACATGCTTAAGGCCCAAAATGGAGGATTTTAGCATCATGAATAGACTTCTCTAGCGAAAACTAGGCGGAACTGAGTACACATTGCAATTTATTATAGTCACAAATTCCATAAATAAGTACACATAATACAACGACTTTCGCAAACATCATGTGTGCATCGCAAAAGCAAATACGCCTACTATATTTATAAAAGTATGCATTGATTATCGATAAATTCGTTTTTTACGCTGGTTGATTGCATTTGTTTTCTGTTACCTGTGTGTGTATTCGTGCAGTTTACATAAATGCACATTCCGAATTAGGAATGAAATTAACCATCCATAATTTTAGAGATTATAAAGAATACAATGTGAAGCTTTAGCATTGTTATGTAACTATTAATATTAAATATTGCAATTTGCTCAAATCCTGTAAAATTTCACATGCATCGGCGATAATTTAAAAAATCTAGTTTAATTTTTATTTAATCCTCGAAATCATTTATGCAAACATGATTTTAATGGCTATTCAATACGCTACTATCTATTTTAAGCATTCAGTCCCAAAAGAACTCTACTGATTTTTAACAAATATTTGGATTACACTTATTCAGACATCATCTATTTATTTATCTGGATATTGCAGTCGATTCTGTGAAACTCATTTTTCAGAGATTCTAAGAAGATGTTATGAAAAAAAACTTTCATTCTTACGAGTTAAGTATCTATGTGAATTTGTGTAATTAATAAAAAAATCAAAATGTTTGCCAAAATTACACACTGGAAAATGATCTACGTTTTAATTATCTGAAAAACCTTTTAAGGTAACTTCCAAGTAAAGCGTCTTCAGTTAGTCGGAACCAAAAGAGGAAAAAGATACCCCGAGAGAGCCTGAGAATGATCTTCCCTCCCGGTGATCCAATTCGTGTAAATGTAATATAAAAAGAAGGGAATGCCTTTTGATGTCTCAATCACGCCCTTCCGCTCGTAGGCTTAAGAAATATTTACATAAAAAACAAGAATCTTTTCGCCACTCGTCGGCGCGAATGTTGAGCAGTAACCGTTTCCGCCGCCTGTTGCCCACTTTGTCGGCCCGAGGCAATTCATATCACCACCTACGTCTTCGCTCTCACCTGACTAGGTGCCTTTCAGACAGACGCCCCCGCGTTCTTGCCGAAGATTGGGCCTTTCTCACTCTCTTCACATCTTGAATAACCAGTCCCAGCGAGTCTTCCTTCTCTCTTGTCTCTCCACTTTTCACTCACAACTTCCTCTATGTTCACCATTAATTATCGAGATGCTTGCCAGACACGAATGTTTCGTCACCTCTCCATCCTCAACAGAGAGGAATCAATGAATAAAATAATTGAATTACGTTTTTGTTTGGTCAAGATTGAATCTAGTAGTCATCTATCCAATCGTCAGTGACAAAAATCCCGAGAGAATACAGAAAATATTACTTAAATAGAGTTAGGACAGGAAAATTAGAAGAGATTTTTGATTAAGAAGACATAGAAG
Source organism: Ladona fulva (assembly GCA_000376725.2). Lineage (NCBI taxonomy): Eukaryota > Metazoa > Arthropoda > Insecta > Odonata > Libellulidae > Ladona > Ladona fulva. Next base: position 1,293,568 of record KZ308360.1, on the reverse strand, counting down.
AAGCTTTTGGAAGATATTCACTCCAGGAAAATGTACACTGAATAAAAGGGTTAGATTAACTTCTGCGAATCTAAAGATAATAATTACGAAAAGACACGAAAGCAGAAACTCGGCAATAGATAGATAGACCCTTGATTGACGAGGTTAGGTCCAAATGGTGCTTCTCCACCTAACCTCGTATGTCGTTATTATATATTCAGACATTAACTAAAAAACAAAAACATAAAGTAGATTGTGGGAAATATCTTTGCAGCTTAAGGTTGACAAAGAAAAAAACCCACGTTGCGAGAAAAGTGAGAAGTAACCTTCGTCATTGCATTACTTACTTATTCAATCTTTGTTAGTAAGAGTAGCCTGAAAGTATAGAAACAAAGAACATGGTAGATGAGATATATTTATAAAAACTCGTCAATAATACGGAAATACAGCAAAAGATACTATGGAAATACATACTTAGAAACATCTTGAAAAGCCAATAAATGCGAATAATTAGAACACGTAGGATAAAAGATACTATTGGAAATACCAGAACAGAAACAGAAGAACTTGCATTTTTGTCTTTCTGTTTGATGAATTTCTGTAGAAATAGTTACAGTTCGAAAGAAAAACATCTGTCTGGAAACATATGGTATGTACAAGGACTGATGAAAGTGCAACGGAATAGTTTTTCCCTAATTTAGGAACAGAAGTTATCCTAAGAGTATTTGCTGAATTTTGTAGAAAGAAAAAGTCTGAACATGATTACAGGCAACCAGAAATTTGGAAAATTGCTCTTTTTTCATAGATAGAGCTTATCAGAGGGATGATAGCTAATTAAAAATATATCCAATCAACCAGATGATCGGTAGTTGCGGAAACTTTCTCAGCATTGACGGTTACGTTTATGATCAGCACTAAAACTCTCTCAACCTGAATTTTTCATTGCGAATCGCCCTATCGTTTTCACGTTCGTAAAAGGTAATTGGGATGCGCGCAAAAACGCAAATAGCTCTCGAAACACCATTCGGCTTATTTATAGCTAAAAAAAGGAATTCGGCTCCCGCAATCTCCAATATGGTAAATCAGTCATCAGTGAAAACGTGTTTCCTTTGTTTGCTGCTCTCAGAGCCGTCATCTGCTCCGCAAAGTACGATTATCCATTACCGGTAGATAAACCCGGCCCTGAGCGCTGGCTTTTTATGCGCGGATTTTTACCATCCCAATTAACTGCGGAAGCGTAACGTTCCGATTTCTCTCTCCAATATCAGCCGCTTTTCCTCCTGTATCCTTTGAATTCGGTGGAATAAAGTCCGATTGGCCGATTTTTAATCATTCGAATGCATCTACTTCATGCGTTTGCTTTCGTCCACTCATCCAAACCTCACATTTGATGGGAATTTATGTAAGAATAGTACGAAATCCTAATGTGATCGATTCCTCGCTTGTTTGTCGGCTCGTGTGCCCGAAATTTCCCTTCTCTACGCCAAAATATTTGGCCTCTGATGTCTTAACCGTCTCAGTTTTTATCCAAACGGCATGCATTGATGTTCAAGCCATGTTAGTCATTATTTTTAATGTACAAGCTACCTAATGGCTAGGCCAGTTGTTCGGAAAGCGGCCGGTTTCGAGTCCCGGTCCTGCCAGATGTTTTTCATGTCCATTAGCCTTTGGTTTTCTTTCATTATCTGGAGTATTGGCTGCCAAACAGGGTTCTAAGAGAAAAATCTTGCTGTGCCGCCGAAATTCCGGCATTCGTTACTTTTTGAGGTAATTTTGTAAACTCGAATGACGTTAAATTCAATGCCATTTAATAGTAAGCCGGAAAACCTCCAAATCACGGATAACTTACTTTTTCGGATCATAATCGCCTTATACTTTTCAACTTACCTCTAAATAACAATTTAGGTATGATTTAACTTTGAATCAGGCATGAGAGTCGCCTTTATCTTTTGCAATGTTTTTAGAATTCTTCCCCACTCACATACGCTAATACGTTAAATTTCGGATATCCGATGTGTACATTAGTAGTGAGTTCTTTTACAGTAGTAAAAGTTGTTTGATAATTCCTTTCTCTAGTTGAAGTATGCATATCCAATGTTTAGGGGGGAATTGTAACCCGAAGAGTAAAACATTGTTTTTATTTTTTTTTTAAGTGTCATACGGCGCCATCTTGCCAATTAAGGTTCTAATTAACCAACTTTTGCGTTTTCTTTTATATCTTCTTTTCTTCCCTCCATCCATCTCTCCCTTTTACGTTATTTTTCTCGCCTCGAGGACACTCCTCTCGACCGTTTTCAATGCAACGTGGCAATAAGTTATAAAATTCTCTCCGTCATAAATAATTCAGAGGAAATCTCGGTTACGGAGCGTGTGCATTCTTGGGATTTGTTGTTGTTATTCAGGAGGGATTAAATGTTGAAAATAAAAGAATGCCCCGGCGTCCCTGGAGCGGAGGCTGCTGTTCGAGTGATTTTCTTTTTGTTTTCGTGGGCAATGGAGTGAAATGAAATATCCCAACGGTGCGCAACTCCAAGAGAGAATGGTTTTGAATATTCCACGTACTCGCGCGCTATTTCAGCCGTCTCTATTTAAAGGAAAACATGGTCAAGGGTATCGGCCATTCGTTACACATATATGGATATCATTTGTCAGCAGTTGTGCTCTGTATTGTAATGATTACTTTTCTTAAGAGTTCGACGAGGAATATACGGTAGTTTTTTGCCCTATATCTAGTTTTCTGTCTGCTCTAGACATTTTCCCGATTTAATTAGTCACGGAAAAAATTTTAGGATCAATACTGGGGATCATATGTGAATGCTCTCCCTTTTTCTGTTTTGCGGTCGAGTTAATTGCATTCTTACCGATAGTCACGATCGAATTTTGCGGCGAGGGTACGTTTTCACTCGATTTAAAGATTTTCAAATATCGAATAAACATCAGGGCCGGATTCATACGGAAAATAAATGAGGCTGTCACCTCAGAACGCACATACGTTTGACGAGCTATTGTTCACCTATTTGGCTAGAATTGCGCGCCTCTTTCTAGTCTATTTCATTCCTGCAGAAAAATCAGCCATTTATAGGGATGTATTCGAAGAAATTAGGGCTATTTAAATAAAAGGGCTAAATATCTGCTTCTAGTTCTTACAATCCGTTTCAATCCGAAAAAAAAATTAATACATTCTGCGCTAATTTTCGTAAGTTTAAATGAGAAATTGAAAAATTAATTACTACCGGCCGAAAAATTATTACTAAGCAATTCAAAATAAACTATCGACAAATATATACCTTAGGGTGTGATCTAATCGTCGTGGTGGATAATTTTAGGAGTGGCCAGAATCCCTAATTTTAATAAAATAGCGCTATTCAGTTTAGGAAATATGGTTTTACAATAGTTGTAAATGCATGGCCTTTCTTGGAACCATTCATAATTTTTTTCATGGCCATTCATAGTTTTTTTACAAGTGGAGCGTTAGTTAAATTATTGGTCGCGTGATCACATAATAACATAGTTCTCTGGAAAACGGACACCTGAAATTATAAATCATTGAAGTAAGTGCTTGTCCTTGATATTTATGGCACACCATCAAATAATCGTTCCCAGTGTCCGTTATTTGTTAGCATTGGTCCTCCGTCCATTATCGCTCCATCTATTTCTCTATCGATTCCTATCTTTGCCCGTTATGTCCTTCGCGTTGATACGTATCCCATCCTTCCCGCAATAGCTTCTCATCTGACGTGAAGCATTCGCTTTGCTGCCAACGACGGCGGCGATAGCTGCTCGATTAAGCAAGAAAGCGCGTGTCCGTGGGTTATCCACTCCAGTATTCGCATTGCCTTTCCCTTAGGAACACCCTTTTTCCCTGTAGCGAGACAGAAAATAAGAAATCGAGCAATAGGCGAGTGGCATAGCTAATCGCTTTGGCTGCAAATCTCCACCGCATTACGCCTAAGTCGCATAATCGCTGTGTTGATCCAGTGGACTCAATCCAAGGGATTGTTCTCGACGGGATAGTTGACGATACTATTCTATTCTAGCGACTCTGAGCTGCTAATTCGATAACTTATGATTGGTCATTCATGCTGGAGGTGAATTTTCTCCATTCCTTTTGGCTATTCTCATGCGAAATGTCTAACAACGTTTTCGTTATTCAGCCTCGCGGAGATTAGGAGCAGAGAAGGGAAGAATGGTGAACTCCCCGTTATCCACGCATGATTCGTAAATATTTCCCAGGCTTATTTTTAAATTTCAAACACGAGAAACACTCAAGTATTTTCGCGTTTTAATACAAGGGCTTTGTAATACATTTTCTAAGGAGCAGTGGCAATATTAGTACAATGGCATCGCTGCTGGAAAGATCCGCGGTCGATGGATTAAACTCTTAATGAGTCCATGAGACGATCTAAAATAACGGGCTATGCGCGCAAATAATAATAAATTATTTATTTACGTAAATTATGAGCATTTAAAGAAATAAAAGTGAATGTTTGGATTATCCGTGTTTTCCGATTTTTTGTGATTTCCCTATCGTAGCCCGGATAATCGAGAGTACACTGTGTATAGAATTGAGAAGTCAAAATTCATGCTTATTGGACATATTTTCTTCAATGCAACTCTTGTATGTACCCTGGAGTAAATATACTAACTCATTCAGCTTACTTAGGGTACTTTTCCAAAGACCACATCACCGTATTGTTGTATCGAATCTCTCGGTTTCTTATTTTCCTTCGTACTTTTAGATGATTTCTTTCCTATTTTCCTTTCTCTCTCTAATTGTTGACTTTTCCTGGTTTATTACTTACTTAAACTGTCATGTATACTTTCGAAAATGGTTTTTTTATTATGCGACTGTAACTTTAATCTTGTATCGTTTCTTTATGATGTAATTAATCGTCCAAACGATTTGTAGTAAGTGGATGTAAAAGTCGTCTTTGAATATTTTCAATTTGGATGTAAAAGGAATATTACCCATTTGAGAGGGTTTTAGGTGCACTCAAGCATTAATAGCGGGAAACCCTCACGTAGCGCCTGGTTTGCATTCTTATTAACCCATCCCTTTCTCCAATTATTCGGTTAATAAGTAATTTTACTTGCCCTCGTGTACACAGATAATACAAATATATATCTGGTAATTGAGAAAACTTTGGGTTCTATTGGAAAACGTGCTGAGACAAACTTCAATAAAAACGTATACATTGCTATGAAAATACTCGGGAATTAACCTAATCATAGACTGTAATAAAATAAACGTCAATAAAGTTAAGAATGAAATGAAAAAGTAAATGAAAATGATGGATTGGATATAAATGTATAACAGTTTACAATCTCAAAAGAACCACCAACGCCTTCCATATCCAGTAAGCAGGAGTTAGCTAGCTGAAAAATATCTCACAAAATTTCACATTTATATTTTTTAAACTTTAAAATAAAAATTTTTGGGTCCATCTATACATAAACCTTCTCAGCAATTTTTCATTAAAACTTAATGCCTGAAAAAGCCTCGTCTAAAGAGGTGGCACTATCAACCGTTAAGCGTATAAACGCATTTCTCTCTAGCTGCGTGTCCAAATTGCGCAAAGCAGAGTCCTTCCCACCGAAATTCGTTTCCCGATGCGTTTTCTTTTCGCGGGTTATTTATACACACGCCTCGCCCTCGCAGAGAAATGCAAATTCGAAATTCCTTCCGTCAACGGCATCGTCCAGGAATAGACCGAATAGTATTGCATCACCATTATCATTAGCAATAATAAAATCGAGGGGATGACCTGAGACGTGTTTGGAGGAGAGTGGAAGGGGGTCGGGAGGTTCATCGGGTGGGCAGACGGCGGCCGGTCAAAGGACTCGAGCGGGAGGCGGAGTCACGAAAACGAGAAGTAAAGCGTGCGGGCGTGTCAACCCGTTCAGCCTCCGTCGCAGATTCCCAGCCCTTTACTACGTGGCTTTCTAAACGCGCACATATATTTTGTCCCTAAAGCAATCGATTCTGTGTTTCGCATTAAACGCTCCCTTTGGATGAATTTCTCCTTTATTAGGTCACGTTTCCTGCTACTATAATGGAGTATTTAACTGGTTTTGGGTATATGGTGGCGGAAGATGCATCTTTTAATTACCTTTGTCTCAGTCTCGTCCTTGGTTGTGATTATACAAAAACTACTGAGGCATGAATGATGCTGAATAATGGCGTTCATTAACGTCTCTCCTTTATGAATGCTATGAAAAGTGTTATTTATCGGGTCGTGTGCTTCCCCTAAGTGGACCCTCTCGTAGAATTCTGGAATGGTAAAACAACCTCACCCCTCATCTGGTAAGCCTCATTCCCTAGTTTTCCAAAGTTTTTCCTTGCTAAATTTTGAGGGCTTGAAAGTTTGAATCAGCTCGCTAGCATAATGTTTTCCTGGCAGACTATATAATAAGCGCTATTAATAAGTCTATCCCTTGTCATCATTTGGAAAAAAATGATCCTTTGAAGGAATAGGGTGCAGCGGAGATGAAAGATAAGTCTGATGAATATTGTTAAGAAATATTTTGATTGGTGATTTACTATGAATACTTCCGTGTAATTTTCGTTTTAGTGCTTTTTGGTTGTTTCAACTACGTTAAATTTTCTCTTTGGCTAAGGGTTCGCGTAACCTTGTGAAAAACCACTGCTTTGCACTGATCACTTCTTTGCCCTCTCCCATCTCGTTTTCTGTGCGTATTTCAAAATGCCCTCGTTAGAATAGTTTCATTCGACAGGTACAGAGGGACGCAACAACGGAAAAACATAAAGAACCACTCCCATATCAGTAACTACCCGATTAGCCTGAACTAGAATTCTATACTGTGATGTAGGAGTTATCTTATATCTTACCGTTTCCAGTATTAAAGCTTAGTTTTTTTCTAATCATCGTGTTGCTCCTGTAAAATTTTTTTGGACAGTTGTTCCGCCGAATGATATCCAATCATCTGCAATTAGTTACCCTCCGTTAAGCAATTTGAGGCAAAATTGTTAGCATCCTGTTTTTAATTCGTCGAATGAAGGAGGGAATTCGGAAAACACCATTCCTTCCCCTTTCTTTTCCCTCGTCCAATGTTCACTTATTTTTGGAGCAGCAATGATTCATCCCAGGCGTGCAATTTCTCGGAATGCTGCAATGCAACGAAATTCTTCTTCGCGGAAAATGCACTTCTTCGCATACTTAACCATTTGTCTTGTTTTCGCGTTTAATTTTTCCGAGCCCTTTCGCGCTTTCATAATTAATCTCGCACTATGTCTCTGACATGAGGAATCGTTTCTCCTCAACAATTATTTGAGGAGAAACTCTCTTTCGCATTTCACTCCACCAAGTTCAAGGTGTTTCTAAGTTTTTCCTGCTTCTGGCCTTGGTTTACTCCAAATTTTCCCGTTCATTAAATCTGCTTTCACTGAATTACATGGAAATCATTTGTATGTACAACATTATTATTGGGTTTTGTTGTACAACAGTGAAGCTACACCAGTAGAAAGAGGAAATTATAGAGAAAACTTAGGATTAAAATGATATGTACGATAGTACATATAATTGTCATATTAGTACGTATGATTGTAATATTATTTGTTTAAAACACCTCACTTTATACCCTAACCAAGGCGTGGACATCATGTGGTTCAACCTACAGTCATCGATGACTGGAAAATCATACAATATTACGAAAATTGGTCATTTTTTGTATTTTTAAGGATGAAAAGTAGTAAACGGCATGGCTTTTCCCTCTTGCAGAATTCTGGAAAGGCAAAACAACCTCACTCCTCATTTAGTAAGCCTCATTCCCTCTCCAGAGTCTTTCCTTGATAATTTTGGAGGGCTTGAAGGTTCGAATCGGCTCCCTAGCATAGGGTTTTCCTGGCAGATTATATCGTGAGCGCTAATGGTGAGTCAATTTGTTGTCATCACCTGAACGAAAGAATGGAAAAAAAACGAAAACTAGCAATAGAGTGCAGCAGAGATGAGAAGGAGATGACACATTGGTTTGTAAATTTCGAATACAATTTGCTCTAAGTTTGGATTTGTGTAGTACGAGCATTTGGAATACGTCATAATAATACCCACCTCTCATTTAATCCAAATTATGGAAAGGTAATCGAAAAGTATTTTACACCCCTTGGCAATCATTTATTCGGGTTACTATCATTTGATAGATATCCTTTGGAACTTATAAAATTAAACTTCTTTTTCCCAAAACTCTTAAGTTTTTGTTCCGTGATAATTCTTTATCTTTCTATCATATCTGAATGCGTAAATTGTTTACCCTGGCCCCGTCCTTATTACACCAGATGAATAAGCAGAAGGACATCAGAAGTAACGAAAGGAAGGTAGTTAATGGTAAATGAGTAGCAAAAGAAGGTTTAGGGGGAAATCTCTAAGAAAGAGATGATATAGAAAGAAAACGCATAAATAAATTGGCCTTATGAGTCCTGTAAATAGTTTTGCGATCCTAAGGATACTTTCTATAATCGCTAAAACCGTGGAACGAGAAAATCGTATTTCTAGGATCAAAGGGGTCTAGGATTTCTAGGGTTAAATTCCGCGTTAAGGCAAATATACTTGCACCACACCAAAATTACCATTCTAATCTAACCTCATCTCTCTTCCTGCATTTTTCTCTCTTTCCGCCTCTCATTATCGCGTCTTGCCACTCCCCTGATCGTCCCATGGGTCGGTAGGAAACCGGTTTGTCTGTCGGTTCGAGAGCGGGAGAGAGGGCAGAAAGTGGGTGGGAAGAAAGAGAGAGAGTTTGGCGGCATAAGACTGCGAATTGAATGGGGCAGAGTGCAAAGCGTGGGGAGGGGAGATCGCGTGACGTAAAGACTGGTCGGATACAGGTAAGGATGGACCGGGAGGATGAGGAGTAGTTTGAATGCGGATTCGCAATGGTGCGGAGGTGTGGCAAGCGCGCCCCGCCACTCTTTCCCTTGTTTATTTTTGTTGCCGTGGCGCCAGCGAAGGACTTTGCGTGTGATCGTCCAGCTAGACTGCCGCCGAGGAGGGGTAAAAAAGGGTGCTCCTCGAGAAGGGTGAGGAGGAAGATGATGGGAGAGATGGGTGGTCTGCGGAGTACTTAAAATGCATGGATTTCGACCGAAGGCTAAAGAGAGAGAGGGAAGGAGAATGTCTCAGTCATCATTACCGTTGGAAAGTTTCACTCGTTCTCTTATCGAGCTACACCGAAAGAGTGTTAATGTTGAGCCTTAAATGTTGTTTTTTGGGGGGTTTACGTTTAAATACGGTAGTAAACTAGCTGGAGTGTGTATAGATCGTTTTATACCGACGTACTTTCTAGCGTTTATCTAGGCTTACAATGAGAGGGTTCTGCCTTAGATTTCGATAAAATAAAGGTTTTCTGTGCGCATTTAAAGGTTTCATGTAAGTGTACCAGTGATAGTAGGTTATACTGGATTTACTAGTTTCACTGCCAAGGTAGCCTCCTCATGTTTTCGCCTGATTTTTTATCAGAAGATGATACTTTGACTATGTATTTATTATTTTAAACATTGGCCTCCCGGTCAGCCAAGTGAGTTACGCGTTCGATTTTGATGAAAGCGGTCGGGGATTCGATTCCCGGCGGGAGCCCATTTGTGCGAAATGACCTAAGCTGTCGAAGCACTTTCAAAAATAATACTAATAAGTAATACTTTTGTAAATCCAAGTTTCATTTTTTCATTACATGGTTTTCCACCTTACCTTTACGCATTGGTTTTGATATGTTATTGAATATTAAGTGATGTACGGTAAAACATGTCAACTTGGTGCAATATACTTGAATGGCAACAATTTAGATGCGACACTATATCTACTACGCATTTCGGAGTGCATATCCCGTTTGATCAGGTTTCCTGACGTTTTAATTTTTCTTTCAAACCTCGAAATCGATTTGTCATTTTATTGTCGTCTCATTTTGCCCTTGAAAATATTTCTCGGCTCCGTAGCTTTTTCATATCGCCTTCCGGTTTGTAATTTCCATACGGAGGTACATTTCTTACTCTCACTTCTGAAGATCGAATGAGAAGCTCCGATTTCTCTCAGAAATGAAGTTATCAGTCTGCACGTCCCTCTTATTGATGGAGCTGTTTTTCAACTTCTTACCCGATGCCAGCTGTAATTTATTTCTATCCTATGGTTATCTCCTCGGCTGTGACGAGTATTCTCCGTATTGCCGCCGTAACATTTCTCGATCTTGTTTGTGGCGAAAATGTCAAATGGGAAGGCACAAATGAGTGCACGTACTTATCTCGCTGGAGGATTGAAACGGTGGTGTGGCTTCAGTGGAGCCACGCCGGCCATCGGCAGAAGATGATGGCTTTTGGAGTCTGTCCAAGTATTAGCGACTTTTACTCCTTGGAAAGTTTCTACCTGAGAATTTACGTATTAGACGAATCAGGGATCTACCCGATTCTTTCGCTTGTAGGACGAAGATTACAGGTTTCGTCGTGATTTTTGTAATTTTCCCGGCACTGAACTGAAACAGAAAAAAGTGTTACCGGATTGGATACCGAACCAGAACCAAAAAAAAATTCCTGGACCGAAAACGGTTCATTATCCGAGCAGGTTTTCGGTTCGCACTCTCATTACGTGTTACTGTAGTTGGATTGATTAATCAGGCGTAACAGTTACATATCACTCGTTTATTTATTAACTTAATTAACTGAACCCATTCCTTGATTGGCAAACATTTTTATTCTTACCTCAAATAAAGGAAGTAAACCAATACACTTCCACAAGTCAAATTTGTTTTTAAAAAAACCAAAAACCACGAAACAGTTCTTTGATTGTTTCTTAAACATCTTGAGTTCCGCTTTAAATATATTTAATTGAAAAAGTAACTCTCGATGAAAACCTTTCGAAAGGACTTTGATACCGCTGATGAACAACCGGTTCGAACCGGTTGTTTACGGAGTGAAACCGGAACTGAACCACAATTTGGCGTTTCCATTGACTGAGAATATAGTAGACTGTTTTTGGGCGAAGTTTGATGTGTGATGTGAAAGAATAGGTTTCCTTCACGATCCTTCTAAAGTTAGAATTTGATGTCATGTAGGCTACAAAATAGACGATTATTGCAACGAATGATTCATCCATTGTTATGAATTTATTTAGGAAACTATATTACTAGCGCTAGTAATGGTCATATTTATTTATTTATTTAATATTTACCCGTCGCGATTAGGTCGTGGGACCCGGTGGCAACGGTTAGGACCCGGTGGCAACGGTATGGGACCCGGTGTGTGCGTTTCAATTCTTCGAATCATTCATTTGAGTCCTTCCCAGTTTGGTATATCTTTTTTTTTGTAAAAGGGACGCAAAGATAGTGCGTTACAGTTAAACATGCGGAAAAGTTATTATCATGTTGAATTGAGCTTAACAAGCATACAGCAGCAGTGAGAGACCACTCAAACAATATCAACACCGTATATTAAAAAGTAATGTTTTTATTCGATGAAGAAACAATGGCGGAAAGTGGCGAAAATTTTTCCACCTTTCTGTGGGCGTGGTCAATTTTTGTTTCTTTATTGAATAAAACTACGAATATGTTCCGACAAGTACTGCTGGATTTTCTACTTTACAGTGAATGATATTGTTCCTAACTTAACAGAAAGTAGAAATCAAAAGCGACATCCCCAACTCCTACTGCGACATTTTCCACGCAATGCATATTTAATCCTCACACCCCAGCCACAACTAGATCGATGGATATCTGAGTAGCCATCGTCGTCGATAACGAGAATGAAGTAATCTGCGGAAAATAGCTTCCTCGTCTTAAAGACGAAGCTCGCAATCAGGAGAAGTTCGAAACGTCTTTCTTACCGAGATAAATGGGTGAATCATCCGAAATAAGAGGGAGGGAGATGATTGGGGAAAAAGAAAGTATATCCTCCGAGGCGAATAATTCTCCCAGCAGAAAACCCGTACTCCATCAATCTAACACGCCTAAGTAAGAAAAAAGTGAGGTTCGGAGGAATCACTACCGAAGGGAAGAATGCGATTTGGCAATTGGAATGGGTATCTTGCATGGTAAGAGGGCAGATGGTTGAGGAATTACAGATGGAAAGGAGTAGCTTCTTGACTTTAGTGTTCTTCTTGTATTCATCATCCTTTTCTTCATCTATATTTCGAATTTCCACTGGGTGATTTTTGCTTCTCTTCTTCCCTTGCTTCTTAGACGGGTATCTTAACTTGAATTCGCAGAGAACGGCATTTACTCATGTAGAAACTTCATGAGCCGCATATAGTGTTTCTTTCTGAGGTTTGAAATGAATTCGTAATACAATTCGTATTCAATATTTTTTAGTTTCCTCTTCTGTTACAATGATATGAAGAATAATTATGTAGGGGTCAGTTTTCACGGTAGATTCCAAAGCAGTATTTGTCTTTTAACAGTTAAGATGTCAAGGGTTAGCGTGAAACACCGTAAAGGGCCTTCAGAGGAAAATATATTTTAGGACGCATGAGTGCCTCGTGTTGGACACCACACAAAATCGTGTTTGGTGTTGAATATTAACCTACAGAACTTTGAAAATTGTTTGTTTCAATAAAATTTCCTTCTCGTTGCTATTAGGTCGAGGGTTTGGGAGTAGGGTTTCTCTATCCTTGGACGCCATCCCGGCCGCCGTAACTCAAAACCTAACCTAATGTTTACCTATCGTTCTTTCTCGGTTTATATTCCAGCGAACTCGTCATACATAGTGGTAGTAGTATTGCTAAAAGTGCTTCGACAGCTAAGGTTACTTCGCACGTAGGCCCACACCGGAAATCGAACCCGGGACCGCTTTTATTGAAGTCGAACGCGTTCCGCACTTGGCTATCCGGGAGCCCTAGTGATTTGAAAACGCATCTCGTCAAATTGTCAGTATTTCGCTCAGAAATATAATTGCGTTCAGACTTAACTTAACTCAATAGATGTCGCCCACTCTTCTACCGACGAAACAATATCTATCACCTTTTTGTTCTGTAGACGGTTCGTCCGTTTTCCACCACCAAACGAACCCTTTCGTTTATTTTTATTGGTCGTGACGCAAAAATACGAATCTTTTCGCTCGCCCAAACAAAAAGCGGAGGATGGTTCGCAAATTTCCACATTTTTCCGAAATCCCAAAGATGCTTCCACCTTTCGTGGGGGGCGCAGACTATCCTATTCGCTCCCTTTTGCCGGTCCAAAAATCCCTCGGATGTTTAATCGCGACGAAATGTTCGCACGCGTAAATGAGTCTCGGAAGGAATGAGGAAACTCCGTTCGGAAACGCTCTTCTTTCCATCTCTGTTTTTCGGCTCGATTCCTTCGAGCAGAAATCCTCCAACTCTCACCTGTTATCTTTCGCGCTCAGCTGTTTTTCTTCCGTTTGGCCTGCGGGTGCGCGTCGCCGGCGGCTGTATAAACGTCCCGCCCCTCGTACGAGCATCCCCCGACCGCCCTCAACTCGTTCCACGGGCGGGTTGCCACCCAGGAGGCTAGCCACGCGAGGAGAGCACGCGCTATCCCGCTCTCACCTTTCCGCTTTTTCAACGACCACACATCTCTCCTCCTATTTTACCACCGTCCCACTCTCCCTCTCTCTTTACCCCGTTTTCTCTCCCACTTTTCTCGTCTGTGGGTTTTTTGCCCTCTATTCTTTTACTTTTTACGTGAAGAAAGGATTCTTCCGTATGAATCTGTCGAGTTATGAATATCAAATTGTTTTTTGAGGTGAGCAGAGCTGACAAAGCCGGTCATCAGAAGTGAATTCACAAATCCCGTTATTTTAACTTCGCAATCAGTATTTTTATTGATACGTTCGTTTTTGAACCGTAATTTTTGAATTTCATAGTGTTCTTTTTCTACTTATTTTTTATTGAAAGTAATTTCTAGTTGCTTTGTTTCATTTAATAATGGGTCTGCACTAAGGGCGCATCCAGAATTTTCGCTTGGGGTGGCTGAACTCAAGGATCGTAACCAATTATCTCTTGAACTCCTTCCAATTTATGGTGTCAAGTGAAATGATTGAATCTCATCATAAGAGAGTATTGCTTTTAAAGATATATTTAAGCGAGGAAATATTTGTTAATAATACCCCAAATAATTTGGTTCTGACTGAAATATTTGCAGGGGGGTGCTTAAGCCCGTCAGTCGCCCTCCTGGGTCCGTTCCTGGTCTGTACCATTTTGTTTGTCTTTCAGATGTGATTTAACGTGCGTTTTCCTTGAAATTTAGTTAACTATCGGTAGGTTTCATAGTTTTTTTACACCCCCCTTCTTGTGGCTATTTTCCTGCTGTGGTTTATTTTTTCCTAAGTGTAAACTTGGGTTTTTAAGCCCCCCAAAAGTAGTTTCCTCCGTTGCATTTTTTTCAAGCTATCTCTTCTGAATTTCGTATGACGAAGAGTTAGAATTTATATTCTCAATCTCGCCCGAACAAAGTCGTTTTATTATTATATGGCGAAGCAAAGCGTATGCTCGTGCTGCGACGCATCTATGTCTGTTTGTCCGGTAAGTCCTCAACCCGGAGGCTGGTTTAAATTTCAAACACTTCACCATTAGGTACGAAAAGCTCTGAGGAGGGAATGAAGCTTGCTAGGGGAGTCATATAGTTTGTATTTGCTTCACTCACTAAGCCAGAATGCTACGAGAGAAGAAGTTCTCCTAAGTTAGCACAGTGACCCTATGAATGTTTCTTTCATAGTATTCGATAAAGTGTGGCCGGGATGAATCCCGTTATCATCTTATTGCCTCGGTAGCTCTATATTATCTCTCTTAATTAATATTGTACCTGAAAGCAAGAGGGAGACGAAAGTACATAAAAGATAAAATATTCAGTAAACCTCTTCCAAAAGCCAAATTAAAAATATTCCATCCATAAAACAATGATGACAGGAACGATAAAGATGTAGCTCTAGTTTCTCTAACTTAGATGTCACCGCTATCTTTCGTGGGAATATATGAATTTATTTCGGAGGAAATTAAGAAATTAGAGTTCCGTCTTACATTCAATTTTATTGCGTTGTTGTAACTACGAAACTTGAGTAATATGTATCTAAGTACTATAAATGTAAATGGTATGCCCATTAAAGCATTATTTTGTCCTTTGTGTCCTCAAATTAAAAATAGATTTTTAAAACTATATTAGCGAATCGACAAACATTCCTGCTAATAAGAGCCTTTTTTAGAAATTGAGTTTAAAATGTCTTTTGGTGACCTAAAAAGTCTTTTTGGTTACCAACTAATAAATAAAGATCGTGTTGATATATACGACAATTTTTCCGTAGCCATATGATTTATTACTCTATTTATTATAAACTGATTACTCTGTAAGTGAACAAACTACAAAAGTTGTAGAAAATAACTGATAATGTTTTTAAAATAAAAAACACTAGCTACCTTTCGCACACTGCTAAATAACGACTTGGCTGACGAAATATATGCAGGATTATGCTCGTTTTCAAGACATCAAAATAGCTGGAAGTTAGAAAATATTTGCATTTGCCAACAAAAAGCGTCATTAGGACATTTTCAAGGTTATATTAAGATTTTGGGTCCTACAGAAAATTAACATTGGAATAACGAAGATTTTGTCTTCGCAGGTTATTTCGGTACGATCTGGGTAAAGCAATGTTTCATCGTATTCGCAAGCTAGGAAGACCGAAATCGAGCGTCTTCCTTCGAAAATAGGAATGGAAATCTCGCTTGCGAGTACTGAATATTTTTTGAGACACTTTCTACCGTTACTTTCACCGACCGCACTGTAAAACTACAACAAAAAACGCATGGCGGCGTTGCCTCTTCCTCGTCTAATACCGCAGGATCGCATGGCGTAGACATTTTCTTCTTCTCAATCAAAGAAGGAAGTCCTCATCTTTTATTTCCTCGTCCGCCCTCTTTCTGCGATTGACATTTCGATGAACGCTCGTTTCCCTAACCTCCTTCCCGCTTCTCCCTAATGACCTCCTCAGCATTTCAAAATAATAAACCTGCCCGACGTTAACGAACCTCCCGTTTTCCATCCCCCCATCTTCCTCATCTTTTTCCTCCCTCCTCATCTTTTCATCTCTTTCGTCCTGTGTCTCCCAAGGTGTTCTCCCCTTCTTCATTCCTTCTCGAAATATTGGTTTCCATTGAAGGAAATTGTACCAACGTTGAAGGTACCAACCATTTTATCTTAATTGTTTAGAATCTATCGAATCTCTTTTTTGTTGATTTTATCATGCCGTTTACTTGATTTGACCGATTTTATATTTGCCAACCAGCTACTCATTTTCTGCCTTCGCAATTCCATTGCTTTATCGCCTGATAATAATATTACGACTTAATCTATCCCTTAGACTGCGCAAAATTTCGAAATTTTTCCTATCACATGCTTAAAACTTGTTTATTAGATTAGAAGATTTTTTAGTTGTAACTGAACAATTTATCATATTTAATATTTATTTTTTGTAACAGAACAATTTATCATATTTAATAATAATTTAATATATATTCTTATGGCTTACATGTAAAATCTATAAAAAAGGCCATGTTTCACGAAACAAAGGAAAAAGACCAAAATCGTCGATAGAGGACAGAGCAGTGAAAGGGTCAAGGTTAAGATTGCTGCCTGATAGCCAAGTGAGCAACACGTTCGACTTTCGTGAAAGCGGTCTCGGGTTCAATTCCAAGTGGGGGCCAACGTGCGAAATGACCTTAGATGTCTAAGCACTTTTAACAGTAGTACAAATACAAGGGTGAGATTTAACCCGACAGATGGTAATTTTTTGACCGCGATGGCGTAGTGGTTACGCTTCTAGCCTTCCAATCTCAAGGTATCGGGTTCAAGCCTTGCCTAATCGGATTTTTCTCATTAAGGAATGGTTGCGTTTTCGTCAACAATAGTAATTATTATTTAAATTTATGTTATTTGCGTCATCTTCCAGTTTCCATTAGTAAAATGATCAAGTTAACATTATTTTTGGTGAAATTAACTAGTTTATCTTAAATGTTTACTTTGCAGTTAAGTTTCCTTTTTATGTATTCGTCTCTAAATTTCATTTTCGAGATCTTCGCTTAATTATCCTTTTTAATTTGCTCTCTCTGCTTCTCTTTCGTTTATTTCATATAAATATTTCCCTCGTCTCTTTTCCCATCGAGGGAAGAAATTTTCTCGTCGATCAGCCGGCGCTCAAGTCTCGATTCACTGACCTACAATATACTGGAGTTGCGAGTTTGAAAGAGGAATGAAAAAAGTTCCGAAACAACTTCCATCTCCTCCGCATCCAGCTCTGGGTATCCTAAACAACTCTTCCCACCTCCTCGTCCCATCCAATTATTTATTACGTTTTCTTTATAACTCTCTCGTGCCCACTCCTTGTGCATGGGTATAAAAATATCATTTGCATATTTTCTGCTGTTGAGGCTTCTCTAGGTAGCCATGATAATAAATGTGTGGCTGAAAGAACGCGAGGGGAGGTAAGTAATGCATGTACGAGTATTTGAAGATCTGAGAAACGCGATGAGGGTTTTGTCTCAAACGGTAACGAATCTCGTTAGTTTTAGATACAGTTTTCGTTTTTTCTCTAATTGCATATACCTTTCTGAGTTACACAAAATATACCATTGAGGCTGATCATTCTGTAAGCGAACTGGAATTCTTGCGCTGAGTATAGGAGCAAATATCCGGGTCAATGAATTTTGTGGCTTGATAAAAAGCCGTTTCACAGGCTGCATTTTTCCCGTTTAAATTTTATCGCGTCAATTTCCTTTGACTATCCCTCCGTTATTTTCTAGTAAAGAATCTAATTTCAAAAGCATGAAAGCGGAGAATAGTTAACCATGCCATGCACACTTTTCAGCGATATTAGTCTCTTAAAATCATGGTTTTTATCCTCTCTGGGCAAATATTGGCTGTTTTAATTTATTTTGTGTCGACATCTCTGCAATGAAGCCTAAAAATCTGTTTGAACATGAATCGTTAAAAGATTATGTTTTTGTTTATCGTCCATTCTAATAGTTATTATGCAAACATTTAACTCGCACAGAAGCCCGAAAATCAATTGTTTAATCAATTTTGCGACCAATGTACACTGATAGATACCGTGTAAATAAACTTTCGGCAAATCGCTTTGTTTAGTGAGGTATTTTTAACAATCAGTTCAATATTTCGAATGTTCATAAATATTACATCAACAGTAATAATTAATTAATTAATCAAAAATAAAAAAAGCTATATTTGAATTTGAGGAAGAAAAGCGGTAAAAAATATCTAACAATGAGATAGTTATGTAATATATATGAGAAAGAATTTGCATGGAAAATGGGAACTCTGTCATTCGGAATTTTTAGAACTAATTCCATGGAACGATCTCATGGTTCTAGGTCGAAAAAGTAAGATTCAAGTTCGTATTTCAGTGATTCCAAGGACACATGTTTTTTTAAGTACAGTATATACCAATCCTGCACAAAACGATCCTAACACATCGGCTTAGAAATTACCCATATTTACGAAAATCGGTAATTCGGTATTATTTAAAATTTTCAGATGGTAGGCAGTGATAAAAAATAAACCATTGTAGAGAAATCTTACGGTTATCCAGCCCTCATTTATTCCGTATTACAGAAGGGGATAAATCCAGCGTACGACAAATGATAAATAAAAAGGACTGTTAAAACCTAAAAACAATTCCCAAATTCATAAAACTTTCTTGATTATATCTCCGCTACTTTATTAATGTTATTTTCTTTCATGAAAAATATAACAAATTAATTATTCCTTTTCTAAATGGAACTAATGATGATGTGTCTACTCTTGATGAAATGGTTCATCCACCATAGTTTTACAAATTAAAGCGATTCTCTGCATTTCGAAAATTAGAAAAGTTCATTCCCCAGACTCCAGATAGTGGAGCATTATAGTATGAACTTGCATATTATCGGAATAAAGCCCAGTCTTCTTTTAACCGCTAAGTAATGTGTGTGCGATCCCAGTTCAATCTTCTTCCCCTGCTCTATGACGTCATGGCTGTTCCAGTATCCTGAATCTTATGTAACCCTTGTTACATTACCCTCTCCGAAGAAAGTCATTTTGAGACTACTATCGGATTTTTAATTATGTGCCCCTGAACTTTGTTAATTAATTGCGAGCTTAATACACAACACATATGAACAATTTTTACGCCAAAGTAAAGGTAATTATGTATTCTTTTTGGTGTTTTTTTGTTGAATTGAAAATTTTGGGAACACAACTGTGCAATCAATATTTCCTAAGACCAAAACTCTAGGACTAGATAGATTTTAATCTTTTTACGCCGATTAACAACAATATAATGCGTATTCGGAAGTTTTAAAAAGCTCATCAGACAGTTTGCTCTCATGCAGCTCTGGATTGATTGCGTCGTATGTTGTGCCGTTTCCTTGGAATTGAATTTTATACATGGCGAAAAAATTGGCGACTCGCAAAAAATGCCTCTCTTGGGCACCTTGGTTTAAATATTACTTTTCGGTAAATTTGATTCTTTGTCTACGTGAATGATAAAAATACCGCAAAAAGAATATATAATTGCTTTTAGTTTGGTGTAAACATTGTTCGTACGCGTTGTGTATTAACTTCGCAATAAATTAACCAAGTTTTGGGCACATAATTAAAAATCCGATAGTAGGTACTTTTAGATTATAATTTTTTCTGTCATAACATATGATAGTGAACATTTCTGTAGATTTAATTCAAAACTAGGTCATTAACTTTATTAGGAAGATGTGTAAAGTGGTCTCAAGTCCTCCTAAGTGCATCGTAATGAGCCTATGACTTTTTATTCGATGTGAAGTGACGAAGATGAATGCGATTAATTAGCATCATGTATTGCTCCCATTAAGACCGAGACAAATGTAAACGGAATATAAAGAATTCCTCTCTACCCTATATCACAATTAAATAACAAATATCCATTCGTTGAGATATGATATCTACTTGTTTGTGCTTAACTAATTAAGAATTGACTAACTAAAGATGAGCATTTAATGGATGAACACCAGAGGCCTCTTAGCGTCAAAATTAGTTAACTCTGTGCATCTGTTTTTATACTGCAGTTAGAACTCATAACAATAATCGTATGAATAAAAGAATAATAAGTTTTTTACAATTTTCCTAGCATCAAAGTGAAACAGATACGCGCCCCCCAAACAAGGGAATATTGACCTTCGACACTTATCCAAAAAATTACAATTCCTCAAGGAATGTCCCCGAAACCGATTAATTATTTCCTTCCTGCTCCACAAATCTGATTATTTTATATTTTGATTTTAGCTAAGATGATCAGTAATGATAATTATCAACGTAAGGAAAAACATCCTCACGGGAACTTTAGTAAAACCATCTCTCTATTCGTTCTCTTTAGCATGTCAATGAGCAAGTTAAACTTCCTTGCATCACCTCCTATAAGAGGATGGTTTCCCCTTTTCTATCTTAGTCGTCATCTTTTCCCCTTCCTTTTCATTTTCAATGGATTGGCCGAAGAATTCTTTTCTCAATCGCCGCGAAGGACTCTGACCGTTTTAGCAGCTTCCGATTCCGTATTCGTTCTCTTCCGTCACGCTTCCTAGCTCGCTCGGAAGCGTGACCTGGTCGTGTTTTTTTCTGTGCATAGTTTTCACTCATGCGTAATAGATCCTCGTGGCGCTTTTTCATTCATTTTTTGCGATTTCAAGTTCTTCTCGTCTCAGTCATCGCTATAAGTTGCATTTCCTTGTCGCCTTCAAACTCGACGGCTCTTGTACTAGAATTGATGATGTATATATGTTAATTTTCAGAGTATGCAGAATGCTGCGTGTTTATCACAAGTTTTATATACATTCGATTTTCAAGAATAAGCAGGAAGTATTTTCAGTTTTTTAGACCCAATATCTACTCAAAACTTCAGACTTTATTGGAAGTATTTTATACTAACACTGTTTCCATTGCTATATTAGCACGAATACAATTTATGGAAAGCTTTTTGTAATCCGAGGATGTCAAGTTTTACAGATGTTATACTGTTGCTACTATTTTCCTTCCTTCCTCAAAAACTGTTCAGGTACGTAGTTAAATTTGTCTACCTTCTCAACTGTTATAGTGTCTCAAAAAAGTTAAGTTAAGTAAGTTCAAAAAGTTTTCATTTTAGAGGACATATCCTGGATTAGGACTAGGAAGACAGATTCTGGCATATAAGGTTTGATTAATTTTTCTGTATATGATATTCAGAAAATTGTCTCGGAAGCAATGTTATGTTTATGGAAATATAACTAAAATTAAGAATGTATCAGATTCCGTGATAGCCTAGTGGGCAACGCGTTCGACTTCGGCGAAAGAGGTTCGATTCCCGGTGTGGGATCACGTTCGAAATGACCAGGTCTCTTGACGTAACGTCAAGCACTTTTAAAGATGCTAATGCTATTAAAGATTGTATCGCCTATAGAATATAAGATAACATGAATCCGTCTCTTTGACGTTTTTCAAGCAAGGAAATACGACCCTTTTGCACCTCCTTGAATATTCCGCAGCATAGACTTCATAGAGTTGTCGTACCATATTTATTTTATTAGTATTTGATCGAATAGATTACGTGAAACATGTAAACATGGTTGATTTATTGTCTCATTCCATCTATATTTAAAATTCCTTTAATATGTACGTCTTCCTTCGATAAGGAGATACCCATTGCAAATACCATGGCAGCGTTCAGTCCTCGCAGGAGATGTATCCTCTTTATGATCGTATGATCAATTGTTCCACATTTATTTCCGCCTATGGTAAGGGTAGTGAAAATTACGAGGATGGATCCATGTCTCTGCTGTTGCTCAACTATTCGCAAGGACGACGGATGAATTCCTAAGCTCATCTTCATGCCGCAATCAAACGACTGATCAAGGAAACTTCTCCATCCGAGGCCGAGTTCAAGTCTCCGCTCCCCTTTAAGTATTTTCCGTTTGAGAAAGAATACCCTCGGGAACGGATGCTTAAGTAATTATTTCTCATCGCTGTTGTTTCTAGGATGGGAAAATGGGTCAACAGATAAAACGAGTACAGGGCCTATTACAGGAGCGGGTAATTGGTATCGTACTTTTTTACGATTCCGAAGTTTCATAGATTTGCAGATTTTAATGAAGTGATAATAAGAAATGATAAGTAATAGCTAGATGAGCTTTTCTTTGGTTCAGTAAACCTCAAAATTTTTTAAACATTTACTGAATTGTACTGTTGATAATGAGGTGGCAACATTTCTTTGTTGTTTCTTAATACTTTTTATTGGCCTTTGGTTGTTTGGTTTGCGTAAACTTACTATCAGATTTATATTATTTTTGTGTGTAAATTTTTAACTTATTTTCATGTTTGGTTGTTAAATGTAGAGAAGATAGATGTCATTTTGTGTTTCAGTTCTAACTTTGTTTTCTCACTAAACAATTATCATTATTTTAATAAACATTGCTATAAATTTTAAAGAATATAATTGAAGATATTCATTGGTTGCAACGTCAGTACTTGAGGGCATCTCCGAAATTAAAAGTTCCGACCCGAAAAAATGTTCGATATTTATTAAAAAGTCGTTATTTTTTATGTATACGGGAAGTTGAAACTTTGAATCTGACTCTCCGGCTGTCTTCTTATAAATAGTAATCGTAGAATCAATGAAATTGCTGAGCTTGCTTTTTAGTATATCACATTGCGATCTCAAAAGTATGTTATTTGTATATTTACATATGCAACATTGACGTATGTATGATAATCGTTTCCTTCAATGTCGCAACATATTATGAGTTTCAGAAAAGTAGAGAAAAATCGGTGACATGTTTTAAATAAGAAATTTTATTGTTCTTTAATTCTTGCAAGGTTTCTAGATTTAGTACTGAGAGTGGGGGTGCTAATTGTCATGTATTCGTTCCTTGAAATCGTACTAGAGTCACGTTTGGACGAATTGAGAAGTGTTTTTTTTTTTGGCTGGAAAACATGCATATAACCACGTACACGAGTATTTCATAAAAATAAGAGAATCTTCAAGTCCGAAGCAGGACCATCCAAGGTCTCGAAAAACTGTACAACCCGAACGTGTCTGAGAAGGTTGCTAGGAGAGGCATAGTAGTGGTCGCGCTGGCCTTGCCAAGAATAGATCACTACATGCACTCGGAGGTTTGTGTTGAGGTCTAGCCAAAAAGAAATCCAAGGCAGAAAATTTATGCGCTAAAGGAAAAGTGAATATATTGCTTGCGATTTCAAAATCATGGGACCATAACATTTTACATTAAGAGGAAGGTAGTGATGATTAGGTAAAATATTGAACCGTGAAGGTCAAGGTCTGGTCTGAGTAGTATTGATTGGCTATGCGCCTTCTTTTCTTCGTTCTGAAAATTATCTTCTATACTATAACAACACATTGATTACATTTCAGGTTTTTTCATTAATTAATAATCTACCCAAATTCAAACCACTGATAGTATAGTGATATTGCAAGAGAACAAAATCATCAAAAATCGTCCGACACACAATATAAATTTTCGGGGTTTTGTACTCGTACGTTATTAAATTAATGACGCTTATGATACGGTTATTATTAGTTGAAAAATCTGTGGTTTTATTTTCTTTTTTCAGATTTCATTGTAATAGTAATAGCTAAATTAGTAAGCAGGGCGTAAAATTTTCTTCCGGAATATTGCACTGATTATCCTCATTCTGAGTTGTTGTCGCTTGTTTACTCTTGGTCATACTTTAATAACTATATTCTAACCTAAAAATCAATGGAGAAGAAATTTGTCGTTTTCTCTGAGACCACGATTCATTTCCGTCCGTCATCATTCTGAGATTCGAAGAGCGTAATATGATCGCTTACTCTCATTATCCCTAAATTAACAATATCTTGAATTAACGGTTACAGCACTATCTAAAATATTTGTATCATCATATTTCCCGGATATTTCGTGCATCATTGGGTTAAGCTCTGAAACCAAAGTGAAATTACTCTCGTCAAGCTGTGACATCTTACATTACAAAACACGGTAAGTAGTCGGTGTAATGAATCACGTGGAAGGTCAGTGCCGCAAGTTCCCTCGAACGTTTCTACCAATATCTCCTCGATTGTGAATAGGGCACAACGTTCTTCCTCTGTTGACGGTCTCTTCTGGAGAATCCGTCACACGCGCATCTCACGGATGCCTTCTTCCTGGACCCATCCCACCAATGGAGACCTTCCCTCCGATGCCTCCCTGAGAGGACTCGCAAGACGAAGAGAAAGAGGTTAAGAGAATGCGTTTAGGCATCCGTTCCTACACCTCCTACTCGTGGTTTCAGCCACTTGTCAGGGAGCTGCCGTCTTGACCTTCCCCCGCACCACTCTCTTCCCTTTGTCCACTACCTTTGCTTCTGTAATCGTTATCGCAATGCTACATCTTCCTTTATTTCTCCTCGCTTACTCCTCTGCCTCAAGTCTCGAGTGGTCTTTCGCCTCAAAATATCGCAAGTGAGGAATTGCTCGCGTATTTCTATCAGATTGCATTTCTGCAGTGTTTAAACAGTATACCGTATATTCTCGTTTCTAAGAGATATCTTTTTTGCGTTATTAGTGCTTTCAAAAATCGGGTGCTTCTTACAGATTTCGATTAAACTTAATGGTAGGATATACATCGAGACATGAATAACGATTCACAAGGTTTAATGAGAAATAATTTTACTAGAATAACCTCAAAGTATTACAATTCACTCAAAATTATAAATGTGGAGCAGCCAGTACGGATTCTAAATCACTAGCATGATTGGCTTGATGGATTTTGGCGTATAAATCCCGTCAANTTTAAAAAGTTATTATTATTATATATTACAGTTGCTTTTCCTTTTTCTTTTAAATTTACAATACCTGGTGTCTGTGTCTTCCCTCTTATGTTTCGGCCGCTAGTTTTCTTCCTCTATTTCATCTTCTTACTTTTTCTCTTCCCTCATTACCACCAAGATATCCTCCTCCTCGCCCCTTACTCTTTGATCTCAACACCCACGCCGCCTGCCGTCCTGAAAGTTCGCAACAAACGCCGTTTGAGAAGGGTTTGAAATTGTTCCTTCTTTAAAGAGGCCCACGTTCTCATGGAAGAGTCTGAAGTATCGTTTCTTTTAATCTTATCCTCCCACTCTTAGAATTTTTTCTCACTCACCCTTTTCCTGCCCCGTGATATTCTCCTTCGCTATTTTCTTTAGGTTTTACTGCCCTGCTTGCAAGTCGTCTTCGTTTTGCACAAGCGCTTATTTTCACCGCACTTTCTCGTTTTGATTTTAGCGAAAGCCATTCTCACCGCGTAACTTCCTCTGCTCAGTCCCATCCGCGTTTGTTTTCCTTGGTAAAGTACTTTCGGACATTGCCCGTCCATCGTTTCAGACATCTAAGAAATTGCTCACAAAGAAACCTCTAAAACATACCTCTCGGACGAGACGTTTTGATGAATCTATGGCTCGAGATATGATCTCGAACTTAATTTGCGTTTAAGTATCTCAGAAGTCGTAGAGGAAAGATATCGAGATCTGAACAAAGACACTGTAACCTCGGTGGTTTTGCTTTTACGTTTATTTATGTTGTTTTGTTTATTTTTGAAATTTATATTTTACATCGCAGATTCATTTCATCATAATTTCAGAATGTTATTGTAGTTTTCAGTGATTTCGATGAATATTGTCGACGACTCCAGGACGTTGGTTCCCTTATTTTTGTAAGTAATCCTATAGTTTTAATCAGAAAATTAGCGTTTCGATTTCATTTATCAAAGTTTCTTTAGACTGTTATGTTTAAATACTGATATTGTAGAACACGTTGGTACCTTTCCAATTTGTTAACGTGGGAAAACATATATAGTACACGTACCAATAAGGTGCTCTTAAACCAAAGATGGTGCGTTCGATGATGTCAAGATTTATTGTTGGTTTTATTTTATGATAATCTTTTCCGTCCCTCGGCAGAAAATCATAACAAAAGACAATTTAATAAAAACTTTAACTCTATCTCTAAAATATATCTAATCTTTGGAATAAAGTAAAAGTATTTTTTTTAATCTCGTGTTTTTGTTGACTCATTCATGCCTTCATTAACAAATATTTTTTTGGGCTGGAAAACATGCATATAACCACGTACACGAGTATTCCATAAAAATAAGAGAATCTTCAAGTCCGAAGCAGGACCATCCAAGGTCTCGAAAAACTGTACAACCCGAACGTGTCTGAGAAGGTTGCTAGGAGAGGCATAGTAGTGGTCGCGCTGGCCTTGCCAAGAATNTCTAATCTTTGGAATAAAGTAAAAGTATTTTTTTTAATCTCGTGTTTTTGTTGACTCATTCATGCCTTCATTAACAAATATTAAATATTTTACGTTATGGGTAAAGGATAATTTAATCGCCCGTTGTGTAATCAGTCATTTTAAATAACCACTTCATCCTAGCAATATAAATGGTATGGCGGCTAAATTATAAATGGCATTATATCAGTGAAAAATCAGGTAATCAGTAAATATTTATGTAATATAATCTTGAAGTGATAGCAGTAATACTAAATGATAATTATGCAGCTTTTCAGTTGATTCTTTCAGGCATAAAAAAAAATTTGACACTTAAAGGTTTCGAGGCCAGCGTATTTGAAAAAGGAAGAAAATCTCACCTTTTCACACAATAGGCAAACATATAGGAGTGTCAATAGCATAAGTAGATAATTCATTAAGAAAAAAAGAGGAAGAAAAACTTCGCGGCCGTCGGACGGAAGGATCCAACAAGATCACTTACCTCCTTTTTTTGATTTGCTTCCGACACTCGGAGGGTAAACATCCATTACTTTAAAAGCCTCCGTCCGCTTTCTTTCTCGGGCGCGAACTATCGCTGAAAGCGTTTGAGCACTCCTTTTCGCCTCCACTTAAGCGTCTCCTCAATATCGCGTCGCGCATTCTTCAAGGGGAACCCCCGTTAATTTGGCGCTTCTCCCGCCACTGTCTCCGACTCGTCTTCCGCCGGGAGCCCGACGTAAATAAAGCCCGGGCCAGTGCACCGTCCTCATTCCCGGAGTTGCACGGCGCTTAAAGGCGCCAGAATAAGCTTGGAGTAAACGCCAACATTCTTGCAATGGGGAGGAAAGAGAAATCCCGCCGCTTCTTAGCTCTCCTTTAGGACGGGGTCGAATCGAGCTGTGCGTCTCGCTGCCGTTCTGGCGCTAATTCTTCCGCCTTCTCTTGCGACATCAGGGAGCTTAGTTCGTGTCCCCGGAGAGCACGTTCTATGCGGGGAGAAATCTTTTTCTTTCATTTACATCGCACTTACTAATGAATAATGATGGTGTTGGTACTCCTGAGAAGTTATAGTTCTTGACCTTGGTGGCTACTAGAGTCTATTATACTTATCTTCCCGGCTGAGGAAGAAATATTACGTCTTTTAGGGCGCGGAGAGAGAGAGATCAGATTAGTAAATTTAATTCCACCTTTCATGTAATTAGCTATTGGTTAGATCTAGTCTATTAACTTTTCATCATTCAGTTCGAACTATTATTAGAACTGTTTTTATGAGTTTTTCGCAGGTTAAAATTGTGAGAGACATTGCTAGATCATAATTCGAGCTTCGAATTCATGAACGTCAATTCCAGCTTAGGATTCCTATTATCATTCGTTATTTAAAGGAACATTTCATACACATACCATTAAAATTCTGATTATGTAATTAATTGGCATTTTGAATGTATTTATCCTACGAGGGAAAGGATAAGGTTGTTATCTTTGCGCAATGAGATGTGCGCCTAAAATCTAAGGATAAACAGATATGAAAAGTAGTGACATGACTGGGATTCGAACCCAGGTCTCCCACGTTCCGGGCAGGTATTCCCGTAACAGTGTGGAAGAGACGCGGCATGGTAGGACGCGGCTATCCTGCCCGGAAAGTGGGATACCAGTGTTTTAGTCCCAGTCATGTCGCTATATTTCACATTTGTTTATCCTTGTATTTATCCTGGTATATATTCCTTAAGTTTGATAGCTTTCCTTTCTATCTCTTTCTTTGCTCCTTTTTGCGTCAATGCAACATTTCTTCTCTCAATAATTCTCCCATCTTATTTTCCTTGTTTATTTCCGTACTTAGCAATTTTCTCCCGTGGAACAATATCTCTCTCTTCAATCTTTCTGACGGCGCGAAGTACGTTTTTCTCCGTCGCCGACGCTTCAAATGAGCGTAAACGTGTCCGCAAATCTGTCATACGCATCTCATTGTTGTTTGCGTTTTAAGAAAGGGTTTCTAACTTAAGGGATGGAAAACACGGGCCTGTCTCGTTCTAAATAAAGACATCGCCCTCTTCCTCCTTGACCAGGTTAGTTATTTTCGCGGAAGATGATGATGGCCGTTAAAGCGCTATCTTTTCGGGGAAGAGAAAAAAATGATAGAGTCGGAGATTAATTCGGGACGATTAAGCGTTCGGACACGCGGCGACCACCGTTGGAAATCCCGGGCATCAATCAAACTCCCCGGCAATTAAATTTACGGTAAAATTTCCTTCTGGGAAATTAACGACGTTACGTTTGTGCTACCACGGAATGCGTTCCCCGCTTGTGGCGAAGGTTTTCATTCTCGTAATGATGTAGTACTTCAGCATGCAGCGTCGAAAAATTTTGTTTGTTTTCGAAGAGAGGAAATGCTAAGAGAATCATGGGAATTGCAAGATATGATCTATATAATTCTCAGTCCTTCCTAAAGCGGGTAGGGTGTAAGGAAAGGACTTCAAAATGTCACCGAATTACAGTATTTTTTTAGTTTATAGAAAGAATTTGTAGTAGACAAATTCACTCTTTCCTTTCAAATTGAATACGCATAATTTTTACTTTTTTAAGTTCAATTTGTGAATATTTGAATGATTAAGAATACGAATGAAAGTTCTAAAATATTGTAATCAATCTTGAGTAAGTTTATCCCATTAGGACAGATGTTGTTTAAGAAGGATGCAAATTTCAAAAAAGTTAATCCCACGTCAAATTTTAAGCCTCTAAGATCATTAGTGAATTACAATTAATTAATTAATCTACGAATTTGGGTCTGCATTAACGATGTTGCACGAAAGATAAAGAAAATCTGCAGATGGCTCGTTCTGCGTGTATTCAATATCCATCAGAAATTATTATTATAATTGAGAAAACTGCAATATGGAACCTACTCCATAAATTTATAATATAAGGTTTCCCTTTCGATGTCCACTTAAAAAAAAACTTAATGTCCAAAATCTGTTATCTCTTCAAAATTAAATTCGAACTAAGATATACGCGAAGAAATTTTTATACCTAGTATACATAATTTGGAACTTATTGTCCTCGCGGATAATTTATTATTTTATTTATTTTTCTTTAAATAACTGCTATTTTGTTGCAGTTTTAATAGTACGACTAATAAGCGTACTTTCGTATGACAGCCACGAACATGACTGAGAGCAGTGGACGAAAGATAATTATTTTCCTATCCTGTACCAGAAGACAAATAAAATATTCTCCAATAACCAAGATATGGTTGCAGCAACCATTTTGTTATTACGTAATTTAAATCGACCTCTTCTGGAAACGCACGGACGTCCATCTCCGCTTTTCCATTCATCCATCCTCAGCGCCACATCAGCTTTTTTCTTAATTATTGGTGTTTGCCTAATACCAGCTCCGACTCTATCTTCGTCACGCTTTATGGTCGCCGCGTTTATTTCTTTCTCTCTCCAACGAAAGAAATTTAATTCCCTTTTTCTCTTCCCTCTCTCCCTCTGCGCCCATTTTTCTCTCGGCTCGAAAAGATGCTGATGTAATCTGTTATTTCCCCTAAGGGTTCTTTCTCCTCTTTCGCCATCAGAAGGGCGGTCCCCTCACGAGGGCATCGCGTGCGTGAGGGTGCCCAATCGTGTGTATTTGGCCACCTCTCCTGCATTTTCATGCGCCCTGCACCGCCTTGTAGCAAAACTCTCTCTCCTTTTCCTCTCTCTCGTCCTTTTTCGTCGAAAATAAATACCCTCCATCATGTCGCCACGCCTTGGCGAATCCTTTATCTCACGGTGTATTTTTAGCGCCTTCTCCTTCCCGGTATAGGTGGCGCTTCTGTCTTTTCGTCTTCACGTTTTATGATGACGATATCTTTCCAAGTAGGCCTCGGATAAAAAGTCAATCATGTCGTTCTGTGCTCACACATACACACCTGAAATGTGACGCTGTTTTCGTCCACTTTCCCATGCTTTGGCGTTCCTATTCTCTAAAGTCATCATCTCTCCAGCCAGTACGTCT
This sequence comes from Ladona fulva, assembly GCA_000376725.2. Lineage (NCBI taxonomy): Eukaryota > Metazoa > Arthropoda > Insecta > Odonata > Libellulidae > Ladona > Ladona fulva. The sequence continues at coordinate 1,263,366 of KZ308360.1, read as the reverse complement.
CTAACAGCTGTATGAAGTTCATCCTCTCCGCCATCAGATACCAAGACCTTTGGGTAGGGCCTCCGGATAGCCATGTGGGTAACGCGTTCGACTTAGGTGAAAGCGGTCCGGGGTTCGATTCCCGGTAGAGGCTCATGTGCGATATGACCATAGCTGTCTAAGCAATTTTAAAATTATCATCCTTTCAAGAGGCTTCGGCTCTTAATTGGCAAGTTGAGTAGTTAGGTAGTTTACCTTTGCTTTCCCACACTTAAGTAACACACAATAATTCTAAGGATAACACTTTTCATGGCCTTCGATAAGGAGTCACCAAAATGAATGCCATTCTCCATCACCAATAATTCCTCAATATCAGTCGTAATGTCGCAGTAACGAGAAAGAATGGATCATAAGTAAATTAAAGGTATACTTCCTTTCTTGGACCTCCATTTGAAAATATTCTAGTCATCAATATGCCCCAACTACACATCTCTAAAACCATAATGATTCCTTGCGTTATAAATTTCTTATTGCTCAAAAAGTGATCACCTCTTCAACTGTGAAAGCCTAGAAAACTATTCACTCGATCTGGATTCCTTTGTTGAAATACTTCAGTCTTTTATTTTCTAGGTATGCTGCACGTTTATGAAATTTACGAAATGAAGTAGAAGCTCCAGATCCGGCTCGTCAAGCTCTTACTCGTGAAATTACTCACTTGGCCATTCTCTTCAAAAAAGGGAAGAAAGCTGTCCTATGCTATGAATTTCAGTGTGTCCTATATTATGAATTATTAAGTAGGATTTGATTCGATGTTCGTAAGATTTCCATTATTACTCAGCAGAAATTAAGAAATTGAAATTTAATCCGCGATAAAAGTTGGAAACACCTAAATATGTCTATACCCTCAGAACTAGTTATTTTTCTCGAGTATTTTCCTCACAGCTAAAATAAATCTGCCATCCGCACCGTCAGGGATCTATGTATTTTTCGGTATGTTTATTCTGGAAGATGAGAAACCTCGCCATAAAACCTCTCATAAATAGATCCCAAGAAGCTCATTTTGGAAGATGATGCTACTGTGAAAACTATAAGAAAAACATAGGTTCATCATCTTTTATGAAATAGCTATAATCTATATAAATTTATGCACAGCTATAACTTGTAGAATATTATATCTGTTTTAAAATTTAAATAGCATCAGAATTTTTATTACATATTTTTATTAACAATTTATGAAGAAAAAATTATTTATTTGCCCTTGTTTATTCTAATAGATGAAATCTATCATGTGTCTAAAATTTTTCAGATAAGAGTTATCCAAGTAACACATTCCCTTTCGCCATACCATTATTCTGAAAATAACTATTTGTAAAATCTGTTTTTTTCACACCTAGGTCTATAGAGAAAGTATCTGATTCTATCCTTTGTTGGAGGCCTTTTCTGAGCTTCTTCAGTTCGTTCAGAGGATAATTACGTCTTTTATTAATACCAGTTTCGAATTCCCAGCGGAAACGTTTTCATTAGTTCCTCCATACTTCATCTTTTGGAACCTGTGAAAGTTACGTCGCGTAACGAGCACTATGATCTTTTTCGGAAAATTGTGGAAGTAGCAACCCTTGGACAATTTCCGCTACCTCTTTCTCCTCTGAGAAATGTCTCGAAAGGCTCTATCGGAGATTCGTTTTCCGTCCCCTGCGAGGATTTGCCGTTTGCTCGCCCAGAGCTTCACCGGGATTAATTTTACGGAATCTAGCGAGGCACTTTCTTCTCTCGGATACTTGCCCTAATTGGTTTAATTCGCACGTGATTTTTGCCGTTTTCTCGACTCCTTTCTCTTCAGTTTCTTTCGTCTTCTTTCTGCTCGAGCGCTTTCGAAGATGAAGCCATCTCGGTGGCAAATTCTCTAATATCCTCGCGTCCCCACGATATTTCTCGCACGAACTTCTTCTCTTTCCTTCTCATTTTTCCTTTTCCACTCCACCTCTGGACTTTCTCCATCAACGATGCTCGGCTGACGTCTTCTAAAGAGGATGGAGCTTAACTTTTCGTTTTCTCCCATGATACGTGCAAAAGCAATTCACTATCACCCATTTCCATGGGCGCCTTTCCGAATTTTATGGCAAATAGCAATTTTTGTAAGTCGTGGTTCTTTATTTTTTCGGTCGGTCGTCAGTGTTTTTGATTGAATCTTGAAAATCCTCCATGTATCCCGTACCTAACAGTCGACTTTAATTCTGATTTTCGTGTACGTAGTGGCGAAAATTTCTAGTCTTCTCCAATTGCCCGTATTTATTCTCTTAAATATGACAGCTTGATAACGTTACTGGACTTTTTAGAAATTGAATAATAATAAATTCTCTAATGGAAACAACTTAACCCCGATTACATCCATTTTAATAGTTATTACAAACACACAATCAACAAACATCGGAAAAATCCGGTTAGCCGGGATTCGAACCCGGGGCCTTAGTGTTGGAACGCTAGCACGCTAACCACTCCGAAACCTAGGCCGGTGTTGATAGATTAAAGATTGAGGAAAGGTGTATCTATTTTGTATGTTATAGCCGTGCGGCTGAATCTCAAGGAATAACAAGTTTGAAAATTAGCGATGTGACTGGGACTCCAACCCAGGTCTTCCACTTTCCGGTTGGTAGATTATTTTACTAGTTCTTTGGTTTGAAACAAATATAAAAAAAACAGTGTATCTGGGTGATGATTACCTTGATTTTACGGTGTTTGGGCCGTCTCTTGGTTTCTAGGGCGAATGATCCGCATGCCATTAAAAACAGTACTACACTAATGCAGAAGAGGGAAACCATTTTTCATTGGAATTCCAAATTTACCATTTGAATGCATGAGATAGGCCACATGTAAAATCAACTGGCTGCTATTTAGTAACGTGTTGCCTACATTCAAACAGTCTAACATCGAAATTGTACTCTTGAACCCCGCTAATCCGAACTAATTGGTACCGGACGCTGCTCGGATTACGAAATTTTTGGATTATCCGAAAATTTGCATTGTTAAAGTATAAATTCGTTCACACTGCTGTATTTCGTATATTGATACAGTATTTCATACATTTTTGTACTATGAATAATATTGTATAACGTAATTTTAAAACCGTACTGTACAATTTCTATAGTCAAATATCGTATGCTTGTACCATACGTACAGTTACTGTACCAAGAGTAGTTTTTCTATGCCTTTACTTTGATTTTGTTTCGTTTATACCTTAAATTCAGCCATAGAATAAATTTCAAAGTTTTCCGAAAATTCTGTTTGGATTACCGATGTTCAGATTAGCGGGATTAGTGTATATGAGAATATGGATTCATACGCTGTTCGAACAAATAATATGAAATATATTCTTTTTAAATTTCGCTCGGCAGAATTAGCAAGACTGGGAACGGTATTTGTAATAAGAGTATTAGTTTCAGAAAGTGACTGAAAAACCGCAGCGAATGACCAGAAAGGCCACGTTTGGCCTGAAGGCCCGAGGTTTTCCGTCTCTGCGCCAGGACATACAAGCTATCATAAGAGTAGGTCCTAATCGGCAGATATTCCGGAAGGTTCAAATTTCCCACTCAGAGGAGAACAAGAGAGGTTTCTCTACACTAAATCTGGAGCCTCCCAGAATTCCGGGTGTGATGGCAACAATGACGGTGGCTCATCCTATTTGAAAAACTTTGATGCTGTTGAAGTGCCGATACTATAGTGCTCGTATTATTTGTTGTATTCAAAGAATCTCAATATTTTCGGCCTCTTTTCATTGGTGATACTCATCTCTAAAGCAGGACCTCTTCTTCGGCGGGAACCACCTCTCGCTCATCCTCTTCCAACTGAAATCGTCCCATTCTCGATAATGGCCTTCTCATGTATGCATAGATTGGTTCACAAAGTTAAATAACCCTGTCCGGATTCCATAGGCCCAATAAAATGATATATGAGGGTCGGCGATTTAAACTCGGGCGATTTAGTTTAATTTCCCTAATAGAGGATCGGATTCTTGTTTTCTCAAGAAATATATATCTCGGAGGCGGGGGAGCTATTTTTCCCCAATCTGCGGAGATCTTTAAAGGGAAATACAACCCTCATCCATGCGAGTCCATTATAACGGATTTTTAAAGTCTTTCGGCGAAATTTGCGTCTCGGCGGCGTTTTCCGCTCAGCGGCTTATTTACGACTTTTTTCGCTCAAGTATTCGGAATTTTTCGAGGCCTATAAGCTATGCCGATCTGGATATCGAGCGAACGTGTTTATCATGAAAAAAGTTGTTTTTTAACGGGTATCCGAAAATTTCGGAATGGAATCTAGATTCTCGTACGTGAAGATTCTCATATCCATCTTCGTCCTTGGTTCTGGAAGATTCGGGGTAACTGTGGCCTAATTACATATACACATATAAAGTATGCCAAACTTCTTGAGAGAGAGCACTTTATTTGCGTAGCACAACTCCTATCTACCATTCTTGTTATTCCTCAATATTTTCCAAACCAAGCTTACATTTTTCGCTTCAGATGTAAACCTCATATTTTCATACATTCTCCCTAACCAAGTTAAGTCAAATAAGACTCTTATCTTTTCCATCTTGTCAAACCATCCTTTTATTGGTCTTACCCTCTCTTTAACAACACTGGTATTCTCACCATATGATATTTCTGTCTCTGTGCTTCCGAGCATCAACGCTTCTATAACTCTACATTCATTCATTACCAAGTTATTATTGGCAAGAGATAGAAGGATAAATATTATCTTATTAATTACTGTTATATTATTATATATTATGATTATGATATAAACAATAGCGATTACATTAAAATAAATGCAATTATATGCAATTTACTTAGTGTCAGTTTACTCTATACTTACTAAAGGAGCTTTATCACCTCTTAACGCATGGCGTTAATTTCTTCTTTTTCCTTATCTTTCTTTAACAGTGACGAAATGATCTAAAAGATTTAATCTCAAACCATTTTCTGTGTAAATAACTAAAACAATTCTTAATGTAGAACCCACAAATTATTCGACTACTAAGCTATAGATATTACGTAGAGAGTCGTTAATTATTTCATATTAATTTCTCCGTTATAACTCGCATTACCAGCCATATTTCAGCTTCTTCGAGCGCTAATATTAAATAATAATATTTCAGTACAAATTTTTATTTTTAATTTTCTTTTAAATATTTGATTGCATGTGAATAACAAAACTATTAATTGCAAAACTAGGATGGAGAGTAATATGTCTGTCGTGTGCAATTTTAAAGGAAGGAAGGATACTCATCAACGTTATTTGTTGAGCTCTCTTCATATATCTTTGTTTCTATCTATGGCAAGAGATTACAACAAAGTACACTCCACAGTTCCTACTGAAGAGTTTCTCAGCTGTATTATATGTTCCTTTGACATATTTGCACTTGTCTATATTTATATAGATATTCCTTATAGATTTATATAGGAAAAATATACAGTGGTACTTTGATCTAAGAACTTGATTAGTGCCAGTTAGAAGTCCGTAACTAGAGAAGTTTGTATCTCGAAACCCAGTTTTCCATTCTTTCTTTTTCTTCGGTTCGTTTCTCGAAATTAAATTCGAATCTATTGGTCAAAATGGAGGAAGAAAAAAGTTCGTTTGTCGTGAACTTTCCATGTCGAGAAGTACGTACGTAGATCGTTCGAAACGTTCAGTCTAGGTACCTCTTACCAGTTGCTCTAAAAAAGAGGAATTCCCGGCGAATAAAAACAAAACGAGATGCCAGTAGAACTCTAGGAAAAGAGCGCAAAGGAATTAGAGAGGAACGACAAAGCGAAGTTGAAAAAAGAATTCGCCGGAAAGTCGCAAGGGGCTTTGTGGTTCGAAAATAGGCCTTGAAGAGAATTTTACGACGGTTTTGACTCCTCTAAAAATGGAAGAAAGAAAATGTGCAATTTCGAATCGAAGCTTATCTTCTGTGCACGATGTGGTCCCCTGTATTATCATTAACAGAGATATTTACCACGCACTTTTAAATTTTTTATAAAGAATTGTTAAGGAGCAGAATTCCGCAAGGAATGATCTGTTTTGAAAGTTATAAAAATGTGGGGAGAACTTGTTTCAAGGCGATAAATCAGGAGAGCCTTAAAATTTTAAACAGAGGAAATAAATCTCACATCCCTGGCACATTTGTGAGCAATAACGCGAAAAAGTTACGTTGGTTTAACTTAGGTCGATCGGTGAAACAAGGAAAATATGTACATTTGTACCTTTTGAAAGGTGGTATGCATGCAATATTTTGAAAATATCTATGAATGGAGGACTACTGTAATTGTAAGAAATATTGTGAAAAATTATTATGCTGTCTAGAGTTAGGTATTAATCGTTCCTTGTGCTTTATACTAATTGACGAATGCCGATAGGGGACAGCTTGACAACCCATTGAGCCATAACATATCTCAGGTCGATCGGGTATTTATTATTCGGTTGATCGCGGCTTATCATCGAGAAAATTCTGCATTTAGAAACGATTTTCTGTACTTTTATTATTTAACTTATAACTATACTCTCCTCTACGTATAATTCAAATGACTCTACATCTGTTGGTAAAAAATACAGAAGAATGATCGGCTATTATTCATTTTGGAAAATACGACTATTATTCATTTTGGAAAATACGACTATTATTCATTTTGGTTTCATTAACTAGCTACCCCATTTCGATCGTGGCAGGTGATAAGTTGACAAGGCCTGCCATTTAACAATATAGACGATATGAATAGCATATAACCAACAACGTCTAAAAAAAAGAAAGGCATCTCAAACAGTCTACGTCGTCATCATCGTTAATGTGCCTTCCTTGCGAGCTATGAGGACAGAGGCGGTGGTGGGTGTTTAAAGCCGCAGTCACCGCTCGCTTTGCCCTGGAAGTTTTCATAAAACCGGTGCTGCTTTGTAAGATATCTGAATTGTTATAGAGAATCCATGTGGAAAGTGGAAGACTTGGGTTCGATCGTAGTTCCGACTTTGTCACTTCCGTACATTCGTAAGTTAATCTAATCTAATTAATAAGTAAGGCAAAGAGAGAGCCAAGGAAGTCCACCTTCGCCCCTCTCCCTCTGCGTATCCCTTTACCACCAAAACAACCATGTTTATGCCTTCCTCTTTGTCTATCCCTCGCATATTTTCCTCTCTAGTACCTTCCTGAGGACGCAGTCCTCAAAGCTATTCCTTTCTTCTTCTTCTGTGCACCTTCTTTCCTTTTTCTCTTTCCTCCCCTCCTTCTTCGCTTCCTCTTCCTCCGTCCGCCGAGCAGGCGAGACCATTTCGTTTTGGCATTGGCGCCAGGCAGCACGTAAACTCCCCCAACCTCTTCTTCTCTCTTCCCACCTAATTCCTCCCTTTACTCTCTGCCCCGATAATCTCATAATCATCCTCAAAATTCCCACCTCGCCAATCTTTTCTTCTTCGGTCTCCTATTTATCCTTTTTCCGCCACATGTCTCTCCTGTCCAGTGCAGAAGTCCTTTCTTCCATCAGACGCCTTCTGTTGTCCTCTAACCACGGAAATTTACCCAAAAATATTCCGGGACTTTCGATTTCTTCGGCGCCGGGATTTCGATAAGTTTTTGTTCCGAACTTGGGCCTATTGTCAGGGGTCTTATTTTTCTACAAAAGTCTATAATTATTATTTTTATTCTAATTAAAGGCATAACCTTACGCCATTCTTTCCGATCCTTTCCGTTATCCCTCTATTTCTCTCATTTCGTGAAAAGATTAGCAAGTCATTTGTTTTATAACATTTTAACTTGAAAAATCTGGGTTGACCTCTCATTTCTTTCCCCACGATGTTCCTCAAACATAATTGTATAATAGCTCATTATGTCTTATCAAATAACCAATTATTTTGTCTTTCTTCATAATACTCTTTCTTTAATACTTCTTTTGTAAGAAATATAGCAAGCAACTGTGGTGCAAAATCAATTTAAATATCGTGATTATTCTCTTTAAGTGGTAAATTAATACCGAGATTGTATCGTGTTAATTATCACTTCGTTTCCGCGCTCCATGACATATTAAATAGGGATTGTGTGGAAGAATTCATAACACAGTACTGCTAGCGAGTGACCCTACTAACGAAGAGTTTAATTTTTTTTTTCATGTAACTAATATTTTGGTGGGTTTATGAACGTGTATGCGTGCGGAGGGAAACAAAATGACCGTGATACATTGGATGCTGCACATTATTTTTTACCAGGACAAAAGGATGATAGTTTATGACGGTATGTAATAACTGAAAACTCCAAGGTAAATCGAAGGTGTTTTTCTTTCGTCTTCCATTCGCTATCATGTATCTCCTACCTATCATTCTCTATTTAGACGCAATTCGAGAGCTACCTCGATGAGAATTTGCAGGGGCAGAATTCAGCAAAGCAGAGGCCCTAGATATAAGTACCTCTTCGACGCCCCACCAATAGATTATTCATATTATAAACAACAAAGCCTTCTTTATTGCCTCAATGGCGAGGCTCTCAGCTTTCGTCTAGTGCGCCGAATGGCAAATCCGTCCCAAAGAATTCGGTAGATGGTCGGGCGAGATGCATTCTCGAACGAGTGGCGCTTCAGAGAATTGGTGGAGACAAAGTCATCTTCTTCCCCTTTCTGTGTTGCAACTGTTTGTCTCGCCTCCGTCGCGTTCTATCTTCCACAGTTTCTTCCGTCTGCTCCCTTTCTCACCACGGATTCTTTGCCAAAATACTTTTTTGCCGTCTATTCCCGACTTTTACATTCCTTTACTATGCCTCAGTAATTGCTCATTTTATCTTAGCCGGTGTTTATTCTATCCTTTTCTTAATTGTTTACCTCTTGATTTTTGTCCTCCGATAAATAATTTTATTATTCGATGATGCTGTATTGAATTCATATTTCATATTATATTATTATTTTATCATTGTGGCAATTAATTTATCGTATAATTTTTTATTATCATCGTCATCAAATCTCCTCTATTACCGTTTGACTTAGTATAACATGGCAGCATTTTTTGCATGCAATATATAACCATACAATTATAAAATAAAACACGCTACATTAACACATAATATCATATAGTAATCGGCTTATTGAGTATTTTGCATTACATATATATCAAAATAGATTTACATCAAACTTTATATCAATTAATTAACCATATAGTGCACTCAATTGAATGGTAAACATAGATATTAAGGAAAGGTGTAGATATTTTGCTGGCTGAACTCCAAGGGATAACAAGTGCGAAAAATAGCGAAATGACTGTGACTCGAACCCAGGTTTCCCACTTTCCGGGCAGGTATTCTAACCACTGAACTACCATGCCGCGTCTCTTCCACACTGTTAAGGGAATGCTTTGGTATAAAATGTGGCATTCACATGACCCAGTCATTTCGCTATTTTTCACACTTGTTAATCCTAGGGAAACATAGATATTTTTTATAAATACATTAAATTATAAGAAAGAGTACGATTTTACATTTAGGAAGATCTACGGTTTTTACGGCTTTGTCATTTCTTTTTTGTTCCACAACTCTCACGGGCACTTCTTATGATTTTTACATTGTAGATTTGAACTGATAGGTGAATGGAAGGGCGAACATTTTCTGATAGGACCCCTCCGAAAGTTGGGTATTTCTGCTCCTATGATTAGGTTGAATATTGGTAAAATGTTTCTTTGGATGTACCAAACAAACTTCACGCACGCTGTTTCATACGATAATTCAATTAAATATTTAAATAAACGTATAAACTTATGTGAAAAATAATGAAATAAAGAATTATACACTATCATCTATTTGTTGGTGGTGTAATGAAAGGAAAGAAAAATGGAACACGACTGCGTTAATGACCTAGGATTTAAAAATACTCCGTAAGTCGAAAGGCGGCAGATGGAACTCGTGTTTGGAGGCAAATGAGGTTTCGGATTACAGATTTCTAGGAATTACCAAATGCGCATTTGGAAAACATTGTCACCACTCTCAATGGTTCCACAGTGGGAGAAATTGATTATTCGGAACTTCCCGTTTGCCTCCAAACGCGATTTCCATTCGCTGCATTATTTAAACCCCTCAGCTGGTGCAATGCCGAAGTGGTACAGATTTTACACACTAATCGGAGAGACGTATGAAGAAAGTAAAATAATCTTCAGAGAATAATGGAAAGAGCTCAATCCGTAGTAGCATAAGTAGTAGTATTGTTAAAAGTGTTTCGACAATTATCGTAAGGTCATTTAGCACATGTGAGCTCCCACTGGGAATCGAACCCGGGACCGCTTCCATGAACGGCGAACGCACAGCCCACTTGGCTATCCAGAGCCCGAGCTCACTCCGTTTTTCTAATACAAAATGTCCCGTTTTCAACTCGGGGTACGGTCAGCCATATATAAGGCAATTAAACTCGATTCGTTTCGTTTCAAACGCACCGCATCAAGGTCGGTCCCACACAAAGTCGCATGTGCTAGTAATCCTCCTAGGGCGCGACGAGACATTGACCTGGATAATGAAACGACCCTTCGGCTTCCGTACGATCTCTCCCCAACTTCCCTGGAAATGAAAGGGATCTCGAGTCGTAAGGGAATTGGGAGCGAGGGAAAGGGAGCGGTGACGAATCGAAGTCTCCCGACAGCCGCACCTATCCGATGGGATGCAAAGATTCCATTTCACGAATTCCTCTCCTTTCTCTTAATTGGAAGGCCGCCTAATATTGGTGGGAAGAGAGCACGTCACAGGCCGCATTATCGGTGGATAGGGATCTATTCCGTTCTCATCGGAGGAGCTCGTCGGAATGAAAGTCTCTGCGGAGTGTTTTCACGATGCGTTCGGAGGACGTGCTCGGAAATTTGGAGGAAATGGAATAAAAGAAAGGTGGGGGTGGATGAGCTCTTTTAAGCCGTGTGGGAAACGGTGCTTCTTTTTCCTCGTGTGCTCGGAATGCCGTAGCGCAGGAGCTTCGCTAGGCTGGTGAATGACTTCTGACAAATAATTATAACAAATCGTCTTTATTTGGGAGATGTTGAGACTAAAGGTGTCGTCTTCCATCTCATATTCAATACAATTAATAATAATAATTTTCAGAGAATAATAATTTTTTCAAAGAATAATAATTTTCAGAGAACAATAATTTCAGTAAATAATAATTTTAAAAGAGGAAAATGAGAAGGAATGTGGAAAAATGTTTTTACGAGTTCAGAAACACCCACTTATGAAGGCGTTTTTCATGTACCCCTAGGATGGGGTACGAGAAAAACCTGCCCAACCCACCCATTAGTAATAGCTAAAAGATGCGAAAGAACATTACTAGAACAATATGTACATAATAGACACACAGAAAATATGCAGTTGATAAATACATAAAGTGGTACTGAATCAATTATGCATAATTATAAATGTAAATAACTTATGTTTCTAACAACATTTTTACTCGTGCTGTTTGGTCAAAAGTGTCAATCAATTTGCCGTGTCACGACGTCTTATTATAGCTGTAATTTGGTGAAGTATTGCGCTACTTAATGTTTTTTTATTAACGTTTCGGAATTTAGTCCCTTTTATATGCCAGTGTATTTGTATTTATAATTAGTTACAGGGTTATACCTAAGTGTGTAGTCATTTGTACAGGTGACAATGAATAAAGGTTTATATATGGATGGAATACTTGATCAGGTCATCATTGGTTTTCTGCCAAATGGCAGGTCCTGGGCGTAATTGGCTTTAAAATAATTTTCTTCCCAAGGCTTTAGCTTTAAATTTCGCGTATCCTTCTCTTCCTTTTACTTCATCCAAAAGCTTTCTTCTTCTTCTCCCTCTCTTCATCTTTCCTTCCACCGCTCCCTCTACTGCCATTTTTAATAGTCCTTCATGCCTTAGGAAGTGTCCTATCCAGTTTCTCTGCCGTTTCTTAATAATACCCATCAAAATTCTGTCTTCTCCCACGCGCTGCAGGACCTCCTCATTTCTTACTCTATCACTCCAAATTATACCTTCCATTTTTCTCCATGTCCATGTTTCAAACGCCTCTATTCTCTTCCTGTCCGCTTTCCTAATCATCCACGTTTCAGATCCATACAAAAACACATTCCAAACATAGCATTTCATGAACCTCTTTTTCAATTTCATATCCAACTTGCTTGTCAATAACCTTTTCATCTTGATGAATGACGTCTTTGCCATTCCTACTCTTTCTTTAATTTCTTTTAAGCATTTCCAGTCACTTTCCACTACACAACCAAGATACTTGAATCTCTCCACCAAAACCAATCCTATTCTTTCTTCACATCCTATCTTCATGGTCTTTGTTTTTTCCCTTGTTTATCTTCATTCCGTATCTTTCACACCCTACATTAATTCTGTCCATTTACTAATAATACATAATACTCCTTACCTGATCGTTGCACTTGATCAGGTAAGGAGTATTAAAAATATATCGGCAGTCAGAAATTCTCGTTATTTTGGATTTTTCTTTTTGTCTTTGCCATAAATTGATTGTCTTTTAATGGCAGAGTATTTTAGCCGAGTGCCTATTTGAACCTTTAGTTCTCCACCATTATCTAACGAAAACTTTGGAGCGGGAATGAAGCTTACTAGGCAATATGAGTAGTGAGGTACTTGAGGTAGTTAGCTCTTGCTGTCCCCTCTGGGCCAAAGCACGATGAGCAGAATTCCACGTACATACAGCGCTGTGATAGCATAATAACACTTTTTATAGCATTCGATAAGGGGTAGGCAAAGTGAATACCATAATTTAGCATCACTCATACCTCGATAGTTTTATATCGTCGTAGCTATGAACGTGAATGACACAAGACAAGAAGACTAGAAAGACATATTTTTCCATATTGTAGTAAAAGATAAACGGAAAATATTCTATTCATCTAGGTATGGTAGTAGGAACCGTTTTTTGTCGGATAAGTCTAACTTGATTTTTACTGAGGCACATTTTACTCTCGTTTAAGAGATGCCTGAACCGTAAGACAATGCGCCTTCACGTAGCCGTTCACGGAATAGTAAGGATACATTTTGGAGATTGGCCGGTATGCGAGAGTATCCAAAATGTCCATCCCCGGGCAAGGACGTTGAGACCGGTGCCAAAACAATTTGCCAAAGTCCTCTCTCCATTGTTTCTTTTCTCCCCCCCCGCTACGATGTTTTTGCGCGGAACTTCGCAAGACTTGATAAAGCAGGTCATCTCGCTCGCGGCGATACAAGCAAATGAGATGTTTTCGTTACTTAATCTTCCTCATGACCTATTTGCGCGATCGAAACCCTCGCCATCGACTTCGATTTCTCGAAATCCAATTCGACTATCGCGTCCAATTTGATCCCCGCGCTTGCGTTGCTACGGCCGTGGGACTACTGGAAAGGTTCAGACCCCATTAACTGTCGCGAGAGCTGGCGAGAAGTTTATTTTGACGAGGATCTCTTTCACTAAATGCCTCCCATGTAAATTATAAGGATGTCCGGAGCTTTCCAGGGAAATCAGCCTCCCAACGATTCCCGTCCGCCTGTCCATTTGAAATTACTTCCAATCGATGCCAATCTTGGAATTTCGCGCTGTTACCCAGGAACAGGCATTTCCGCTTCTAGTTTTCTAGGTTTTAAATTTTTTTTGATTGTTTAGAAATCCTATTATTAGAGGACTCATCAGAGCTCGGTTAAAGAAAAAAAATGGCTTGAGAGAAAGGGAATGTCTTAAGTTGATTGTTAATGTGGGTATGTATTTGTTGTGTGCTGTTGATTGTTGTGTTAATCTAGAGATAAAAAATGCGATAAATGAAAATAGGTCGCATTAACTTCCCCATTGGATGGAAACAGATTCTATCAAATTCGAAATTAATCCAAGGAAGATAATTACATTATTAAGATACAACAACTGAAAAAAATTTTATTGAAGTTATGAATGTACCATTTATATGGATTAATTTAAGAAGAATGGTTAATTGCATACGTGATGCAATAAGGGTTTTTTTGTGCTCTTGCTGTCCACACGTATGATTTGAGTGGTAAACGTCCACGTAATTGCAATAGTGGATAAGGAATGGTCTAAATAAATGCGCCATCAATCAGCGCCATTCATACCTCAGTAGCTTGCACAATCACGAAGAAGATTGGGACAAAGATAGAATAAAAGTAATCGAAAGAGAGATATGTTTTTCTATCCTGAGCCAAGCAGCAAATGGAAATTATTCGTGACGTTAAAAATGCTGGGATATGCATCCCTCTCAATACGAATCAACCGTCTTAAATTCTATCCAGAAATGTTTTATACTTCCATCTTTCGAAACAATATTACGGTTAAAAGAATTAATGTAATGATAATCCCAGGTAATAGGGATATGTCATCTTCTCATAGAACTATTCGTAGAACGAAATAGAACTGATCCGCAGCATTGGGCACACAATAGCGAAGTTCGTGTGAGAACTTAGAAACTGATTAGGTCACGTTTTGAAACAAAAACGGCGCGATAACAGCGAGTCAATAAAGGCCGGAGTGGATCCCGTCACGTCACTAGATAAATCGAGCAGTGTCGCGTTGGATAGTGGTGGCGCAAATTGGTTCCGCGGATGGATTAATGGCTCTGAAGCTGTAAATTCCCAAACGGAATGAAGGACGAGTTTTTTTCTCCTGCGCGAAAAGTTTCTCTGACAACCACCTTCGTTTGGTTCCCAATTCCGCTCTTTCGGTGGTTACGCCATTTCAATTTTACCATGTTCTTCCCTCGATTGCTTTTTCCATTCCGTAAATCAACCAGGGTTTCCAAACCTTGCCTATCCGTACCCCAGGGGATGCGAGAAGTTTGTTTAAAAGTTATTCAGCCCGAATGTCGGTTTGAATCTCAACTACCGATAGTCCCGGATAGGAAATGAGTTTACTTGGCAGTAAGAGAAGTGAGGTGGTTTGTCGTTGCTTTCCTGTTTGAGCCACAATGCTGTAACATTCATATAAATTCGTTTTTATCGATCTCGATGGCGGAATGTTTTGGGTGCATGCCTTCTTACGTCATGGTCCAGGGTTCGAGTCCCGGCTAACTGGGTTTTCTCTGGTTAGGGATATTTTGGGAGCAATGAGCCGTAGTAAAACGAAATGCGTGTAAATGTACTCCCGATGGATTTGATAGTGATCAACATCATGATCCATGGTTCTAGTCCCGGATAACCGGGTTTTCTTTGGTTAGTGAGCAATGTGTTAGTAAAATTCACAATCATAGGCGAGGTCTTGTGAAAATCCATCATTTAGAATAAAAAAAAGGCGTTTTACTTTCTTTACAACAATCCCACACACATTTCCAATTGTTGCGGAAAAAGTGCAACGTCTCTTTTCATTCTACGTGTTATTTAGTGTTATTGTGAGCAATGAGCAGTAGTTTAGCGAAATAAAGGTCCTCTCGGTGGAAATTTCGTATTATAGTTAGATGTTCGTATATTTTGCTGCACTCAGGTCCTTCGTATTAGATTTCTCTATATTCAAAGATTCGTTATGCTTTCAGAGTCTTGCATATAGTCATAAATAATGGTGTAAAATCAAGTTCGAAAATTTTTTCGTCGAAATAACTTTCTCGTGGAATATTTCTTCAAGTTGCCATGGAAACGTTTTTACAAACTCGGAACGAAGATTTATGGTAACCTTTCGACCTCGCAAATCTGTAAACTTTGAAGGCCTTGTCTGTGACTTTCAAAGTAGAATGGTGGAGGTCGTCGCAAAAACTAAGAGACCGGGCTCTGCGCAGTTCCGAATTCAGCCCATTTTTTTCGTCAAAGCCGTGCGATTGCTTTCGTTGGCATCCAAATCGCATTCAAGAGCTGTGTACGTATGCAAGTGAATCTTAACTAGCCTCCGCACCGCGTGTCTTGAATTGCACTCGTAAGCTGATTTTCATCCTCTTAAATCGCTTTTCCATATAAGAGGCTTGGTCCTTAATGCGATCTCTCACCGGCTGAAATCGATTTATTGTGATACAATAGCTCGAGTACACCTGATGGGAAAACATACATTAGCATTCTACCTCTCTATTAGGTTCATGTGTCCTAAAATTCCCCTGTTAACTCCCTTTCCCTTACTTGATCGATAACCCGGCATCCTATTTACCAACACTTTTGTCTTGCATCCTACTTTGAGTCGAATTCTTCTACAGCCTTCTCCCTCTCAATGTTTGATGCACTCAATTATATTGCCTATGCCTAGTTATCTCAATAAAAACCCTTTTTACCTACATCATTTCCAGCCCTTCCTCGTTTTTTTCTATCAATACACCTTCTTGTTCTATTCAAAGCTAAAGGGATCCTAATTATTTTCCTCCTAAGCTATCATTTTTTAGCGTAGCTGATTCATAAAACTTTATAATAATACTAAAGCTTAAAGATTTAAAAATAAAAAAGGGAGAGTTATTTACTTTGCCTCATAGAATTGGTTTTAAGGGCCTCGTTCGGATAGTGGACCGTGACCAGGGGAGAGGAACCAAAGCAGAAAAAAGAGCGATATTGTACGATAATATGTACCGAAAAGGAAGCGAAAAAGTTGAAATTCTTGAGCCGAAAACCGTTATTTGTTACGTCCGGATTTTCGGTTCCCAAAGACACGAATTTTACTTTGGTGTAGTCGGAGGAAGGTTTATTTAGCATGTTTAACAAGTAGCTACTAACTATTAATAATTAGGACAAATAGAAAAAAACTTTCAGAAGGATATAATAAGTACTATCCTCGGGAGGTTTTTGAAGGGGTTTTCCTCCCGTCTTTGGGCGAATGCCGGACAATCTCATTATTACTTTTCTTATGTTCTCCTTGACCGTTGCCACCTGGTCCACCGACCAAATTGCAACGTTTTACCATTAAATAAATAATATTACAATGGTCAGAGTTAAAAAAATGCGATTCGAACCGGTTGGACTTAGACTGGAAAAGGAAAACCGGAACTGTACCGAAATTAGGTTTTTACCAAAGCAAACGATAAATATTACGGTTTGATGCCCTATGAGGAAGAGGATGATTTTCAGCAGGGTTGGGGGGGATCGCAAACGTGTATTCAAAGTAATATCTCTGCCGTTTCGAGGGATTATTCAACGGTGGCCAACCTCGCATCACAACTCGGAAGTCTCTCCGAAGCCAGAAGAAGTCCTTCCCACTCCTCTCAGACCACGCCTCGGGAATGACAACAAGTTCCCTTCGCGTGATGTTCCTTGCGGAGTTCAACAGGCCATCCCTCGACGCCTCCTCACCCCTCAAATTCCGCGTGGCACCCGTATTTTTCCCATGAAAATCCTTCCTCCTCATCCGTCACTGTTGTTCGGCCCCCTTTTTTTCTAATTTTATTGCCCCCCGTCTCAATTTGTCAGCGACGGCGGCGTTCCGGAGAAATACATCAAAAGTCTTTCCACGAGGATTCGGGAAAAAACCGTTGAGGATGTCACGGGGCGTTAATCGGTATGAGTTCCGCAGTTTCTCCGGGAAACGGAAAGCCGCCGTCGGAGTCAAATTATTTTCGGTTCGGAGAGAGTAAATCTGCGCAAAAAAAGACGCTGTGATCGGAATCGAGAGTCGAGAATGTATGCGGGGCGTTTTTGATCGTCGAGTTCGTAATTCTCCGGTCGGCCTGTCTCGTTTCCACTTCTAAATGTCCCCATGAATTAATCATGAAGCCATAACTAGAGAGAGCGAATGGCGACACGGCTTATTATGTCTAGTATTCTCATATGTTCGGTTGGAGAACTAAATTTATCACTCGGGCTGATGCGGAAAAATCGCTCCGAGAAAATCTATGGGTTTGCGACGCGGTGGCGTTCTTCTAATGAGGCGTAATGTGTGCAATAGTGTCGTCGGAGACAGAGTTGGAATCCATGAGATGAATGGCCGAAGTGAAGGAAGGAGGGTTTCTTTTGTTGCTGCAGATAAGGCGCTGCCACGGTCACAATTACGATTACTGTGAATTAATTTTAAGGTATCAAGTGCATTTACATAATTGAAGCGTGATGCTCCAGAAATCGAACCCTCGGTACCTCTAACGAAATTAATAAATTTGCGACCGTTTTCATCATCGCAGTAAATTCATCGGGCTTAAATCCATTTACAAGTAAATTATACCTTTTGAAAGTACTAAGATTAAAATTATTTTTGTGTGTTATTATTATCCTTTTTAACTTATAATGCAATGGCTGAATTAATCCTTATTCTTGTTAAGTTCCATGATTGATTAAAGAAAATAATTATGAAAAAATTCCACTAAATTTGTATTAGACGACCGCTTTCAATTGATATAAATTCATCTGGTAAGAATTTAGGAAAATGTATCTTCCTTTCTATTCCTACATAGTAGTTGAACTCGGTCAAGTTAAATAAATCTCAAGGATTAGGAATAGGTGAACAATATAGAACGAAAGAGCTGTGCTATATAGAAACCCAAGGAATAACATGTGTGGTTAAAATACCTGCCCGGAAAGTGGAAGACTTGGGTTCGAGTCTCAGTCATTCGCTATTTTTCAAACCTGTCATTCCTTGAATAAATCTAATAGAATATTGCCATAGTAATTTTATCAAATTTCCATGTGAATTCATTGCGCTATTAACGTCTGTTCCAGTATTATCTTCCTTTTTACCCCCTCGAACCACATCGCAAGATAATTTATATTAGCCTACATTATAGAGGGTAAATTATTCATAAAAATATTTCCCCGTGTCTAAATATATTAACATCTATAAAAAATATAAGTTCTGAAATGATATTCAACATAATTTTATTCATTGATACATTTCGATGGCTACTCAAAGTATAAGCAGAAACGTTCTCCGGAATAAAATTTCCATGTTACAGTAATATTCGGACGATCAGGAAGATGTTCAAAAAACGACGATCATATTTTAAGTCGAAGGAAAGAATCCCTGTCGTCGCTCCATCGGTCGCCTTATTTGGAGCGCATTTTTTCAACCCACGCAATTTTTAGGGGAGTGAGAAGAGGTCTCGAGCGAAAGATTTATTAGGTGGCAAGGAATTGGCCGGTTAGCAAGAAAAGTCGAGCTTCCGCTAGCCAATGGTCTCTTCCCGATACCCATTCCATATTCCACTCGTCTTCCTGGAAACACGTCTGAATGGTAGACCTATTAAGTAGCTATTTATGATTGTTGTAGCAAAATAAATCGGGATACGCCTGTGTTTTTCAAGCGAGAAAAAACGTGTAGGCGACTCTCTCAGATTCCCAAGGCGTCGAAAGCGCGGAAAATATTTCCTGCTCTTCCTCGAGGCAGAGAATTCGATGCCAAACATCGAGGATAAGTCTTAATCAGTTGCATTGAGTTATTATGATTTGAATACTAATTTCCGTTTTGATTCTTCTTCCTCATTGAAGAATCCGTTCCGGAAGGGATTTCTTTCTGAACTTCTCTCTCCATGCTGTCCCATCTTGCGATTCTTCCCTTAACTCCTCATTATTCTTTCTACGAGGGACGGATCTAGAAACTTAGCAGGGGGGCGGTTTGGAGTAGTTCCTCAAATCTTCGTCTTAAAGTGACTAAAGTATCAGTAGGTTTGATTCTCCCCAGTTAACTGTTTAAATGCCAAATCGGCTGTGAATTGTCAAACAGTGGTACCTAGGTCAGCGGCCGTAATCCGTTTCACGATTACCCAAAATCGTCTTTATCCAAGGTCCACAACCATAACACATTTCAAATATGCAGATAAAATTCAGGTAGGAATGAAAAACATTTGGTAAAAATTCCACGATATATTTCACCAACACCGGTTTCAACTATTATTTTTCAAACTGGTCGTGTTCATGGAATATACTGTAGAATTTTAACTAAGTGTTTTTCGTTCCTACCGGATGGAATTCCACCTTGTGACGGCTTCTACCATTGGTCAGATCAAATTCGTGTAATTGTTATAAAAGTATGGTAAATATATTCATTCGTTTATATTTTTACAAAAAGTTAGCATTAATGAAATGAACATTCATAAAAGTAGTAAATTATCGCCAATATTCACCAGAAGGCGTCGTAAACCAAAGCCTGCGTCGTTACCGAAGACATTTTATGATCGTAGCAACTCCTCGTTACGTAACCAAGTACGTCGTTAGCTTAGGCCATCGTTAACCAAGGTGCATGGAAAGTTATCGCAGAAACATTTTGATGTTAGTCTTTAGTTTGCGCTCCTCCTTACGGCCAAAGTTAAATGCTTCTTTTGCAAAATCGCCATCACCAATGTTTCCGATGAGTAGGCTTTACAACAAATTATATCTTCCTCATCTTATGCACTTTCCTCCCTTATTTGCTTCTAACCGCTTTTGCCAGCAATTATTTCTCAGAATGTTCACTACGTATTCCACTGTCCTCTTTCTTCTAATTCTCGTTATGTTTCTTCTTTCTATTATTTTTTCCTGTTCTTCCACATCGCTTACTCCTGCAGTCCAAGTGACCATATTAATTTCTCACTATAGTCACATTTCAAATCCTTTATTTTTCTCTTTTCTCCAGATCGTCCAGCTACATGTCCTCATACTTTATACATAATTTTTCCTGAAAGTCTAATGAAGATGACATTTGAATCACTTATGCATGAAAAAAATGTCAAATGGAAACATGAGAATTCATAAGTACATTCTATTCATGAGTAAATTCTGTAGAATAAGTTGTAACTTGTTATTGTACTGTAGATAGCCTAAAAGATTAAGATTCTAAAAATTTGTATTCACCCTTACGGTAGTTTTCTCAAATTAAAAAAAAACTGTAATTTTGTTGATGGCTTTCACTTATTTAAGCTTTACTAAAATAAGCTACTCATTGCCAAGTTACTTGAATTTCGTCTTGCAACGTATATTCGTTACATCATAAATAATACTGAATTTTTTTAAGTAAAATATTCATGTGTTTTTATAATAGTTTGGTTGAATTCGTAAATTGTACGATCTACTGTTGAATCTGAGGTTTGATAATTTCTAATGGATCACTTATTGTCAATTATTCATAATATGATCAGTTTTAAGCCATGCAGCATTCTGAAACTTTCCTTTGTGTCAAATATTTGTATTCAATTCAATACTCTTCTGCTGGCACTGAACAAAAATATTGAGTTGGAAAGAGTGGATACGGCTAATCCTTCATTTCTGTTTGATGTTTTATCGTATTTGAGTGCGTTAGTTTCGTCGTGGATGATTGGACTAATGATCCGATTTTCCTAATTATATGAGTTTTTGCTTTGCCAACGTTCCTTTGTTTCGGAGATTGGGATTCAATTAGAATGCGTTGTCATACCTCTGGACGAATCACTGCGTTAAATCACGAAGAGTGAATGATTAAAAATTTCGCTTTGAATATCACAGCATCCGGAAACGATCGCAATTAGGTATCGCATTCCATACGCGGCCATATTTCGATTAATTACATCACCTTTATTCGATTTTTAATTTAAATTCCCTCGGGGCCACGTCAACCTACACGAAATATTTGTTCTCGTAGGTCTTTTTTTATCAAATTGACCAGCGCGACGAGATACCTCGTCTCCCCGTAGGTGGCGGGTGTGTCGATGCATATAATTAAATGTGGGTTCCCAAAGGGTATTTCGGCCTTCGGAAAAAGTAAACCGGGCGGTCGCCCAATTTTCCCCGGTGTCCGATGACGACTCCTCCCGCGCAGAGTTCTCTCTTCAACTTCATCGGATCCCGCGTGTAATGAAAATATTAATCCGACCCTTTAGTCCTATCCTGGACGCATCTCTGTGAAATTTCGGGGCGTGGCGGCGATGAAGGCCGCCGTTCTCGTCTTTCCCAACATTTTAAGACCACCTGAACCGCCGTGAAACAGAACCCTTTCGGCTAAAGACTCATCCCGATTAAATTCGACACGCTGACACGGGTTTAAGATTTTTCGGGCGAAATCCCGAAGGGGTCGAGAAGAATTTTCTCTGGGGTCAGGAGGGCGTGTGCTGAGGAACAGGAGAAGAAAACAGTCTGCGGTTTTTCGACGGACGGGGTTTTTTTCGAAAGGGTCGTACGAAGCAGCGGCCTACGTGTTTCTTTTGTTTTTTTCGAGGGGTAAGGGTGGCGCGAGGTGGACATGCCATCGTGGAGGGAGGTAGGTCGTGTCCTGGCCGTTATAGAAGAAGGGTGCTAATTCTTTCCACTTGAGAGTGCCATATTTTATCTCCCCAAGAGCAACGGTTTTGCGGTCTGAGGGTCTGGAGCGCATGCATTTCTTACGGGACGGCACGAGTTGGTGTTGACGGGGAGGAGGTGGCGGGAGTGAAGTGGTTGAGTGGTACAATTACTGAAACTAGGCAGTTTTTAACTAGGGCACCAAAAATAATGAGGCTAGAAACAAGGTGTCGTAAGTTTCGCGGAATCTGACGTCCAAATGTGGAAATCTTAATAATCCTGAGCTTAATTTTTGCCTGATTTCGTTATTTAGGAGAGCTTATTTAAAGGTCACTGCTCTGCGTTGGGTACAACAAAGTTTCTCAAGTATGTTTTTGCAATCCGTACGAATTATTATGATTGAATAGTATATTCGTATGAAATGAATATTATCAAGCGATACTTAATAGCATTTCATGATTTACAAATTTCAGTGTATTTAATGGCGAAACTTGTAAAAATATACAAAATTTTGTGGATTTGTAAAATTAAATTAAAATTATTAAAATAAAAAAAGTGTCGTTAAATTTATTAAAATATGTATTCGTATGCTATACAAACCTTATGAACTGCGGTAAAATTCTGTGAGATTTTACGTACAATAATCGTAAATTACTTATTAGAAGTATATAGAAAGTAGGTTAAAATCAGAAATCGACGTGTTAAATTAAAAGAAAATCAGATTAAAAGAGCAAGGCTGTAATGAAAAAATCATAAAAGTCTTTAAATGCCATTTAAAACAAAATTTGACGAAGAAAAATTGTTTATGACAACTTATTTCATATTTGAAACAGCCTGTAAGTTGGTATATCAAAATAATTAATCTAAGAAATGCTAAGATTTTCCTGTATGCTAAAATTAACATTATAGTCTGCTCCTATTGCTTCAGCTATCGTTTTTTACTTATATTAGAGAGAAAGGACAACGATTTATTCATTCGAACTATAGTATTTAGCAAAGCAACAAATTCCTGTTTTTCAGCCTCTCTACTGAGAATGCATTGAACATGTTATTCTGTTTATCGATGGAATTTTTGAGCTATAAAATCTTTACTACAAACATCCGCTCTCTCGCGTGATCTTGCGGTTACGCCGTGCGTTCACGAGATAACTTCCTCTCATTTCTCATCTACGAATAAAAAAAGCAGACAATTTTCCACGAACACAAAATTTCCGATCGTAGACAACACCTCTAGCTAGCCTCCGCAAGAAGCAAACATTTTCGCAAATAAGCGATCAAGTGCCTGCGACATGGTCTCCATGGTCCGCGGTTTTTGGTGGTTCCCAACGGCATAGCAACAGCCTCAAACCCAGTCACCTGCAGCTGCGTCCACCGGGGTTGGTGATGGCGTTGTGTGTGGCAGTGTGGTATAAGGGGTTAGATATTGGGATCCACCCCTTCTAGAGCCCTTGTTAAAAAGCTTCTGGTAATTTTTGGGGTGAGAACGGGGGAGGATTCAGTTTCGCCCGCCCCCGGGGACGGTGGCTGGTTCGTCGCACGACGGCCCTAGGGTCTTAAAACCGCCGGCGGTGTAGCTCCTGGGGAAGGGCCGCCCACGAGGATCGGGTTACCACTCCCACCTAAGCGTGCCTAACACATCACGACATGGCTGCCCACCATGCCCTATAACCTCTATTTTTTCGGACGCTATTCGAGTCAACAGAATTACCCTTTTCTTTGGTGGTGTTGAGTCTCCGGCACCAACTAGGGAGGAGTAGAACACGGCCGCAGTGTCATTCTACGGGAGGGGCGACTCCGGATTCGCGTGACTACTTTTATCGAATTACTCCATCGAGAAAGGGTATTTTTTATTTTGTTCCGATAGGTTAGGTGTCGGGTTCGTGATTGTCTCATGGCGATTATTAAAAGGTGCTGAAGCTGTGATGGGGATCTATAAATAGACCACATTTGCGGAATGCCCATTAAAATGTACTTTGTCCGCAGATAATTGATTATTCATTTATTTTATTAATTCCCCTGTGCTCCTACAAACATCCATTCATGGAAAGATCACGCATATGGAAACAATGGACGAATACATTCCCTGAAAAGGAAAAACTCAATTTTCCTGGACTCGAACTCGAAAGGTTCTTGTATAAGACGCTTATATCGATGAGATATTTCAAAGAGTTATCCCTTTTCTTTCGTAATTATATGAGTTTTTGCTTTGCCAACGTTCCTTTGTTTCGGAGATTGGGATTCAATTAGAATGCGTTGTCATATCTTCTAATGAGGCGTAATGTGTGCAATAGTGTCGTCGGAGACAGAGTTGGAATCCATGAGATGAATGGCCGAAGTGAAGGAAGGAGGGTTTCTTTTGTTGCTGCAGATAAGGCGCTGCCACGGTCACAATTACGATTACTGTGAATTAATTTTAAGGTATCAAGTGCATTTACATAATTGAAGCGTGATGCTCCAGAAATCGAACCCTCGGTACCTCTAACGAAATTAATAAATTTGCGACCGTTTTCANTCCCGAATGGCTGGGAGAAATGTTCTGCCGGGATAGCTCAACGGACAGAGCACCCGAACGGCAATTGGGAGACCCGGGTTCGATTCCCGGTCCCGTCAGACTTTTTTCAAGTCCATTCTTCCTTGGGGTTTGTTTATAATGATTGTAATAACAAATTTTTAAACAATGGTGAAACTACGATCTTCACAAAATTGGAAGCACATGTAGACACGATGATGTACAACTGTTGAACAACGCATCCACTTACAATGAAACCGCTTGAGGTGTTGACTCACAAAAATATGCACAACTACATCTAGCGGCATTTTTAATTAGCTGGGTTCTTTTATTCGCGTGATTTTAATTTCGGAACCTTTTTGGTAGCAACTCGTACCCAGCAAAAGCTGTTTTATTCATTTTCCTACGCTTAAGTCCGACATGAAAACTGCTTCGTCTGTTGCTCATAAAATGTTAGTGAATGTGTGAAAATTCAGTGTGTAACTTAATTTATTTACGCATAATACCTTCATAAAGCCAATGGATACAAAAATTGGGCCCTCATGAGCATTGTGAATGCTGGAATTCGTCTAGTTATCCAGACGTGATGGACATTGGCAAACGTCCTGTTTTATAAAGGAATAGTTCGCTGCCGATTCTTACTTAGGGCCGGTTTGATGATTTCAATTAAAAATTTACGCAATTCCTCTTTATTGACTGTTAACCGACCCCTCCGTTTAGAGTTGAATAGATAGATTTGTGGAAGACTATTCATAAGAAAAGTGAGGGAAGAATGAAAGCAAATGATAGATAGATAGACCCTTTATTGGCGAGGTAGGGCTCATGTAGGCCTCTCTTCCACCTAACCTCGTATGTCATTATAATATGTACAAGATATAATTATAAACCAAAAGAAAGAGTGCGGTGTCGGAAAAAATCCTTGCAACTGAAGGTTGATTAAGAAAAAACCCGTAGAGAAGGGGGGGCGCGAAAACACATAAAATGCATATGACGACAATATATCATATTAAATTTAAAGTAATCAAGAATGAGAACAAAAAATATTATTATAAACAATAATATACAAAGAATGTAAGCTTAATAGTTACAATTATAAAATGAAATCGCGTATATAAACATAACAATAATTCGCTAAATTAATTGGAAGTACATGATCTTTTCCAAAATGTGAGATTATCTTATTGCTAATAGTGATTTTTTCAGCCAGAGGCACTCGTTGAATGGGCAATGTTCATATCGGATTGTCGCGTAATCCTCGTCATTGAAAGTCTGAAAGCCTGAAAATAAAGAGATTGAAATGAAATGATGAGATGGATCAATGTATGAATAAGTGCTGGAATGGGTGGAATTGAGTCGGAAGGGTCGACAACAAATGAAGGGGTCATAAAAATCGAAAGAATGAAGATCGGGAGAGGAAAAAAATGCGAACTGAGTCCGAATAGTTTAAGGATGACGGTAAAAACAAAGTTGACTATTAATAGATAAACATAGACATCACTTGTTAATTATTGCAAAGAATTCATTTCAGAAAAATCAAGTATTTGAGAAAAATATGGCATATTCTTAGTAACAACGATATCTTTTATTTAAGTGCCACAAGAAATTAGTACGAAAAGGTTTAATCGTACTAAGATATGCCTGTCGCCACCTTTCCTGTAGGTAAAGCCTGATAAATTCCTTGAGTTGTATGTCTTTGTTGAGGTAGCGTAGTTAACCCGAGCAACTAGTGCAGTCTACTTTTGATTAGGCTAATCACTTCAAAACTCATGCGTTCTCAAGTCCAGCGTTGCCACAAGCTGGCGCCAATCAGGTAGCGAACGGAGTTAGGGTGATCGTTAGCATCGTCAGTGGTGGCTGCATGTACTTCACACCGGAATAATGTCTTTTACCGTCTTATTTAGGTCGCTAAGCTCCATGCTCATCTCGTCTTCCCAAGGGGCGTCTGTACATTTTCAACTCAGTAACTCGTTAGCTTATTTAGTCAGTCGCTCTTTTTGAATAATTTACAGGTCTCCAACCTCGTAGATTCATAGTTAAATGTTTTTCAGTTATCAATTGCAGATGAATTGAAATGATCGTTAAAGGAGCTTATTTGTCTTAGTTTAATTGACAGAAACATCCTTTCTATTTTCCGATGGACAGTTTTTCGGATCGGAGTTTGGGAGATTGGTTGCTCTCATGCAATTCTTTTATTCATACTCGCTTTTATCAGTTATCTTTTTCGAAAGTGAGATTTGAGTTTCCTCGTAAAACTTCTCTGCAATCAATGTGAGCTGAGCTCATCTTTAAATAGATCATCTTTGGGTTAAGTTGCTTTTCGGATTGTTTAGCTCACTCACTGCTGTATTATTTATGAAACCTTTATACTTCCCGAAACACAGCTCACGTTCGATGAGGTTTTTCCAGGTTAATATTTTGAGTTTTAACTTGCCCTCTTATCCTTCACCTTTTCATCAATTCAATCAATCAAAGAAATATTCCTACCGTAATTAATTGCAGGTCTTGGTCGAAGTTACTTTACTTTCGTTGACCGAAACAGGGTTTCCCATCATGAATCAAGGAATAAGCATAAGTAATGCCAAACACCGCATTCTTTATCCAAAATGTGAAAACTGGCAGAATGCTGAGGCCTTTCAGACCATTTTGTGCTATTCGCTGCCATCCACCTAAGCAACTTTCTTTTACCATGCCCAGACAACACCGAAAATAGTCCTAGAATCGGAAAATTCGTGAGTAGGGTCACTCGTTAGCCGGGGCATAATTGTATTCGCAGCTCGCTCATCTCTCGCTTCTTCGAGTATTAGTCTACATCATCTCCGAGTTATGGAGGCAGAATATCCACCCATCCCTTATCCGCCCTCCTCCTTTCGATCCTGCTCTGTAATTAAGCGCGTCTTGGGTCCGCCAATCGAGAACGGTGAGGTCACGGAGGAGCGAGCACCGTTTGTTCCTCCGTGCACCTAATATGGAGACCTCCGGAGGGAGACACAAGACGCTGGCCTCTCTCCACCTCGTTTAGAGCCATTTTCTCCTTCGCCCAAATGTACGCAGTTAGCACTCGGCTCGTTGACAAGTTATCGGCGGAAGTTTTCATTCATGTCTCCTCCTCCGCCGTCGCCTCAAGAAGTGATTAATTAAGCTGCCTGAGACAGTTTCCTGATACGGTTTCCCGTGATGAATGTCTCCGAAGTCTCCCCATATTTGCTCGTTGGAGGCGAGATAATGAAATTCGAATTTCGCTCGTGCTAAGGGTTGGATGTTAATCCGGGGAGTCTTCTTGGACGCTATTGCTGGGATGAAGTCAATCGGGTTTGATAAGTTTAATTCGGTCTCGATGGGGTATTCGCCGGGTTTTCCTCTTCAAAAATCCTCTGATTTTTTGCGATTTTTGGAAAAATTGTTCTGATTTGATGAAAAAGTTTCATGGTTTTAGTATATATATTTGTTTGGTATTCATTCTGATCCTCGAAGCAGGGCCGGTTTTACCATTAGGTGCAATTGACGTTAGCCTAGGGCTTTGCTGTCAAAGATGGTCAAAAATATACGATTTCCCGTTTCTTTCGGCGAAAGACTTTGAAGCCTCGAATAGTCCTTTGGAAGGACTTCTGATTGCTGAAATTCGCCTCAGCATCTAAATTCATTTCGATTTTAAATAATCATTTTGTTCGTCGATGTTGATTGTGTTAGTTTATATTCGTTTCGATAATCGATATACATATAATCTAAATCGATACTTATATAATTTTAGCATAAAACGGAAAATTTGAGTTGAGGATGAAATTAAATCCAACTTTTGATCTGATTCACCAACGGATGTCGTGATAGATGAATTTTAGAGTTGATGGAAAGTAATCTCGCTCTGTATTATAAAAGCTAACAGAAGATTAAAGAAAAGTATTGATTTACTCAAGAGGTAGTTCAAGGAAATCATCCAAATTCAAGGCAAGAACGGAAAGGGACCCATAGGCGTGTTAATTATTGGAGAGTAAAGGATGTAACGTTGTAGCAATAGATAATAAAGATAACAAAGAATTTTACCATAAATTAAATTAAATACTATAAATATATACATATAATAAATAACTAGCTAAATTCGACGTGCGATGATGATAAGTGGTAAAGATTTGAGAAGAAGCTAATAGTGTACAGTGAATAAATTTGCAGTAATTCAAAGTAGATTCGTGATAGGACAAGACATTTTTTTCCCTCGTATTAGCGATCGACAAGGGCTCTTTACGTCTCTCACAAGCTGTAGAATTCATTGTTCTTCTCTACCAAAGTCATACTATCATTATCAGTTCCGAATTCGAGAGATTTCTCTTAATTTTTTTGAAAGCGTTATTTTTCCATCGCGTAGAAATATATGCCATGTAGGATTTCTCGTATTTTTTATTCGCATAATAAATACCTCATGATATCTGTCGCAGCTGTGGATCGTAATCGATGTGGAATTGACTGGATTGGTCGGAAGTTCTTCAGTGACCATTACCCTGATTACCTCTTCTATTGTAACGGCTCATATTCATTTCGTTTCTCAAGCCTATTCATTATACAGAAATTCACTTCCTTTTTACATACATTCTTTAGCAGTCGAAATCTCGCGGAAGGCTGGCTTCTATGAGTATACAGGGCATGCCGATGAAGTTACGCTTACCACAAGCGACGCCTGTTCCTAACCGCCCATCAAAGAAGCCAGCAATTATGGAGCCGTTTATATCCCTTCTTCATGCAAAACTCCTTTGCCGCAAATAGCGGATGTCTTCGGAGGAGAACATTCTCGTGTTAGCAAAGGAAAGCGTTTCACCCATCGACGCATGGTATCGCAAGAAAGCTAGAAGAGAATGTCGCAAGTAGGAAGGATCGCATGTATAATTAAATGGTGACACATACCGGAGAAGAGTGAGGACGGATCGTGCGTAAGGATTGCCTATTTTTCATAGGAAATCAATAGGTGAAGAAGTTCTTTTCTCGTTATCCGTGCCCGAGGTAGATGGCGTAGTTAGGGCGTCCAGATGTCTCTGCTTCCCATGATTTATCCCCAATTTAGGAACGTTCCCCGGTGTCCAAAAAGTTCTTTACGGGACATGTGATGCTAAATTCATCGCAAAAGAAAATACATGTCTAAATTTAAAACAAATGAAAATTTTTGATTAGCTTTAGATTCGTTCTACAAAGTTCGGCGGGAACACCTGGAGTTTAGGTGAAACTGGAAATTTCCACTTTGTCCCAATTATGTCCCGAATAATTACTTCCACATGTCCCGGGCACCGTCAACAACCTAGGCGTAGCAGCTTGCGTAGTCTCCGCGTTTTATCATCCCTTTCGTCGAATTATGAGAGGAAAGCCAATCAGTCGAGAATTGTTTTGCCGATGGACGAGTATTGCGTACGCGCGTCTCTTTTTCTGAATAATTCCCCTCGCCGCCGCCTGAGTGAGAAAGAGGTGGGACGGGAGACTTTGAAAACACTTTGCGGGTAAGGACTGCGGCAGTGCGAAGGTCGGAAACACCCATTCTCGCGTCTCGTTAGCGTCTGGCCACAAGTGATGATTAGCCGCGGAGGAGAAGGTCTTTCGCAAGTTTCGCACCAAAGGTGCCGACGCATTTTCTGGTTGCACTCGAGCTCAATATTTAGGGATGGGAGTTAAGGAAAAAAGGGAAACGAAGATGGAAGAAAAGGCTTAAAAAGTAGAAAAGGAGATGGTAATTTACTCGATGGCTATTAATAGAGAGCTAAAGAGGTATAATTACTGCGTCGTATTCGACTGGTAACTGACGTTGCTGAAATACCTTGCAGAACTGGTCTTTTTTTCTCAATGTGATACAATGAAACCTTACAGATTCAATTGCCTTGCCGTTGAGATACCTTCCTATGTTTCTCCTTCAGTTTATGAGACCTGACCGAGCCATCTCTAGGTTCCGCAGAAACCTAGGTGAGAGGGTTACCGCGGGACCTCACTTAAAAATCAAATTTTACCTTTATTTGTATTTTAATTTTTCTAAAACTCATGGAAATGTAACATAAATGTTTGGACAGCTTTATAGAAAAGAAATGAGACCGTTGCGGTTGAAACATTTTTCTAGTTTTAAGGCTCACAAATTGTCAGTTTTTGATTTATCTATCCCATCAACTTCCTCCAGTCCATTTGACTAAAAGACCCTCAGAATCCTTCCCCATATGCATAATCTCTTTGAGCCTTAGCACAGTCGTCACATTTTACTCCTCTATTTTCTAGATAAATTCAATTTACACTGGAGATTCGCAAAGGATCCAACATCCTGAGGCACCGTAGGCTTGGAGTCCCTTAGCGAATGCCCCCTATACCCCCTGCAGGCAGCTCTGAATCAAGAAATTATATAAAATACTATTAGGGAAATATCCTTATTTTATTATTAATTTCAACTATTATTCTCTCTGTATGAATGTGGTATCTAACTAGGATGAGCACATTTTTTTAGGAATATCAGGTGTAAGTCCATATTGAGCCTTTTTTGCTCTATTTTCTCCAAGTCCAGTGTGGATCGTTTCATATTTGTTATTTCCCCTTAATTAATATTTCCTCTTATCTTAATCTATCTTTTCTCGCGAAAGGATAAATATTCATTTCAAGGAAGCGGTACTCAATTTTGGAAAGGAGTTTCCAGGTAATGGAAAAGTGGAGGTAAATTACGCCTCGCCTCTTAGAAAATGTTTCTTTTCGGTATCGGAAAAACTTTGGAAATATTCCGAAAATAAACGGAAAAGTTCAGTTCCACCTTTATCGTAGGTCTTCGTGATAAAAAATATGGAGGTCTCGCAAAGTTTTGGGTTTATTATTCTCAATACGTCTCAACTGCAGCGCCAGTTCCCTTTTTTATACCGCAATTGTCACAGAAGTTTTAACGCCTTCTCTTCTCATAAATAGAAGAAGTGGCCTTACCCTTAAATATAATATCTTTCGACAGTGCTTTTTGATGGCGTTGCATTCATGTCTTCGCCAAAACATATCCAATTTGGATTTAACTTTTTTATTCGATGGAAAGAATCGATAACAGTTTTTAAAAAAGTGGAGGGAAAAGTAAATAATAGTGAAATTATAAACATTCTTACTTAGCCTCTAAACTATGTTAATTCAACGTATGTTGCGCAGTTGTAAAAAATATCGAGTGTTATATAAAGAATGTCCTCGCGTGAGAAGTATTTTACAGACGTAAATTAAAGGAATCCACTTCTACTTCGATATTTTTTTCGGGAATTGTTTAAAAAATAAAGATATTGATATAATTTTCTTTTATAAATGTGTTAGGGAAATGCACGAAATTATTTCAAATTTATTAAAATTTGTTTCTAATAAAGTTCTGCCGGGATAGCTCAACGGACAGAGCACCCGAACGGCAATTGGGAGACCCGGGTTCGATTCCCGGTCCCGTTAGACTTTTTTCAAGTCCATTCTTCCTTGGGGTTTGTTTCTAATGATTGTAATAACAAATTTTTAAACAATGGTGAAACTACGATCTTCACAAAATTGGAAGCACATGTAGACACGATGATGTACAACTGTTGAACAACGCATCCACTTACAATGAAACCGCTTGAGGTGTTGACTCACAAAAATATGCACAACTACATCTAGCGGCATTTTTAATTAGCTGGGTTCTTTTATTCGCGTGATTTTAATTTCGGAACCTTTTTGGTAGCAACTCGTACCCAGCAAAAGCTGTTTTATTCATTTTCCTACGCTTAAGTCCGACATGAAAACTGCTTCGTCTGTTGCTCATAAAATGTTAGTGAATGTGTGAAAATTCAGTGTGTAACTTAATTTATTTACGCATAATACCTTCATAAAGCCAATGGATACAAAAATTGGGCCCTCATGAGCATTGTGAATGCTGGAATTCGTCTAGTTATCCAGACGTGATGGACATTGGCAAACGTCCTGTTTTATAAAGGAATAGTTCGCTGCCGATTCTTACTTAGGGCCGGTTTGATGATTTCAATTAAAAATTTACGCAATTCCTCTTTATTGACTGTTAACCGACCCCTCCGTTTAGAGTTGAATAGATAGATTTGTGGAAGACTATTCATAAGAAAAGTGAGGGAAGAATGAAAGCAAATGATAGATAGATAGACCCTTTATTGGCGAGGTAGGGCTCATGTAGGCCTCTCTTCCACCTAACCTCGTATGTCATTATAATATGTACAAGATATAATTATAAACCAAAAGAAAGAGTGCGGTGTCGGAAAAAATCCTTGCAACTGAAGGTTGATTAAGAAAAAACCCGTAGAGAAGGGGGGGCGCGAAAACACATAAAATGCATATGACGACAATATATCATATTAAATTTAAAGTAATCAAGAATGAGAACAAAAAATATTATTATAAACAATAATACCGAAGAGTGAGGACGGATCGTGCGTAAGGATTGCCTATTTTTCATAGGAAATNAACCTCGTATGTCATTATAATATGTACAAGATATAATTATAAACCAAAAGAAAGAGTGCGGTGTCGGAAAAAATCCTTGCAACTGAAGGTTGATTAAGAAAAAACCCGTAGAGAAGGGGGGGCGCGAAAACACATTAAATGCATATGACGACAATATATCATATTAAATTTAAAGTAATCAAGAATGAGAACAAAAAATATTATTATAAACAATAATATACAAAGAATGTAAGCTTAATAGTTACAATTATAAAATGAAATCGCGTATATAAACATAACAATAATTCGCTAAATTAATTGGAAGTACATGATCTTTTCCAAAATGTGAGATTATCTTATTGCTAATAGTGATTTTTTCAGCCAGAGGCACTCGTTGAATGGGCAATGTTCATATCGGATTGTCGCGTAATCCTCGTCATTGAAAGTCTGAAAGCCTGAAAATAAAGAGATTGAAATGAAATGATGAGATGGATCAATGTATGAATAAGTGCTGGAATGGGTGGAATTGAGTCGGAAGGGTCGACAACAAATGAAGGGGTCATAAAAATCGAAAGAATGGAGATCGGGAGAGGAAAAAAATGCGAACTGAGTCCGAATAGTTTAAGGATGACGCAGGCGTCTCGTTTTGGCGCCGGGAAGAGCTCGCCCCTGATACCTTCGATTGGAGGTGAGATGAATTAACGATAGATCGACCCTTTGCCTTCGATTACTCCGATAATGTCGGTTCGTGTAATATTATCGATTTTTCAACGCTTTTCATCTCGTCTCCCGCGAAAAGGCTTCGGGAAGATATCTTCACGCACTGTAAACATAAAGTTAACGACGTCATCGTGTTTTTCTGTGCGGAAATTTCTCTTAGCAGCCGATATTCCTGCCACATGAGGCAAAACGTCCCGGTGTGTTTTCATAAGGCGAATGTTTATGAATAGCTGCATTGGTACTTTCGGGCATTTGCAAGTGAAAGGATGTTGATGGGAAAACTTTGGTTGGTGCTATTCCAAAAATGCTGAATAACGATGGAATCGCAGAGAAGCAGAAGTTCTTACTCTTTCAGCTTCGGAAAAATACTTCAAAAGTAGCAAAATAATACTACGGATATTTCTTTCTTGGTTCCGCTAGCATTATGACAAAAGGCATTCTCAATGTACCTATATGAATCCTTTTCCTTGATCCACCCAGTCGAGATCAATTAGGTTGTATAATATATTATGAATGAAACCAGAACATGGTGGCCTTTAATGGAAAATTTCCTCGAACATATCAGGAATAATCTTTTATTTCATTCTACTCAAGTAGTTTGTAATTTAGTACGTGGCATACATTTTAATAGAAGGAATTCCGCTGTAATATTGTTTTATTTAACGTTATTACATGTTTACCCATATTAAATTCTTTCTCTACATAAATCCACAGGTGCGGAAAACTTTGGTTGCATCATCGAAAAAGGTAGTTTTCCTTTTGCATTTTATTGCAGAAAATTGACGTCGGTTTCAGTTTTTTTAAATAATTGTGTGTCGCATTTGAAACAGATTTACGTACTTTGGCTGCAATTCCGTACTAATATCTCCAAAGGAAGGAATGAATACTGCTTTGTTAACATATTAGAGTTTAAGAGCTTCGAAAAACTGTTTGTTCCAAGTATGATTGGCCAGCTACGTACCAGCATCGTTTATCTGACAGCTTCGTTTTTCCTTCATATAAACGAATTAAACTTTCTTAAAAATTAACAGTGTCAGTTAGCTTGATTTTAATATCTAGAATCAACTCAACGAACAGTTTATTTAATTTAAGCTAAGACTCTCTTTTGTGCATAGAGGAATGCTTAATTAACTATCATTCCTTTGGAGAATCAACTGACAATTCTGGTAGTTTACACAGAAGGCTTTTCGGGTAAACGAAGTTCCCTCAAATGGAGTGTCGATCAAACAAATAAAATCCATACAATACAGAGGAAATTAGATTACGCATTAAAGACTATAAATATTTTCTCACTAAATCAGACGTTCTGCTAGCGTGTTTGTAATACAATCAGTACATTGCTTGCCGTTTACCACTGAACTCATCTCTCTCAATCGTTGATATTCCCACGTTTATGACCAATGGAATGGAGGTCAAAGGAATGTACGTGAATAAATACTATTCAATGGAGTTGTGGATTATCAGGTCGTTCTCCGCGTCCTCATTCCTAATCAGCTAAATCAAAGCATTTGTGTACACCCTACGTAAATAACCCTTCTGATTACATTGTTAATTCTCTTCCTCAGCAGCTCTCTACCATTGATGGTTCGCCGCATACACGGAAATGGGAATATAGTCCTTTTTTTAATTCCTCACTTGCTGCCTTAAATTTGATCGTCCTTTGATTCCATGGCTGCTAATATCCTCGGCTGTGTTTCCATCAACTAAGTTTCTTTTGCCATCATTTCTTCACAATCCTCCTTAGACGCAGCTTTCTTTAGTCTACGAGTGGAAGCACTTTTGGAAGTACTACCTCTACTTATTTTAGTAGTGGCTCATACGTTTATTCATCCAGAAATGTCTTCATTATTTGTTACAAGTGTATTCGAACGACTTTGGTGACAATGAAGGTACCTGCATACAGCCATATTTAAGACTTGATTTCTACACACTCTGAAGCAGTAAACGAATTTGTTACGGAAAAAACATGAGAAATAGTATGAGAACTTGTTTTTCAATTATCATGAAATAATCCATTTTTTCTGTTACGTGCCATTAAATGTTTTAACGTTAACTCTAGGGTTTTGATTATCTATAAATCTATGGGAGTGATATAATTTAAACTATTTTTGGATATAAATTTAATTTTTGGTGAAGTGTAGGAGAATTTTATTGATACCTCTGCATATTTTGTATGTATAACATTAAATACATCGCTATAATGTACTGTAAAGTAATTTAATGTAATGTATTTCAACTTTTAAAGACCTTGCTACCTTGTGGTATATCTGCAAGGAAATAATAATTATATTTTATTAAGCCATTTCGTAATATTTTTAGAAAATATCTCTCGATCTCGCCTATTCGAATTCTTCTAGCCCTTTGTCCTGCATGACTTATTGTACATCTTTCTTAGGATTTATCTTGTTTACGATTCTTAGGCCCAGTATAATAATGTGTACTTAAAATAAACTTTAACTAATGTTCACTTTGGTGCCCGGTATTATTTTGTTTTATTAGAGTTAAAGTGAAGATCATAGTAAATTTTCATACTAATCCATCGTAAATAAAGCAGCAAAACTCTAATCTTCCATTTCATTCTAAGAAATCATTATAATACTGGACCCTAAAATGAACTTTAGTTAAAGCCCATGTTAAGTATACATAATTATACATAACGGGCCTAAATGTATGTGGGAGAAACTTTGGATACTCCAACTTTGAAGGAAAATAGTACAAAGTTTCTTTTCCTTCAAACATGGAGTATTTCTATAAAACATCGCCAATGTCTGAGAATATTATTCTGTAAATTTTACTTGGATACTCCGTTTTCTGGAACTGTACCCTCTCTCTCATGGTTTTCATAGTAGCAACGTCAACCGTGAAGTGAGAAAACTTGATCTAGCCAAACGCAAGTTCTCTCACTCTCTCCCGTCTAATTTTACTTTATTTTTAACCTCCCCGAACATGCCTGCGCCTGAATTTCGAGAGTACACTCAGGGTATTTTATCTCTCCTCTAAAACTGGTGCGCGCACCACAAATCCCTTAAGAAACCGCTGACATTCGACCCCCTGTACTCCGTGCCGTAAACCACACACTCTTTCCCCATCTTCGCCTCGTGTCATTTTTTTCTCCACGTGACCTCCAGACTCCCTCCCTGTCCCAAAAATACATTGATTATTTACTTTCAGCCCGGTCCCCTGAGGAATCTTTCTTCAAAGAGCCGGCGCAATTAATTCGCCCCTCCGAGCTCTTTTTCGAACCCAAAGAAAAGCGAAAATCGTCGCCACCAGTAGCGTTTGATGTATGCAGACGATTTTGGGTTGGAAAAGAAGTAATTCCTTCTCAGAATGTTGTCTCTGAAGGAATGGAAGGTTATGGTTTGGCGACTGTATGTACTTGTGCCCAAGGATCCACATCTATTAATTTTCATATCCGCGTATTTCAAATTTGAGAA
This sequence comes from Ladona fulva, assembly GCA_000376725.2. NCBI lineage: Eukaryota > Metazoa > Arthropoda > Insecta > Odonata > Libellulidae > Ladona > Ladona fulva. Next base: position 1,226,243 of record KZ308360.1, on the reverse strand, counting down.
GCATAAAACGTAAATTGAGGATATTATGAAAAAGCGAAATAAATTTGAGTTCGCGTTACGGAAAAAGTCGTCGACAAGCTTTAAAAGGCCGAAGCGGCTATCCAAGGGTCCATACCTTCTGCCTTTCGTATCAGTTTATATCCAATACAAGAAAATGTTACGTTCACGATACGAAAGAACGCGGGGCTCCCGATAGCCAAGTGGGCAACGCGTTCGACTTCAGTGAAAGCGGTCCCGGGTTCGATTCCTAGTGGGGGCCTAAATGAAATGACCTAAGCTGTCGAAGCACTTTTAACAATACTACTACTACTATACGAAAGAACGCAACAACTTGAAGCTAAAGCAGCATGAGGTAACAAAAAATTTCGATATACTGAAAGGACAAGCAACAAAAATTCAAAATATTATAGTCGAACTTGTCTGTAGCGGCATTGCATGGTGGCAGAAAAAGATTCCGTTATGGAAAGGTTTCCGTTATACATAGGTTTCAAGTTCTGAATAGGGAATCCTATTGCACATGCCGGGACCGAGAAACTTTTCCCTAATGGGCAAGTTTCCGCTACATACGGGTTTCGCGATAGACAAGTTTCACTGTAACTTAATTTGGCTATGCATTTGCCTCGAACTTAAGTTTTTAAATGTTGCTGGAAGTTATAACGGGTCAATAATTAACCTTTTTCACCATCGTAAAGAAATGATACTTTATGTTTAACGACATACTTAACTCTGAAGGCTCCATTCTTGTTCAATTCGTTACTTAAAATATTTGTGCTCAAAAATCAATAAGGTATTTTTTATTAATTTATGATTGATTTAGTCGGTAACATCATCATTTAGTTAAGCCTATCGTTGACGTAAGAACAGCATCCTACGCTAAGATTTGGCGCCCAATGTTATCTAAAATGGCCCTCTTCCGTGAATAGGTTCTCCATTCCCGGTGTCTAAGAGGTTAAATATAAATTACACTCCGTATCAGAAAAAAGCTCTTGAAAATGTGTAGCCCATTCGAAAAATTAATGGAAAACGAAACTCTTTGGCCGAGAAAAAGAAATTGACACATGTTCTCATCCACTTCCCCTCACGCAAGAGCAAATATTTCATACAATCATCAGGCCCAAACGCTGGGCAGATTTATAGCGACCCTCTCTAAATAGAAGACCCTTCTACTACGCTTTTTATTTCACCTCCATCACCCTTTTCCCCCGTTGTCAAGGAAAACCTTTCATTTTTTCGGTGCGTAGATCGTGTGGGCTCGTTCGACTTCTGCTACAAGCCGCCAAATTATTCGCCTCGAAAATTGCCTAATTAACGTGCGCTCTACAACAGGTCGGGTAGGAGTGAGCAATGGCTCAATATAAAACACCCACTGTCCTTTTCCGCGCTACCGTCGGCTGTTTCAGACCCAGACCACACCCGTTTACACTCCCACGTAGCCCCTTGTTGCTCGTAAAGCACCCGCTTCAATGCGGCCAACGTGTGTAGTATCTCTCTCATATTTTCGCTGTGTTTTCCCTTTCTCCCGTCAAACAATGCACTGCTCTATTACTTCCCGCTTTACCCTGAAGTGGAGGATGAATACCTAGGTGAAATAATTCCTGGGCACTTAGGTAGAGGACAGGGATTTTTATTCATACAAAGTTCTGGCAGCTCTCTCGAGGTGAAAATAAATTCAGACGTAGTGGTGGCTGATGTAAATAGATGATAAAGCTCATTAAATTGTTCCGGAGACTGAAAAATGAATAAAAATATAATTTTTTGATCTGCAATTGTTTATGTAGTAGTAAGACGAAAAGTAGTCTATTTTTTCTCCGTACTTGTATTTTTTCCGTTTTGGCGTCCAAAGAGAATTTTATTTTACTCTTTTCTGCATTTCTCAGAATCATCCACTGTATTTTGTTTTGTGGAGTTCCAGAACTACACAATACGTAAGATGGCGGGGTAAGGACACCCCATGTCTTTTTCTATTATATAAATTATATATTCTATTGTATCAATCAACGTTCCGTAGGATATTTTCAAATATATGATTGCTATTTTAAGAATTGATATTGTTGGTCAATATTTTGTAGGCGAGAATAAGTAACAGCTTTAGCATTCATTACATCCATGCCATTATACCTTTGCAGGCGTTCAAATCTCTTTCTCTCGGTATTTCTAGCTATTTAATTAATGTACAGGTAGAGTTTGCGTACAGGTTTAATAGGAAGGCAAACGCTTACTCTTTTTTAGCAGCTGATCTTTGCACAATAATAATTTAAATGATCCGTATCGCTTACGCAAATACATAGTTTGAAAGAAATTTTTTGATATTGGTTGGATATTTTTAGACAATACCTTGGCCGCGATGGCGGAATAGTTAGTTTGTTAGCGATCCAACCCCAAGGTCCTGGGTTCGAGTCTCGGCTAATCGGATTTCTCTGGTTAGGAAATGGTTCTGTGTGTTCGTCCGATCTTACTGTTTACGTCTATCACTGTAACAAATGGATTTTTTGGAGCCTGAAATAAGTAAATAATAATAAATAGTCGCAAATAATCGACAGCGTGCCGTGAAGATGAGAAAACAGATTTGTGTCTTAGAGAGGAAAACTTATAAAAAACTGTGATAAGATGTCTTGATTCATCCCGCGGGCCAGATAGCCATTTTCGCTGTAGGCCGCGGCCTACGGCGAAAATGTCAAGGTTGCTTGAAAGAGAAGCGATCATTTACGATTAAAAATTTAATAAATTTGCTTCAATGATTGCAATGAAATTTGCAATGCGGTTGCTTCAATTTCCATCGCTTAATTGAATTAAAAGTTGTGGTTCGTGGATAGATAAGTCATAAACGAAAGAATTTTTCAAGATGTATTATTTACCTGTACGGGACCGCGACCTGCCGACCGGCATAATCTGTCATCTCGCTCGCCGAGCTAAAAGTTTGGGCCCGACTGTCTTAATTTATCATGAGAAAAATTCTGAGGAATCCTTTGATGTTTTATTCCAAATAGTCATCGCGGGAACATTCTCCCGTGGGTTTGTTTCTCATTTTATCTATAAGCTGAAAAGAAATGACAAAACAGAAATTCGTGGAATGATTATTCTGCTGTCCCTTTCTCCTCACCCACACCGGTTTCCCTCGGAAATATGGTGAGAGGGATCAAAATGTTTATTTTTCAATGGCCTCGGATTTTATCAGGAATTTTCAGTAGAGTTTAAGAGGTAGGATGCGAAGATGGACCGGGAGGGACTCATCTTACTCGTGGCATTCGCCAAACGAACGAGGTAAGCATTTCGGTGAAATCTAAGAAGGCCACGTCAAAGTTTTTACGATTTTTTTCCCGAGAAAGGATATAAAAACGGATGAATAAAAGAAGATTTCACTCGCGACTGAAGAATAAAAAAGCTCTTTGGGTTATATTTACGGATTTCCGTCCGCTGGTTTATTTCCGACACCGAGTTGACGTCATTATAATTCGGCCCTTTTTTTTCGGTATGTATTCCTATTAAGGTGTTAGGCCCGGAGGATTCTTCCCTCCTTTAAAGGATACGTAAAGTACGATATCTGTATAGTTGTCTCTTCTTGTGCCGTTGAGTATAACTGTGACCGTCATGGGAAATTCTAATTTCTCTACAGCAAGGTATTTTTAAGGCTAACTATGTCCCTAGGTTAGAGGTATAGAGGTATTTTTTTCGCCTTCATACAGTAAAAGGAGGAGACGTGTTTAGTGAGGAGATTGTGCACCCTTTGGTTCCTATTTAAACATGTCATTGAAAGCAGTATGTAAAACGAGTGAATGAAAATACCTTCACTTAAGGTATAGAGTGTGCGAAAACATGAATGTGGCCACAGGGCTTGACGTATCTGCGTTAGGCATTCACCTTTAGTTTTATCAAGGAATCAAGAAGCTGTCGTTCAAATGTCATTCGTTTATTTGAATAGAAACTGAAAATTCTCGTGATTTTCGAGAGTTTCCTAGATTGTCAAATAAAATTTGAAAGATATCAGCTACTTAATTCTGAAAAATGGACAGAGATTACCTATTGCATAAGGGATCATCATCTTGATTGACGCACTCGATAAAAACGGAAAGCTTCTAGTTATGAAAACATTATACGGTATTTTGTGGATAAATAATGCAAAAATTAACTTATAACCATTTAATTTCAACAACCAGGTTAAGATAGAAAATTACCGTCTACATCTAAAACGTTGTCTTCCGAACTTCCTGCAATGTCAGTTCCTCTGTTTTTAATTAAACTTCATCTCCATCAGTCTGTTTCACATGTTCGAGGTTTGATTACGGGACTTGGACGAATAAATTCTCGGGAATTTCGCTCGTTCTTTTGTCAACGCGAGGAACTCTCAGCGCGCAAACATTTCTTCATTTCCTTTCCAAAGCGCTTCAATTCCGGCTAGAGCGGAACTCGTGAAAGGTTCCATTCCTCGAAATTATCTAGTAACTCGGCGCAAGGCCGCTTGGGAGGAACGCGAGCGCTAGCTCACTTTCTCGATGCTCAAAGAGATCTCTGCAGGGAGAGGAAATTAAAAGAAAACGCGAGCGAGACCGAATACCGGAAATTCTTGCCATTTTCCTTTGAGGAGATCCGTCCCAAGCGTACGTCGATTTGATCATTTTGCGCCCAGAGTTTCTCGAACTGCGCGTCGTTGACTTCAGGATGAGCAATCGGCGAAGTTTGGGGAACAGCGTTTCCGATGCGATTTATGCGAACGCTAGGATGCCTCGCGAAGTCGCCTTTCTCTTTGTGCAGACTTAATCTCCCGGAAAAACTACTCTCGTAGCCATGAAAAAGCGAGGGCGAAAAACGTTTCCTCGAGTTCTGTACCGTGTTTCCTTGTATTTCGACGGTTGATATGATTCTGGCTTTTTGTTTGTTTCCTGTTTCGACGTAAAATCTTACGAGATACAATGAATACGTTTCATGTGCGGTATTTCGCTCTCCGACTAAAATTAAATTCAAACTTGCCATAATGCGGAAACAAGAGACGAAACGTTTATTGCATACTAAAGTACGATGTGAGAACCAACGCAACAGTTTAATTTTTGTGCTCGTGCATATTAAATGTTTTTTTATCTAAGGCATTCTTTATTTTTCGCATTTACAACTATCATATCAAAGCTGAGCATAACCAATAATGAGCTTCGTTCATTATGAAACATGTCTAAGCATAAGCCGCCCAAACAAAGACGGTGTTTATTTAAATAGTACCTAATATTACCTTTCGATTAAGTAATAACAGTAAAAGTTGCGTCTGGCAAGTACGAAATAGCCAGGAAATAAACGCAAGTGAAAGACCCATAGGTGACTGGGATTCGAGCCCTGATCTGAACTGTGTATTTATTACTTGGATTGAGGTAAAGGTGTTAACTTTGCACATTGAAGTTGTGCGGCTAAATCGCGTCTCATCCACACTGCATTCCCTTAACAGTGTCGAAGAGACGCGGTATAGTAGTTCAGTGGTTAAAATACCTGTCCGGAAAGTGGGAGACCTGGGTTCGAGTTCCAGTCATGTCGTTATTTTTCACGCTTGTTATTCCTTGGTATTTATTACTTGTTTATAAATAAATAAAATCCTAAGCTGTTATTAGGGGTACTGGAAAGAGAAGGCCAATCATACCAATCTATATACGTAGTCTGCGTTGAGAACTGAACTACCAATAATCCAGATATTTTTCTTACTAGAAACACGGTGAATTTGGAGATTCGATAAAGCAAATGTTAATATTTGAATTAATCGATGAGTCGAGCGTTATTTCGCGAAGATTAAAGTCCAATATAGCCTACGTGGTGGGCTCATAACCTTGGTAATTTGTAAACCCATTGGACAAATTCCCTTGCAGTGGATTAGTTGACGCCAGCGTTAGTTGTAGTGGCAGTTGTTAGTGGATACGCCAAGCCCGCCCCACAATTATATCTATCATGGAGGGATTTCTTCCGAAACCTAACAAAAATATTTACCTAAGAAAAGAGCACACGATTCGGTAAAATGTCGGCTCTTTCCGATGTAGATGGAAATAACGCTGTTTTAGTAATGAATTCACTCGTTCCTCAAGTTTCTTGAACGAACGAGGTGCTAGATAAACAGAAGAAGACCGTTAAGGAGAAAATATCACGGGAAGAGAAGCGAATCACAGCACTAGGCTTGCCTCGCATTGTACGACTGAAGGTATTCGGTTTATCTACCTTAGCGTTTACGCCATCTTTTACGTAACGCCCAATATGCCGAGAAAGAGCAGATTTGGAGACTCCACTTTCCCTCTCTAGGTTTCCTTTTCTTTCCCATACCGGTGTTATTACTTTACATGGTTTCCTCTCACTTCATTCCAGCGCCCTTTCGTCCTACGCCCCCCTGAATTCCAGACAAGTCGACATCCCTTCACAGTCAACGCCTTCTCCCTCCAGAATGCCAGGCGCTTTGGTTCTCCATTCTGTTTTTGTCACTTAAAAACTCGCGTCATTCTGTTCTTTAAATTTTGCATTAACAATGGAATTTTGGAGATTCTCAGAAGTGCCGTCTTGTGATCCTTTGTCTACACCAGGCCTTAGGAACCTTAATTTATCGGAAAGCCGTTCTTTAATAGAGTAATTTGAAACTGTCCAACCCCGAATTAGTTCGTAGAATACGAATGAAATTGCCACGTAAACCGAAGAAGAAGACATTGTTTGCTTTTATATTTACTGGACAAAGTATGCGAGACTGAGAGTCAAGCAAATTAAAATTTCGGAGTTTGTTTAAGGAAATGAATGAAAGACTTACGAGCTTACGAGTAGTCTGAAGGCCGCAGATTACCTAGTACTTACCTATACCTTCCGATACGCATTTTTATTTACGGTGAAGATAAATTCTTAATTTAATAAAATTTTATTTGGTACCCTTCTATTGCGGAGTATTTAAAGATGATTAAAAACCAAAGGAAAAGGTGATTATTTGTATAATTCTCACGAGGCTGGGTCTATCTTATTTTTACCAAAGTGCTAAACAATAATAATGCAATTGCTACATTTTATATACGCCAAGATAGACCTAATCGTAATATTCTCCTTTATTAAGAAAAATGATTTGATTGGAGTAGATTGTTAACTGCTAAAGAAATTTGCAACGTTAAAGTGAAACGATTTAAAGATGCTCAAAAAGGAAGGGAAATAAATCTTGAGCATTCAAATAATTGGGAGTAACGCGATAAAAAAGTGTTTCAGACAATCCATAAATCTCTTTCGAAAAAGGGTTGACGTTATTAAGGAAGAGAACGAGATTTTTTTGTTGCGATTTGAGAACGTTTGGAGACGTCTTTACTTGGAAAATCTCCCCGTCAACTTTTTTTACACGAGGTTTATTTCCCCTTTTGTCTTTCTTAGGATGCCTGGATATATTAGTTTCCTAACAGATCTTCGAGATTCCTCTCACCAAGTGCTAGGAAACGCAAGGATGGCTCTTCTCGGACGTAGATTTAGAGAGTTGTGTAGATTTAATCTTCATAATTGTGAGCACTGCTCTCTCTTTCGGCTCTTGGATAAACAGTCTCCAACTGTCCTCCGAATCTATATCTGCATACTTTTTGAATTTTAAAATCTTCCACTATGAAGAGCACTATTCTTTATTTGTCGGTACCCCTTGTATCTAAGTACTTTGTATACCAGTAACAGTAAAAATTTTATAATCGGAATGAAGTGGTGTAACCATAAAATGAAACTGAGACTTAAATATTTCTCTTCTCGCGATAAGAAATCACTCGCACATAACAGAAATAAAATATGAACATTTTTTCTGCCAATAAATTCGTGTAATATATCTAAAGACTACTTTTTAGACTGCATATCCCATAGTTTTGCTGGATATAGTTTAATATTTTTGCTTAATTACGCGAATCTCACGCAAGAGGAGCGATGTGTACGAGATCTTAATAGCAAAAAGGTATGTGTGGGGTATAGTAGTGCGAATGGAGTACAATAAGGTGTAGTCTTAGTGTAGGTGCAATTAGGTGTAGGGTTATTGGGAATCTACAACTCTATCTCCTTCAATCCTGATCAAATACAAATGAAGCTGAATACCAAAGCGTTCCTTGACCCTAACTTAAACGTTAGAATTCCTTACATGGAATACATGACCTTAAGTCAAGGAGCTAATACCCTTTCGGAGAAACTTCAGCAGAGGACGGACGGGAGGTAAATCACCAACCCTTGCATCCATAGATTGAGACGCAAAATAACACGGTATTCCCGGTCTTTCAAAGCCAATCGGTTCGGGGACAAAAAGCACCAACGCATTTAGACTCCCGTCTGGCGAGTAGGCGCCGGGGCCACGAGCTGGAAAGAGTCGGAGGAAGAAAAAGAGAGACAGCAATAAATTGCACGCCAGGAGAAACTGTCCACACTCAATCAGAGCTCTTTTAACACCGCGGCTCCCAAGATAAGTGGTGGAAGGTAGCGTCTCAGTACGACCGGCCACCTCGGTAGGAGATATCGTTAAAGAAGTCGAGCTTTTTTTTCCTCCTGGAAGGGGAGAGATAAGACAAGGTCGCCGGGTAAAAAGATACCCCACCCCTCCCTGCTGGCGCCTATCTTCTTTGGACCAAAAGAACGAGCCGCTCTTTTTCTTAAAGGTGGCGACGCTCTCCCCTCCTTTTTTTAAGGCCTTCACCCATCACCCAAACCATCTCCGCTTGTAATTTACGCCAGATAAGATAAGGGCAACATAGTGATACATGTCGTTATAAAGGTGGGTAGGGATAGGGTGGGGTTGGTTTACCACTCGTATGGAAGGGGCTTCGAGGAGAGAGTGTTAAGGGCGTTGGGTCGCGCGACCAGTCTTTTCCCTTCCCCCTTTTCCTACCTCCTCTTTGAGGACAGTTGGTGAATAGTTACAAGGACGTGGGAGGGAGCAGGGGGCGTTGTGGTGGTCTCAGACCTAGAGGTGTGCCCCTCTTCGTCTTTCTACCCACCCCCGGGACTCTCTTGTCTTTCATTATTTCTTTTCCTCGGGAGTTGTTGGTCTTTGCTTTGTAGGCCTTTAAGGTATTCCGGCAGGCGTGTGCCTATCTTCCCCTCCTTCTTGTTCCTATTTTTCAATACGATTTCGCTTCCCATACTGTCCTTCTAAGATCCTTCTATTCCTCTGATGTTTCCCGAGAGCGGTTCGTTTGTGAGGAGTTCCCGACTTGTTAACTTATGTCTCTGAAACGGTAGTTTTTGCGCATGAGTAAGGTATCTAAAAATCGAGGTAAGCTGCGTAGAATTGTTTTGCTGGCTATTTTTATCGTCATTGTTGTATACTTTTCGTTGTTGTTTGACCAAACACCAGGTGGAGCAGATTTCGGGCATGAGTAAGGTGTCTAAAAATCATGTAATGTAATCTAAAAGTTATGTAAAGTATACTGTAACTGCGTAAGTACACTATACAATTTAAATGCGCTTATTCATGCATTGTATTATACTGTTTGTTGTAAAAGATGAAGCAGTTACGAACACTGTAACTATGTAACTGCACTATACAATTTAATTATATCCATACAAATATAGGAATTTATCGTTTGTTGTTAAAGCAAAAACTTTTTAAAATACTCTGAAATCTGTTTTTGTGATCGAGTTTTTATGTTATTGGCCCGTGAATATTATTATTGAATCAGAGCCTCCACAGTTTTAGGTACGTCCGTTAAAAGGTTTCATTTTGGGTACACATTTCAGTGAGCCCACTGGTCCAATTCGCACAAATACTCCATCTTAAAATTTTGATTTTTAAGTTCTTTCATTTGGTCTATTTTCTTCCATTCTCATTTCTTTTCCTCCGAGCGCGCTCGCTTTATCTAATATATTTAGTCAAGAGTTAGATTTTGATATCCTAGTCTCCCACGATTCCACGATATCAAAATTTAGTGCAGGAGTGGGGAAACCCTTTTACATTTGAAGGACACATTTACCATTCGACTACACAAAATAAGCTACATGTGAAACTATCAGGCAGTTCTTGAGTAAAGTAACATTCAGATATATTAACGAATAAATTGTATTTGAGAAAATGAACTTATTCGAGCTAAAAGAGAATATTTTACATTTTGTTTTTCCATTTGGCAACGGTAGGAAGACTGGGAAAAAATCACTCAAATTATGAGAAATAATTTCAAATATTCACTTAGAGTAAAGGACTAAAAATGCCAATTTTGGCCGGAAGGCAAATCTTCGGTCTAGTAATCAACCTAATCATTCACTATCCTTCTTTTCAGAAAACTTCAAATTTCTACAGTTGCACGATTATAATTTACGTTAATCACCATTTTTATAAACAAAGGTTTTATCATTCCGAAAGTGGTAATTTTAATCGTTTGCTCATTTTATTGCTAACTCACAGGCGTGCAAACTCGAGCAGACTAAATTCTTCGCATCAGAGATTCAACGTAAACTCCCAATTCAAACTGTTCTGTTTTGACAATCGAAAGACAGTGTTTTGATCGCGCGCAAAACAACCCTTCGAATCGCAAAAGTATGGGAATGAATCATACGCCTTCCACTTCTTTCCCCAATCTTCGTTCCTCTCTTCCTTCCTCATTTCGTATGGCAGTCGCCTCTTCTTCTCCATGTGACGCAATTCACGAGGCATAAACGTTCCGTCCGTCGGTTCGCCTTCAAACACTTCTCCACTCAAAGGATTCTAATTTCTCACTCGTGCCTCCCCGACTCGATTGTTACGTGAGCGTAATAACTCGATTTTTTACGCAACACGTGGAAATATGGTCACCGTATGAAGGTGATGTTTGATGGCTAAAAACTGCCAAGAGTTTTTTTTCTTCCACATTCGGTGGTACCTCGACTAACGAACTTAATTCGTTCTAGTTCCAAGATCGTAACCCGAAAAGTTCGTATCTCAAAGACCAGCTTATCGTCAAATATTTCCGTTTTTTTCGGTTCTTATGTGAAAGTAACAATGGAGTAGGATGCAGTTCGTTTTTCGAAAACTCCGTATGTAGAGCGGTTAGTATTGCGAGGTACCACGTTACTTGAAAAAAGCTCTAGTTGCATTCATAATGTTCGCTTAATAGCTGGGACAGAAGTTAATACTTAGTTTATGTAGGCGTGTAACTTAAAATCTAAGGAAGTGAAATTTAGGGACGTGACTGGGACTCGAACCCTGGTCTTCCGCCTAACTTTGTTTTAAAAGCAAGGAATTATAACAACATCCTGCGAGAATGTGCGCAAAATAAGAGAGGTTTGCGCGAAGAAGAACTGTTTCAAAAACTCATTCTTCCCTTGATGCACGATAGAAATATACAAAAGATGCAGAATTATTTCTTGGTGTTCACAACCTATTTCACAAACCGATAGTGTTTGCATGATACAAATTTAGATGTAGATACCGTGAAAGCTATTCATGCTCTAATAAGTTCACCCTTCTTTGGATTCTCTGAATCAAGCATTTTCCAAGATCCTTTATTTAATTATGTCTTATGTTTTCTAGTCACTTAGGTATTTTCTTGTTATTTCTTCTCCCGGTCTTAATAATATTGGACCTCATTCGCCCTATGAATGCAAATTTTATTCATTGGAAAGCGGAGAGATTCCTCCCTCGGGCTCATTTTAAAACTGAGAAAACGTTGCATATAAAATATAACTAAATCAAATCCTTGCCTGTTTTTGTAACCAAATTCCAGTGATGACGTTCCAACGCACGTTTTACCTGTCGGAAAACTCCCGTTTTTTGTTATGGGTAAAGCGCCGGATATTAGAAAGTCAATCATATTCATGGGATCGAATTCCCTCATCAGATAATAATGTCACTTCAATTCTAGAGGAGACAGCTAAACCTAAAAAGAGGTGACACTTTATATCAATTAACACTGAATCAACATGGAGCTGCCTCTGGTGCCTCTAAATTACCACTAGCTATTTTAACACCCTCTACCAGTGGCGCGAAATGTCTGGTCCATTGGTTAACCGATTTCCGTTAAGCAGACAGCCGTCTATTTTCTTCACGATTAGGTTTCCACTAAGCATATTTCAGTACCTTTCCTGAATTCATTCTCTTCGAAAAAATTGGACAGATGAGGTGGAACTTCAGTCGTATCGCGTTTTTACAACGAAAAATAGTACTTTAAAAATCTCGCATTTTTTTCTTTTACGTTCTCTTTTAAATCCAATCTTTAAAATATTACTTGTTTTGCTTGACATCAAACGTTATTAACAACGTTTTTGTTCTTTTATCATGGATGCACCATTCAACATAAATTTCTGTCAATAGCGTTCCCTGTTCTTACGCTAACGCCTATGAGGATAATTTTTTCTCCGCATAGAATTCCTGGTACAGAAAAGGATTTGCGGTAGGATGCTAGGTATCGTTTATCTGGTATCGTTTACCTAGCATCCTTCCGCAAATCTTTTTCTATACCAGGAATTGTGAACGAAAAAAAATTATCCACCTTGACGATAGCTTAAGTAGTAGGTAACAGCGTTAAACCATAGTCGCCGGATAATGATATCAGACATCAAGTCCAGTCCTACCAGAAGTACTGGCTACAAAAAAATCCTTTAAGCGTCCAAATCTTTAATGGTAAGACCCTTGAGAACTTGGTTCTGAATAAGTGCTCATAGAAACTTGGGAGTGGCTCTTAAGCCACTGAGTCTATAAAATTTTTCTCTCATACTTAGAAGTTTATTCGCTCTTATCTCGAAGATGTGATCCTTCTGAGCAAAGCCTAACGGGAGATTCGTAGGTTATCCTAGTAAATCTTGTTTTTCGTGGGATGTTTAAATCGTTTGAATTCCTCTGAAATTCGCACGACACACGAAGCGGAATCGTGAAATAATATTTATTAAATAGAAGAAGGATTTGAGGTGGAATTCGCTTTGCGTTCTTTGCAGACTAGCTCTTCCTCAAAAGAATTTCTGCCCGGAATTCATGCGTCCTTACAGCTTCTACTTTCTCACGACTCCCACATTAATAAAGTCCAAAAATATCATAAACGCTCCTGTAATCACGATTCTTAAATCACGTTCTCTCGATACAAGGTCGAGATATATTAGCAATCCCAATGACTTACACATTACGTTGGACGATTCCGGTTTCTTTCGCGCCGCTTGCACAAATGGAATCCACTCGTAGGAAGGGTACGATTGCAGCACCGTTCTCACGAAAACAATAAAAATAATTGATCTCAAGACCCGAAACATCTTGGCTCTTTTTTCAGCCCCTCGAAAACAATAATAACTTCCAGCAAATTGACAAAAACTAATGGGACTTGCGCATAAGACTAATTCTGGTTATTCAGAGTCCACCTTTTAAAAAGAATCCTAGTGTGGGTTCAGGATGCTACTGAGTGGCCTTCTATTCTCAATTTCCCCGGTTTTCTCCTTTCGAAACCGCTTTCTCCACAGTTCTGCGCATCGGAGTGCCGTAAGTTTTTGCAGTACCTATGAGAGAGGAAACAATTTGGGGAATTCATGAATTTCCTTTACATTGAAAAATAGAGAAGAATCTTGAGAGTTGGAGTTTCTACTTTAATTTTTGATATTGTTCTAACATATGCGTCTCTTTATTTTTCTTTCCGTGAATTCCCTATATCCTTATTTTGTCTTTATTTCCCCCCTATTCCGCAAATACTGCTATCTCTTTCCGTTAAAATTTGTTCTCCATTTTTTGTTATTTTCCTCTCCGTCTGAATATCTCTGTCTATTTTTAAAAGAAATCTATCTTTGCATTTCATCTATTTTCTCTTCAGCATTGATAGTTAATATAATTCAGCATAATTTTTACCTTAATATGCCTTTTTGATATTCATTTCAAACAGTTTGACTTTTTTCTTTTACGTTGTGGTGGGCGATATTTGAAATTCGAATAATGAAAGTATCTTTAGCTTGAAGTAGTGGATAGTAGTGAATATACTGTGTATATATATA